>JAMWYP010000004.1:10366865-10953398 GCA_025563575.1 Acacia pycnantha | reverse complement strand
TTTTTTAAAAGATTCAGAAACTTTACCTTTTAGACAAAAACTACTTTTGCAGAGAGAAAAAGCAGATCTTAAGATGCTCTAAAGAGAAGCATCCACCGACACTTGCTACTGTGTCTAACACAGTTTTATGACTACTCTAATATCAATCAATGGCTTTGAGTACCGTTCTCTACTTTTTGTTTATTTGATCAAGGTATCCCCACGCTAGAGGGTGTGTCTTAGAGCAATGGTAAAGTTTGTTGCCATGTGATTAAATGGTCATGGGTTTAAATCCTAGAAATAGTCTCTCTACTTGCCTAAGGCTGCATACATTTGACCCTCCCCAAACCCCACTTGGTAGAAGCCTTGTACACAGGGCCGCCCTTAAGGTATCCCGACGCCAATTTGGACTGAAGAGACTAATCCCTTTCAAAACTTAGAGCGCAAAGCATTTGTACCTTCCGAATAAGTATGCTTATTGAATTCAAACTTGTTCAATTTTTAGGAGAGAATTTCTTCACTTTTGCTAAAGTTACCACTTGAACTTCTTAAAGTTCCGGTCTTGATATTACAATTATTTTTCATCTATGAGTAGTAACAAATTTAAACTATACATATAGGATTTGAAAGTTCATGTTGTAACTTCATTGATAAAATGAGTGATAATTTTGGAAGCACAAGTGGAAACTTAATTCTACCGGACGGCATATCAAAAGCTTGAGCATCAAGACATGATGGATACGGAAAGTCAACTCGATGGGTCTTCTTCGAGAAAGCTCGGGTGAATCCGATTACCGAAGAATGCCCTAGCGTACTGCAAATAATACACGGATGTCTTACAAAGCTTCACCGATTGGCTGCGATTCAATGGATACGGATCTTCAACCAAATGGTTTATAGGAGTGGCTAGAGGAAGAAGAGAAGATACCGCCTTCACTTCTTTGCCGAACTCGATCGGTTAAAACCATCTAGCCCGAGGTGGAAGTGTCTAATGAGGAATGGAAGGACTTTGTTTGTCCATGGAAAGATGCCTCGTAATCACTCTTCTGGGTAGAAGACTGAGTTAGAGAGATGAAAGACAAACTTCTTCCACTATGGGGACTAGACGATCTCGAGTGAATCGATCTGGAGAATAACTACTAAATTATCAGGTTGAATAACAAAGCTCACTATGACTGAGTTCTAAATGATGGTCCGCGGGTCATAGAGGGACACTACCTTCTAGTTCAGAGATGGAGTCCAAGCTTGAATCCCCACAGTCAGACGCTTAGCAAGCTTGCGATTTGGATTCGTATCCCTAATCTTCCGGCTTATTACCGCAATGAGACTTTTCTCCGGAGATTGGGTAATATCATCGGCGGGACTCGAAAGTTGACCTCAACACTCTCCAACGAAAAGGGGAAAGTCGAGAGGGGAAGATATGCGAGGATCAGTGTCGAGATCGATCTCCGTCGGAAACTTGTGCCCGAGACGAAGGATGGATTGATTGCCCGACTATCGGCAAGAGTTGACTGACTTCTAGGAACTCCTGCTTCTGCGCCTTTTTCTTTTTGTTTTGAATGAAGCGCCTAGGCCTAGCTTTGACGCTTTCTTCTTATCCATGCGAGATTGTTACCCAGGTGAGAGCTCGCGTCCGTCTTGGACTTAGTATATACCTAAGTCTTTCAAAGGAATTGCCCGACCTAATACATACACTTTTTTAACCTCTTCCAATTCATTTCCTTGAAAGAGAAAGAAAAGGGGTATTTTGGCAATCGAAATTCCGGCATGAATAATGGATTCTTTCTTTGGCCTTCCTTTTGTGATCGAAACAACCTAAGAAAAGTTGTCTGCCTACATAACCTAATTCTCATACCAAGAGAAGCCGGGTATCGATCCCCGTAGTTCGAGCCCCTTTTGTTTACCCAGGTTCTGTCTGTTTTTTAATTCATTCTAGTCAAGTCGGTAAAGTAATCTGGTTGAAGGGGCCCGCCGCACCACCCCTTCCCCTTATCATGGAAGCAACCCAACCAAGGCCATGAAAAAGGCCTGCCTTTGGCAGCTTTGTCTATATCTATAAAAAAAAAGGCCCTACGCGTGGTCATCTGTCGGGGTATTTTTCTTTTATTGTTTGTTCGCTAATTAACTCTATGTGTGTTATCAATATCTCTACGTGTGATTCGTTGAGACAAAAACTTTTCCATGCTCCTTTCTTTTCGTCTTTATTTCTTTTCTTCTTTATAGGAAATTGATAGGAAAGGGGTAGAAAAAATGGAATAGATATCACGGGGAAGAATCCGCATGAATCGGATTTTTGAGCGGCTTCAACTTCCAAATTCCATGTCCATAAAAGAGAAGAAGCAGAGAGCAGATGTTAGAATCTAAGGGAAAGGGAATAGAGTTAAGAGAGTTAAAGGAAAAGAATGAGAAGGGAAGAGAGACTAGAGCCAGTATCCAAAACTCCAGACAAGAAAAAGGAATTGTAATTTTCTGAATAAGTCTTAATATCCATTAACATAACATACAACACATATTTATAGAGTCTCGAGACATAAGCGGCAATAACTAACACAAGATAAGCGCTAAACACTGGATAAGACTAAAAATGAGATAAGCGCTAAATACTTGATAAGATAACCAACTCTAAACCGCAATGGTCCCTAAACTAAGCCAACCACTAAGCCATGTGTTTCTGGCACAGGGATGCTATCGAGAAAAAGGTCTCCAAGACGCCATTAACACAAGAATTGGAGGTTGGACTTCTAAAGGCCTTAGCGGTGGGCAAAAGAAAAGACTTAGCATTTGCATTGAGATTCTAACTCGTTCCGATTTCTATTCCTTGATGAACCACCTAGTGGGCTTGATAGTTCAGCTTCTTATTATGTCATGAGCAGAATTGCAGTCTAAACCTAAGAGATGGAATTCAAAGGACCATTGTAGAATTGCAGCATTTAGGGCTTTAGGCCATTTTGATATATTCATTTCAGAAAATCGAAGAGAAAATATTGAAAAACAATAGGACAAGAGAAAAAATAAGCCCACCTTGGTCTTGGTCATCATTAAAAGACAGACCTACTTGTAACTGGGAGTGTCATGTATGTTTCACTCCCACGTCCTATAGTATTGAAAAACTGAGTACTACGAGTATTTTTTTTCATCATTGTGTTAGATAAATAGGCGATTCTTGTCTAAATTCTAAGATTAAATTCAACCATGATCTACAACTAAATTTGCATGGTTTTATCCAAATCTTACCAAGACAGTACCTAAAATGAAACTCTTGTCACCCATGTATACTATCTCAATGAATGCAACGACTAACTTCTTTTAGTTCTTTAATATCTCACATATCATATATTTATTTATTCTTGGGTATTCTGGAAAGTAAAGAAACAGAAGAAAACTCCCTGAATTTTTATGATAACTTACATGTGAAAGAAGGGATTAAAAAGAATATGAAAGGACCCAAGTCAGCAACTAGGTCTATGCTAGGCAATTTAGGAAGACAAAATTAGAATCAGCAAAGGACCAACATACTTTTTTAGGTCCCAGTTTGACTTTCCATTTTAATATAATACTAGGGTGTTAGCTATCTGATAGGGGTGGCTATTGGGGTCTGTGAAAGGTGCTTTACTTTTGCTATATTAGCTGTGAGGGGCATGAGGGAAGGGCATCGATTATTTTGTAAAAGAGTGGAGATAGGAGAGGGAAGGTGGAGTGCAGTGTAATGAACAACAACCTTCTTGGTCAGTGGGAGTTCTATTGCTCTCGGCAGATTGGTAGGAGAAGAGGGTCAGTCTTAAGTTAGTCCTGAGACTATTCTTGGCTATTAGGTGCTGTTTTGCTCCTATCAGAGTATTGTAATCTTGCCACCAGCAATATATCAGTTCAGAAGTGCTATCAGTTTCTGTTTTAATTGTTTGTTCCTAACAATTGGTATCAGAGCATTTAAGATCCTTGGGAGATGACTGACGAGGTCAACATTTTGAGGGAGTCCGTGGCGAGCCCGGCTAAAAGGTGGACGAACTTTCTGGTTTGACAAGGCAGGTGGGCGAACTTACAGATGGAATGAATCTCATGCGAGAAGTACTGCTACGCATGGAAGGGGATTCGGGAAAGAAGAGCAAACACAAAAAGCAAACAGAAAACTCATAATCTGATAGTGAAACAGAAAGCCACGCAGAAGTTGAGAAGGGAGTCAAGTTCAGGAAGTTGGAGTTGCCTGTATTTGATGGTGACGACCCGGTTGGATGGTTTTGCCGAGTGGAAAGGTACTTCCACATTAACCATGTACCGAATCGAAAACTCGAAGCAGCTGTTGTATGCCTTGAAAGCCGAGCCCTCCATTGGTACCAGTGGAAGGAAGGACGAGGCAAGTTTAAGATTTGGCCGGAGTTCAAGCTCAAGTTACTGGAGTGATTTCACACTTTCCAGAAAGGGGGCGAGTATAAGGAGCTTTTTTCCAACAAACAAGATGGATCGGTGCTCGAATATGTAGAAGTTTTCGAAAGACTCTCCTTCTCGTTGAACGAGGCGCCGGAGGAGTGTTTGATGGGGGCCTTCTTGCATGGCTTGAAAACTGAGATTCAGGCAGAATTGGAAGTGGCCGATGCTACCGATCTGGAGGAGCTAATCAAAATGGCGATTCGGGTGGATGAAAAAAATAGGCTGCTGGACATTGAAAAAACAGGTCGGACCCCTAAGTATCCAATACTAAGCGGGTACAGAAAAAACCCGACCCAACCCACTTATTCTCGGGTTACCCAATTCGTTGAAAGCTCACACCCGATACCCACTACCACTCCCAACACTCAGCTCCCCAACCCCGTTCTAAAACTCAGGAAAATACCCCAGCAAGCTCTTCGAATGCAATTTCGACGGCTCGCAAACCAGAGTGGGCCGTCGGTTATCGGACTCGGAGATGGGGCTATGTTTTAAGTGTGGCGAGCGATATAGTCCCACGCATACGTGCCGAGACAAACACCTCCAGGTCTTCCTGCTAGATGCCGACGATGTAAACAAGGACAAGGACGCCGGCGAAACAGGAGAGGGAACGGAGGAATTTTTTGGAGCTGACTAGGACTTTGCTCGAATTTCACCTTGAGGACAGGTGAAGCTTTAGGGGATGGTAACGAAAGGACCCAAGTCAGCAACTAGCTCTATGCTAGGCAATTTAGGAAGACAAAATTAGAATCAGCAAAGGACCAACATACTTTTTAGTTCCCGTTTGACTTTCCATTTTAATATAATACTAGGGTGTTAGCTATCGATAGGGGTGGCTATTGGGGTCTGTGAAAGGTGCTTTACTTTTGCTATATTAGTCATGTGAGGGGCATGAGGAAGGGCATCGATTATTTTGTAAAAGAGTGGAGATAGAAGAGGGAAGGCTGGGTTTGTGTAACAGAACAGCAACCTTCTTGGCTGTGGGAGTTCTATTGCTCTCGACACCAGCAATATATCAGTTCGAAGTGCTATCAGGTTTGTTTTAATAGTTAGTTCCTAACGAATAACCCAAAAGAAAAGAATGAAGACGAACACAAACAAAATCCCTAGAGATTAGACCTGTAATGGTCATATCTTGAAAAGAAAGTCAATACTAGGCATATAGCCTTTAATGGAACTAAAGATTGTTGTTACCAAACTCCAACAATTTGAATAATAATTCACCAAAACTAGAAACCGAGGCCAAGCTATCACATAAGAAAAGAAATAAAAGATAATAAGTCAATTAATTCACTCACTATAACTAATTCCCTATGCCTTACTTGGATATACTGGGATGCTCTGCTGATCCCTAAAGAAGTTTTCTGGATCAACTGCTGTCTTAATCTTCACCAGCTTCTGAAAATTGTTATGGAAGTACTTGACCCCATATACCTTCCCTTCTTCATAGCTATTCTTATCAAAATTGTTGATGCCAATATCAAGGTCTCTGTAATTAATGAATGCCCTCCTTGGATTCTTAGACACAAATGGTGTCATGTAACTGTATAACTGTCTAATCTGAGTTGTATAATACTTCTCTGCTTCATCTCCAGGCTCATACCAGTTTATTGAGTATTGAATTTTGTACAGAATCCCTGCACGATGAGGGAAGGGCGTCGCATCAGATGAAATCTCATCCATTTTTCCACCATAAGGATTGAAAACAAATCCTGTTTTCCCCAATTCAATCATCTTCTTCCATGTATATTCTAATCCATCTCTGGGAATCGGGGTCTGCACATAATCAGATTTCCTTTTGAGGAACCATGCTGAGTCAGGATTTCTATCGAGCAGCTTATCTACTCTGGTGTCATTATCAAATCCAAACCACCATATCATTGAATCAATCCAACTCTTTTCAAAACAATCCGGCTTCTTCAAACCCAATAAAGGAAATTCCTTCTCCAATAGCTTCACAAGTTCATCAGCCCTCCCAAGAAATGAACCCAGAACTGAAACTCTGACAGTTTTCGTTTTATAGGAGTCAGATTTCACAGTCACAGGCTGCAAGAGCAGTCTCAGGAAAAGCCTAGCATCCGTATGAGGAGCAACTTGCTGCCATTGAACAACAAGATCAGTGGCATTCTCTTCCAATGTTCTTTGAATCCTGAAATCAGTAACAATTTTTGGTACCTGAACCAACTTAACTGTGTACGACAGAATAACTCCAAAACTTGCTCCTCCACTCCCTCTTATAGCCCAAAAAAGATCTTCCCCAATTGATTTTCTGTTAAGAATTCTACCACTAATATCAACAATTTGAGCATCAATAATATGATCAACAGAAAGCCCATATTTCCTCAGCATATTGCCATACCCTCCACCACTGAAATGACCACCAACACCTACAGTTGGACAAAGCCCCGAAGGAAACCCATGAACTTTACTCTTCTCCCAAATCTTATAATACACTTCCCCAAGCGTAGCACCAGCTTGAATCACCGCAATTTCATTCTGTATATCCACAGTGACACTTCGGAGATTAAAAAGGTCAAGGAGGATGAAAGGTTCGTGAGAGGTATAAGAAATACCTTCGAAGTCATGGCCACCACTCCTGATTCTGAGTCTAGTCGAGCTGCTTTTGGCGCAAATTACTGCAGCCTGAACATGGGATTCTTGCAAAGGGGTCAAAATAATGTAAGGTTTTGGAGTAGAGGAGGCGTTGAACCGAGCATTACGAATGTACGATCGAAGAATGGAGGCGTAGTAGGAAGTGTTTTTGGTTTGAACGAACCATTTGTTTGATGATGCTTGGCCTTTAATCGGTGAATCGGTGTGATTCGTCAGGCAATGAACAAAAGCGTCATAAGCAGCGTCTTTCGATTCTTCTGAAGCGACTGCCAACAATAAGCCATTGGGACTGATACTCAGACTTAGAACCAGAAGAAGAAGGATGGGACCACCAGAGGAAAAACCAGGTTTTGCCATTGATCGTTTGGTTTGTATAGGAAAAATTCAATTTTAAAATTTAAATATACACACACAGACGGAATATAATTATTAATTCATGAGAAGGAATATAAGAGGGTGAAGTTATTCCTCATTCCTTAGAATCCATCAGAAAAACTAACTGCTAGTGAGGAAGACTGCACTTTATTGTTTATTTCTGGGAAAATCACAAATAGATCCCAAGCAAAAGAAATAAACATAATTAGGCCTCTTAAAATTACAAAATTACACTGAAGTTCCAAGGGATATTAATGATATTAATTCTAATTATGAAATGATCATTTTGTCCTCTTTTAATCTTTGCTTTGCCCACCTTCCACGAATCAACTCTTTGCAATCCGAACACCTTTGTGTACGGCTGCAACAACGTCGGTTTAACCTCCGTGACGTCAACTCTTGCTCCGATCACTTCTTCAAGAACATCATAATCCAACGATTTCAAATCGAAATTGTAAATACTCGACAGGAACTACGGTCTCCGACCATGGTTCTGCCGAGCCATTCTAATGGTTGGGCACTGGGGAGCCACATGAGCTGCTCTCCCGAGAGTGTGGTGTTGGACAATGCTCTTTTGGGCGGAGGAGGATGCGGGGCGGCCTTCTTGTTGGTACCAAACTTAAGCAAGACGTGGAATTTGTCGGAGTAAGAGGCGGGATTGTTGGTGGTGAGACGAGTACCGAAGAAGTAAGAGGTGGCGGTGGACATGGCGGTTGCAGCCATGAGAGGGTGGTAGTGGTGAAGATGGAATTGTTAAAACTTGAAAATAAAATTGTCAGATACAGTATCTCAGATTTAATTAAATAGATATATATCATATCTTTGATTTGATTTTCGAATAAAGGTGTGGTATCTCATATTTAATTGAGTTGAGATATAGTATCTCAGATTTAATTAAATAGATATATATATCATATCTCAGATTTGATTTATAGAAATAAATTAAATCAGCAGGCTTTTAATATGGATTAATTAAATAGATTAGATTAGATCTCATTGGATGATTTAATTAAATTATTTAATCCAAATTCGAAATTCAAGGTCTAATTGATTAGTCTTGAATATTTTAATATGACCCAATTAAGGTTTTAGAAACTCTATAAATAGATATTGATCTAAGTCATATAAAAAGGATGAACGAATAAGCCTTGAAAGAAATCCTAGAGAGGAAAACAAGAGACACAAAAGTAAGAAGGCGCTAGCACGCTGACGTACGTGTTGGAGAGCTGTTCGGTGTGGATACCCCAGAGGGAGTGGATTCATAGAGTCGGCTCCTAGAGATTGATCGAACAAGAAGGTGTTAGCCCACGTGTTTGCAAAGGTCGAACATGAAGGTGTTAGCTCACGTGTTTGCAAAGGTCGCTCACGAGCTCACATAGGTACGGTTTTTCCTAACGAACCTTGATTTAAACGCCGTTGATAGATCCTCTTTATGGGATTCGTAGAATTAATAATGGATGAGATTCCTTCCGCTGCGTGTACGGATCCCAACAAGAAATTCAATAGAAGAGAAGATATTTTTAAAGACCAATGCATGATTCTCATTGGTGATGAGAACTTCTCCTTCAAGCGACTCAAGATACTCTAACAAAGGTTGTCTCTTTCCTCACTTATTTTCTTCCTAATTCATATGATTACTTGGGTTTAATTGTTGTATGAGGAAGATAAATGCGGGGGAGGGACACAATTCATAGAAAAAGTAGAAATAATGTAGTTTAGTAGGTAGAATAAAAAAAAAGTTTGTATGAATAACTCACTCTCTTTCTATGATTGCTCTACCTCTTGTGAACTTTGATACCTTAGTTTTGATGGATCCTTCTGTTTGGGGCTGAATTTCTGGACTCTTGAATTATATGTGTTGGTAGTTGATTTGGTGATGTTGATTGCTTGAGTTGGTATTAACCTTGTGAGATTTTGGGCCTACATGAATGGAATTCATCTTTTGACATTCTTTCTTTCATGTGTGCATCTACTCATGATTTGCGTTCTCTAGAACTTGCTCCTTTTCTCTTTGAAACTACATTTTTCACTTACGTATATAAAGATGATAGAAGCTTGTTTTCTTTCTTTTATTTTCCCCACTTTGGCCAAATAGCCTTTTCCTTGCATTATGATTCCTTTGCTAGCCCCTTTGTGCCAGTCTATTCTTTTCTAAGCCACATTATAAGCCTAAGTGTAAAACCATTTTATTCCGCACCTTGAAAATTTATTGAGCATTGGTTTCACCTTGGTTTTGTGTTTAAGTGTGGGGTTGCTCAGAGTGCAATAGTTTAAGTGTGGGGGAGATATTTGATTTTTCATTGAGATTATGTATATAGTATAGTTTCTAAAAAAGAAAAAAAAAAAAAAGAAAAGTGCTTGAAAAAAAAAAGAAAAGAAAAAGAAAGAAGAAAGAAAAAAAGCAGAAAAAGAAAAGAAAGAAAGAGAAAAAAAGGAAAGAAAATACATAGAAATAAAGGAGATATGTGAAAAAAAAAAGAAAGAAAGATTAGACTCTTTTTATATGAGAAAGAAGTTTCCATTCATAAAGAATAATTGTATTAATTAGTGCTCTTTTTAATTTTTTTGGTGCTTAGCCTCTCATTCCATACTATTACCTACCTTCACCCTAGCCCCATTACAACCTTCAATAACAAGCTCTCTTGATTTTTGCATGCATGTGTTATAAATAGTGGAGAAGTAGAAATTGAGCAAGCCTATGGTAGGACTATTTTCTTGAGTAGAATTTGAGCGATACACTTATTAACCCTATACACTTGAGAGATTGATTGAGGGCATCCCTTGAGAGACCATCTTGTGTGATTAGCATCATTGATTGAGATTGCTAGGGTTTGTAATTTTAAATGAAAGAAATTCAGTATTGATTGGTTGATCTTGAGAAGCCTTGTGACCTTTATTCAATTTTTAAAATCTGGCAATTGTTAGAGAGAAGAAGTTTTTCTTTTAGTTTTTTTTTTTCTTTTAATTTTGCTCAGGAGTGCAAAAGGATAAGTGCGGGGGAATTTGATGATTGAATATTATTACACTTATTTGTATCTCTTGGTGAATAAATTTAGGAATGTTTGATTGATAAATCATGGATTTTGTTACTTAATTGGGCTTTGAGCTTTTAATTGGATTGAACTTATTTATTATGATTAAATTACAGTTTTACAATGATTTAGTATTTTCGCCATAACTTTTGATCTAGATATCCGATTAGCCTGATTCTTCTTTCCTTTTTAGATGATTCAGAGATCTACAATTGTTATGAATACTTGGAAGACTGATTCGGACAAGAAGATGGACGAAATTGGAGCTAAAGACAGATGCATTTTTCTGGATTTTTATTTTGCCCGAATTTTGTAATAAAAGACCAATTAGAGGTTTCCTAATTTTTAGAGATTTCCTATTTATTAGAGATTTCATATTTATTAGAGGTTTCCTATTATTAGGGATTCCTATTTTTGTTTAGTCATCTCTCCTATATAAGGAGGTTAGATGGTGGGTACAAACATATCGTACATATTCTCATATTCTCACATTCTCAATATTATATATTCTTCTTCATATTTTCTTCTGCGTTTTCCTAGCCATGCTTGGCTAAGCTTTTGTGGTTGACCCATGGATTGAGAATTCTCGTGAATCCAGAGGGCCGCGCTCAAGCGATAACGTAATTCGTTTCTGTTTATTTTAATCGGATCCGATTATAATTGCGATTAGGTATTAGATTTAATACCTAGATTGATATCCCAAGGACATAGGTCGGACGAGGTTCTAAGAAAGCGTTGTGCGATCGCACAACGAGCTCGCCACGTGTTCGATCAAATGTTAGGCGATCATCTAGTCGAGGGAATATTTGGACAAATGCAGAGATTTCGGTTTGTCTAGAATCAATCACGAGTTTGGTTATTATCTTTTTGTCCGATGAAGGTTATGGAATCCCAGTGCAGGTTAATCGCTTGTTTATCTAATTAATCTCATTTTCTTATTTTCTATTTTATCTTTGCTTCATTTAAATTACATTTCTATTTTAGTTTATTAATTTAAAAATAAAAAACCCAATCCCCCCTTGTTTTCATTTCATTTGCATGACACTTAGATTACTTAGGATTCAATAAAAGGCTCCTCGAAAAGAGAGAACGATCCTAGGTTTGCCTATACGCAATCCTTGGTTAATTGTTGATTGTGGACCCCAAGGCTAATGACAAAAGGTCTACATCAGGAACCGAGGAGCTAGGTCCAGCAGATGTAGCAGCATTTAACTCAACACCAGATGCAGACATGGATTGATGTTGCAAGATTTTGTCCATTTTGTCATGGAGGCTAGCCATAGATACCAAAAGGGTGGAGATGCTGACTGAGTGATCTCCAATTTGTTCACTGAGAACTTGAACTTTATCCTTTAGTATTTCATGCTCAAGGGTTAGATCTTCTTGGGCATCTGTCATCTCTGTTAGTTTTGATTAGTTTTGATGATGTCTTATATAGATGTCATTCTTAATAGCAAAAAGGTTGCATACTACATTTATCTTCTACTTTGACTAATTCTTATATTTAATGTAGATGCAAAGCTTAAATAATGGAGAATGTTGATTGAAGAAAGAAGCTCTTGCACAATATAATGAGAATATCATAATATTAAGGAAGCAAGAGGTTATCAAATGATTTTGGGGGATAATCTAGAAGGAGAGAAGAAATTGAAGAAGGAAGAACTTGCAATGCAATGGAATATCTTTATTCAAGTTCTTATATTGATGCTAGAAGTATCCAAGATCATATGGAAGCTGGAACGGATCAATTCAGAGTTTAAACCATCAAAAATCAGTTCCAGGATGAGCAAACTCGAGTTCATAACTTGCAAACTCGAGCCCGTAATGTCCTCGGCAACTCCGGCGCCTCGGACAAGCCAAACTCGAGCTTAGAACACAAACCTGCAGTTTGGAACTCCAAACTCGAGCCCATAATTAGCAAACTCGAGCCTGTAGTGTCTTCAGCATTTCGGTGTCTCGGGACAAGGCAAACTCGAGCCTATTAGTTGGCAAACTCGAGTTTACAGCGGTGTTCAACATTTCAGCTACTCGTTCCACGTTTCACTCGGGCGACATCTGGTAATTCAATGATATCTCCTAAACTAGAGATCGGATTGAGGTGAAAAAAGTGGCATATGAAACTAGACTCCCAATGCGTCATTTTGATATATAATTCAAGCCAAATGGAGTTTAAGTGAAGGAGCTATGAATTTATGAAGTTGACAGTGATATTCACGTCACCCAGCAGACCAACCTTCAATGTTTTGCGTATAACTCTCAAACGGAGAATCCAATTGAGCTGAAATCGGTGGCATTGGAAAGTAGACTCAAAGGGCTTTAAAATAGATAGTTGAACCAACCAAAACGGAGTTCATAACAAGGAGATATGGCCCCGAAAGTAGACAGTCTGTTC
Organism: Acacia pycnantha; assembly: GCA_025563575.1. Lineage (NCBI taxonomy): Eukaryota > Viridiplantae > Streptophyta > Magnoliopsida > Fabales > Fabaceae > Acacia > Acacia pycnantha. The sequence continues at coordinate 10,940,585 of JAMWYP010000004.1, read as the reverse complement.
TGGGTGTTGCACAATTGCTGAGAAGCAAACTCGAGCCTATTAGTTGACAAGCTCGAGTTCGCGGGTTACGAGAGCTACCAGTCACGAAAATCATCCAAACTCGAGCCTATAAGTTACACCTCGAGTTTAAACAAGACAGAGAGCAAAATATGGTTTTGAAGAGAACCAAACTCGAGCCTACAAGTATGGACTCGAGCCTAGATCCTAAAAATGTTGCAAACTCTAGAGTTTGCTTTTAAACCTCCGGTTTGCACCGAACTTGACATTCAAAATACCCTGCAAACTCGAGCCTACTCAACCAAGCTCGAGTTCATGTCTCTGATGCGGAAAAACATCATTCCGAAAGTCTCATTTCTCATCCAGATGATTACCCAATAACTTATACTTCTTCTTAACATTATTTATATCATTTATGTATAAGTTACAGGTGATTAAAATGAAGGATTAGAAGCAAATCAAGAAATGACAGATTTGTGAAGATGAACTTGCTGCACATTTCCAGAAATGGAGCGATGACAGATTTGAATGAGGAACTTGGACAAATGCTCAATTGTAATGCTTCTCCAAAGGATTAAATCATTCAGATGATGAAATACTCCAACGGACATAAGCCAAACAGATTCAGCATTCGAATTAATGTTCATGACAGGAATCAACCACTGTTGACGAAACGGAAAATCAGAGCATTTACTTTCACGCGTCAAACAGAGGAAAATTCAAGAAGAACAAATCCTTCACTTGGAAACAATTGATATAGCCATTACTCAGAATGATTCCCTGAACAAATAAAGGAAAGTCATTAAATGACATAACGGTCATAATCTTCAATGCGAGCAAAAGTTGGAAATCAGAAAAGGCCGTGAGTCCCAACGGCTAGAATTTCGAATGGAGAGAATTCAGAATTGAGAACCAACGGTCATATGAAGATTTGCCGCTATATATAGAGCTGCATACAAACCTTCAAAGATACAACAACAAGCAAAGAACAAGCTTACATCTTCAACATGCTAATACTCTGATCTTTATATCATTTACTCTCTGTTTTTCAATGTCTATATATCATAGAGAGTGAAATGTTTTGTATTGTACTTACTGGACGTAGGTCAAGGATTGGGCCGAACCAGTATAAATCACCGTTTGCATATTCTCTTCCCTTATCTCTTACATTCCAGGATATATGTTTGAATGATTGTTTATCACTTTATAAATTATTATTGACATTCAAACTATTTCCAGCAAGTGAAGAAAAGTTCTTAAAGTTCTAAGTTTTTAATCAAACACCCAATTCACCCCCCCTTGGGTGATAGCCAAGTCTTTCATTTGGTATCAGAGCCAGGCTCTTGTCTAAAGGAATTAACAGTCTCAAGAGTTATTAAATGGCTAATTTTGGGTGCTACTCGTTTTTGAGAGGTTTTGACTTTACCATTCCACCACTTTTCAAATATATTGATTTTTGGTTTTGGAAAGCTAGAATGACTAGTTTTATCAAAGCAACTGATTTTGATATGTGGAAAGTCTTTACAAACATTTTTGACTTTACTCCAAGAAAGGATTGGACAGAAAAAGAAAAGAAAATGTTTTCATTGAATATTAGAGGAATGAAATTTCTTTACAGTGCATTGACAGAAAATGATTTTGTGAAAATCAGGTTGTGCTCTTGTGCTAAAGAAATTTGGGATACTCTTGATTCTATTTATACTTATAACATTTGTGTTGAAGTTGAAAGTGTTGTCAGTCCATCTAAGACTATATGCTGTACATCTATGACTGATGAACAACTAGAGAATGAAGAACAAGAGAATGAGGATTCCCAAGAAGAGCTCATTGTGCACAATTGTGATCAATCATTATCTGATGCTCATAATACGCATCATTCTATTGTTTGCAATTATTGTGGTAAATCTGGACATACTTCTCATACATGCTATATTAGGAGAAATTATAATGTGAGAAATAAATCTGTTTGGGTTCCTAAAGGACAAGTAAGGTCCAATACTAACAATCAAGGACCCAAGTATAAATGGGTACCAAAACGTCCATCTAGTGCTTTATGTGTGCAGATTGATTTGAAAACCAATGGACATAAGGGTACTGAGAAGATGAAGAAGAATCCAATAGTTTCTCAAGAACCTACAACTGGAACTACAAGGTCAAATAATAAGAAGCAATGGATACACGCAAGAAGAGTATCTTCCACCTCAAGAACAAACTACCATAGAGTACCATTCAACTATCTTGAGGAGAACAAGAAAAGGAGAACCTCTCAAGTATCAAATAGAAGACTCTTGAAGTCTACTGGATGTTGATGGTGAACATTGGAAAAGGAGTTATCTACATCAATCCATCTCAACCAAGCAAGCTTCTATGAGGACAAGAGGAACTACGGTGATATCTAATTCTTGCCTCTTACTATGATTATATCTAAATTCATTTTTGGTTTGTCTTTGGTTAAGTTAAAAGGATTCAAAGCCAAACTTCAGTTTCGAAATGCAAACTCCAGTTTGAATCTTCCAAGAAAATGAGTTTAAAGAGTTTACAAGTATGTAAACTCGAGCCTGCAGATGCAAGCTCGAGTTTGCCTCTGGCGGGAAAGTTTCCCAATTGAAAACCATTTCTTTAAACTCCGAGTTTTGTGTAGAGTTTGTTAAACTCCGAGTTTTGTGTAGAGTTTGTTTAAACTCCGAGTTTTGTGTAGAGTTTGCCCTTGCGAGAGCTTCCAATTTTTTATATTTTCGCAAACTCTAGAGTTTTCTTTTAAACCTCCGGTTTGCCACTGTTCCAAAACTCAAACTCGAGCCTAAGAATTTAAACTCGAGCCTGAACTTTAAATTGAGTAAAGTTATTTTACGTTAAACTCCAGAGTTTACACCAAACTCTAGAGTTTGCGCTAAACTCCAGAGTTTGCACCAAACTCCAGAGTTTACTCTAGAGTTTATATTTAAACCTCAAGTTCTCGCTAAAATGCTTAATTTTGTTTTAACATGAATAGTGTCAAACTCGAGCCTAAATTTCTAAATTCTAGCCTAAATTTTTGTGTAGAGTTTACTCTGTGGTTTGAGAAATAAAAAGAATTTACAAAACATGTAAACTCGAGCCTGAATCTCTAAACTCGAGCCTGGTCTTTGAAAATGAGAAAATTATTTTACAAACTCCGAGTTCGTGTTTATGCTCCATTCACGTTTTTAAACAACTAATGTATTTTGGCATGAATAGTGTCAAACTCGAGCCTACTCACTAATGGACTCGAGTTTGCCAATTTCGTGAAGTTTGATTTCAGATGGCTTTCGCGATAAATGCTCTACAGTGATACGAACTCGAGCCTGTTTTTCATGAACTCGAGTTCGCCCCTTTAAAAAAAAATAATAATAATAACAAACTCCAGAGTTTACATTTAAACTCCAGAGTTTACATTTAAACTCCAGAGTTTGCTCTTGCTGAAGCTTAACCTGACGTTTAAAAATAACAAACTCTAGAGTTTACAATTTTACTCCAGAGTTTGCTCTTCGCAGAAGCTGCCATAATTAACAAACTCCAGAGTTTACACTAAACTCCAGAGTTTGCTCTTCGCAGAAGCTAAACCTAAGAAAAATTTTCAAACTTGCTCGAATTTGTGAAATCTTACTGTTTGATCTTTATATTCCATATCATCAATCACTAATATTCCTAAACTCTATTTAGTCAAATTGTTAGTGAGTTTTTATTGATCAAACAAGTGGTTTTGTGCATAACTTTCTAAGTTTGCTTGGATTTCAATTCACACTATTTTGTGAAAATGCAAACAAATGTTTTGAAAACATATCCATACTTTGATTACATTCAAAATGATGTTTCAAAATTGGAAGTTCATACTGTATTCTGAATGTTGGATATGCTTCAAACTTGTCTAGTCGAGTTTTCCTATCATTCACATATTGATCTTTGATATTCAATGTGTTGCTTGAACTCCTTTGTCTAATTCTCTAACTAGTTGGACTTCATGTCTAATAAGTTATCCATATATGAGTTTCAATCTTATCTTCAAGAAAAGAACTCAATTTGTGAAATGTTATTGGCCAAGTTATTCCAAGATTTATAAATGTTCATTAGTGCATTGAATGATAATGCATTAACCATTAAAGGAATAACTTACTAGGAAAATATTCTGGAATTCTAGTCATTTGAACTAATGAGTTTGTGCTTCATCATTCATGAATCCTAGTAAACATGTTGTTACTCAAATTCATAAACTTTGTCTTTCATCCTTATTTTGAGTAACTGGATTCATAGTCTTGCCTTGAGCATTCATACTCTTCTAATCCTTAGATGCAAGATTATCTTTCGTCATAACAAAGTCATTATTTCTCTATTGTGCTAAACATATTTCAATAATGCTTTACCTTCATGACTTTTTCTCTTGAGAAAATTCTTCTACATGTAAACTTCAATGTTTCACATGTTCTCTTAATCTTGAAGCATTCTGATTTATTCATTAAACATGTTGACTTCCACCATGTTTTAAAGTGAGCATTGTTTTTAAGCATGTTTCAAATATGACTCTTTCATTCATCAAAATTTTGATCATGATTTGAAAGAACATTCAAGATTTGAAACAATTTGCATAGTTCATTATCATTCTTGAAAAATCTGATTTCATTCATGAACTATGATTTGATAAATGCTTATCATTATGGATAAGATTTTTTTTGCTCATTGATCATTTGTTCTATAACTTTTTGTTACCTCTCTTATATTTGCTTTTGAAACTCTACTGCAATTCTGTAATATTTTGAATACTCTAAGCTATGCAGTATGGCAGTGTGATTTATGCTTCATATCTAAGTTATGCAGTATGCTTATTACTTCATTCTATTTCGCTGCAAACTCGATTCAAACTCGATTCGATGCAATCTCTGTTTCGATTCAAATTCGATTCTGCATACTCTTTGCTCAAGTTTCATATGATTTAACTGTATTAGTTTTGATGATGAATTAATATAATATTTTCCTTTCATTATCCTAATTTGAAAATATCATATAGAAAGGGATATCTTGATATCATGCTGCACTAACAAATCTCTTTAGCAAAGAAAGTGTTCAATTTGTAGCAGGAGATTCTGTTATGTACTAGGACATTCCTCAACATACTAAAAGGAGAAACCATTACATTGAGGAAAGATATTTTGATGTTGAAGCTGTGATATGAAGTACAAGAAAACTTCTTGAAGCCGGCTAAGACATGTTCGCAGAAGAGCTGTATGAAGGAAAAGAGAAGGATGTAAATGATCTCATACAAGAAGAAAGCAAGCAAATGGACTTCATTGATCATTCATCAATTTGCAAAATCAACATGAGCATTTCTAATCTCTATCTTTTATATTCATTAGAAACCTTGCACATGTTTGGTATTTATATGCTTTAATTGTGAAAGATGTTTTCAAAAACCTCTCCAAACTCTTTCAAACTTGTTTTCATAAAAACATTATTGCATCATATTAAGAATGAAAACAATTTCAAATTGGGAGAGAAAATCAATTCTTTGATTCTCGTATAATTTAGTTATATACTTGTCTCGCTACAAGCATCTCTTCTTTAAACTCAACTTTTTGCTAATGACAAATAGGGGGAGAGAATGGCAAGAAAAATATGTTGGGTTTAATACTTTTTCATATTCATACATATTTTCCTTAAAGTATTTGCCATCATCAAAAAGGGGGAGAATGTTCGTTTTGATTAGTTTTGATGATGTCTTATATAGATGTCATTCTTAATAGCAAAAAGGTTGCATACTACATTTATCTTCTACTTTGACTAATTCTTATATTTAATGTAGATGCAAAGCTTAAATAATGGAGAATGTTGATTGAAGAAAGAAGCTCTTGCACAATATAATGGGAATATCATAATATTAAGGAAGCAAGAGGTTATCAAATGATTTTGGGGGATAATCTAGAAGGAGAGAAGAAATTGAAGAAGGAAGAACTTGCAATGCAATGGAATATCTTTATTCAAGTTCTTATATTGATGCTAGAAGTATCCAAGATCATATGGAAGCTGGAACGGATCAATTCGAGTTTAAACCATCAAAAATCAGTTCCGGGATGAGCAAACTCGAGTTCATAACTTGCAAACTCGAGCCTCGTAATGTCCTCGGCAACTCTGGCGCCTCTGGACAAGTCAAACTCGAGCTTAGAACACAAACCTGCAGTTTGGAACTCCAAACTCGAGCCCATAATTAGCAAACTCGAGCCTGTAGTGTCTTCAGCATTTCTGGTGTCTCTGGATAAGGCAAACTCGAGCCTATTAGTTGGCAAACTCGAGTTTACAGCGGTGTTCAACATTTCAGCTACTCTGTTCCACGTTTCACTCGGGCGACATCTGGTAATTCAATGATATCTCCTAAAATAGAGATCGGATTGTGGTGAAAAAAGTGGCATATGAAACTAGACTCCCAATGCGTCATTTTGATATATAATTCAAGCCAAATGGAGTTTAAGTGAAGGAGCTATGAATTTATGAAGTTGACAGTGATATTCACGTCACCCAGCAGACCAACCTTCAATGTTTTGCGTATAACTCACAAACGGAGAATCCAATTGAGCTGAAATCGGTGGCATTGGAAAGTAGACTCAAAGGTCTTTAAAATAGATAGTTGAACCAACCGAAACAGAGTTCATACCAGGGAGATATGGCCCTCGAAAGTAGACAGTCTGTTCTGGGTGTTGCACAATTCGCTGAGAAGCAAACTCGAGCCTATTAGTTGACAAGCTCGAGTTCGCGGGTTACAGAGAGCTACCAGGTCACGAAAATCATCCAAACTCGAGCCTATAAGCCGGTTTGCACCTGAACTTGACATTCAAAATACCTGGCAAACTCGAGCCTACTCAACCAAGCTCGAGTTCATGTCTCTGATGCGGAAAAACATCATTCCGAAAGTCTCATTTCTCATCCAGATGATTACCCAATAACTTATACTTCTTCTTAACATTATTTATATCATTTATGTATAAGTTACAGGTGATTAAAATGAAGGATTAGAAGCAAATCAAGAAATGACAGATTTGTGAAGATGAACTTGCTGCACATTTCCGAAATGGAGCGATGATGATTTGAATGAGGAACTTGGACAAATGCTCAATTGTAATGCTTCTCCAAAGGATTAAATCATTCGAGATGATGAAATACTCCAACGGACATAAGCCAAACAGATTCAGCATTCGAATTAATGTTCATGACAGAATCAACCACTTGTTGACGAAACGGAAAATCGAGCATTTACTTTCACGCGTCAAACAGAGGAAAATTCAAGAAGAACAAATCCTTCACTTGGAAACAATTGATATAGCCATTACTCGAATGATTCCCCGAACAAATAAAGGAAAGTCATTAAATGACATAACGGTCATAATCTTCAATGCAGAGCAAAAGTTGGAAATCAGAAAAGGCCGTGAGTCCCAACGGCTAGAATTTCGAATGGAGAGAATTCAGAATTGAGAACCAACGGTCATATGAAGATTTGCCGCTATATATAGAGCTGCATACAAACCTTCAAAGATACAACAACAAGCAGAGAACAAGCTTACATCTTCAACATGCTAATACTCGATCTTTATATCATTTACTCTCTGTTTTTCAATGTCTATATATCATAGAGAGTGAAATGTTTTGTATTGTACTTTAGTGTTCATCCATCAGTATAAATCACCGTTTGCATATTCTCTTCCCTTATCTCTTACATTCCAGCATATATGTTTGAATGATTGTTTATCACTTTATAAATTATTATTGACATTCAAACTATTTCCAGCAAGTGAAGAAAAGTTCTTAAAGTTCTAAGTTTTTAATCAAACACCCAATTCACCCCCCTCTTGGGTGATAGCCAAGTCTTTCAATCTCCTCATATCCTTTATTCACTTCTCCTTTGAATTGGTTGAATTCTGAATCTATCTTGGAAGAAAGATCAGAAACAGCTTTGTCAATTAAAGTCTTGATCCTGGCATCCAAATCAGAAGGAATTGACTGTGGTGGAGGTGGTGCACTCTGAGCTTCTTGAACTCTAGACTGAGTGGCTCTTGATCTAGCAGGTCTTGACTGTGTTGGAGCTCTGGATTGATCACTACCTTCATCAAAACTTATCCTCATAAGGTTCAGGATATGTCTACCAAACTTTGGTGGTTTTTCGGTTTCTCAATGTGGAGGTACCACACCTTTTCATTGAACATGATGACTGAGATGAGGCTGGCAAAGGGTATCTGAGATGATTTCCTTCCATGGAAACAAAATTTGAACATCTATTTGAAAATCCAATCTTCAATATTGTGAGGAACTTGATCAATGATAGAGGCAAAGATAGGGAAATCCTTCTTTGCAAAGTGGGTGAAGTTTCCTCCTTTTTGCACGAGATTCCTAGTATATATGTACCAGGAAGCTCTTTGCTTAGGGGGCATTGATACTGAAGTGAAATTTAGAATCTCTAAAGCATCGGGGACAGGCTCATCGGGTTTGAGTAGTGAGTATATCTGCCTATTGGTATAGTTTGGGGATGCAACAGGTGGGGGATTTTGTATTTGAAGGAGGGAATTAAGGTATACAACAGTGATGGTGATCTGTTTCCCTCTAATGGTGGTGGTAATCCTTTCCTCAATTAGATTTCTATCACTATCCAATAGATTGTCACTTTGCATGCAGTAATAGAATGCTTTGACAAGAGATGGACTGTATGAGGCTCTAATGGATATAAGAGGTTCAAATTGTCTAAACCAGTGAGTAAGATCAAGGCTACATTCCTCTTTTAATTGGTCCAAATCAACATACACCGAGGGACAAAAGCTTTTATGCTCATAATTCTCCTAAAAACGAGTGACGTCCTCGCCGGATAGTGTTACAAACTTACTAGAGAATCCCCTAGGAATTGTAGAGTGATTGTAAATCTCAAATAATGCTGGGGTTTCTCTAGATACCTGAGGGCCAGAATACTCTTGATGGTGAGAGGATAATTGAGCTTGAGAGCTAGCTTGATCGGTTGCAAGGGGACTTGCTTTGGTCTTTCTGGATTTGTAGATCTTCTCTTTGCCTCTTCTGGGTGTTGTTTCAGCATTTGGAGGATTCTTAGAATTGTCTATCTTGACTGTGGATATTGGAGAAGCCTGAGTCGAAGGAATGCCAGGAATTTGCTTGTCAATTCCTTGCTTGAATCGTTTGGGAAACGATTTCGCTCTTGGAGGACGCCGAGAGACGCTTGGTGGAGTTGGTTGGGGTTCTTGATGATCAGAGCTTGGGGAATCTTCAGTTGCAGATCGCTTGGAAGCCATTTTCTCAGGTTTTCGTCGAGGAAGTTGAGAGAATTTGAGAGAAACTTAGGTTTAGGCTCGAGGGTGAGGTGGAGTGAAGACGAGCAGTCAGGTTTTTTTTTTTAAACATTTTAGTGCCGAAAACTCGAGTTCACAATTTTAGGCTTGAGTTTGTGTAACGGTACTAACCTGGACTTCAAGAGTGTATGTGTGAACCCTTGAAATTTCTCTCTAGGCTCGAGTCTAGCAACTTACAGGCTTGAGTCTGTCAGGTTCTCTGAGCTGAGTTGCTCTCTGTCTCCCGCGAACTCGAGTCTGTCAACTAATAGGCTCGAGTTTGGCTACCTGAGACAATTGCATTTTTCTCTGGTTCTCTCGAGCTCGAGTCTGGCTTTGGTAGGCTCGAGTTTGGCTTCCTTGACAACAAACTTGCAGTCGATGGTTTGGAATATTAATCTCAATAAGCATCCTGCATAAAACATATCTACATACTACGATGCTTAAGTTAGTAAATAATAATCATCAAAAGCATAACTAACATTGAGTGGAGATTACTTACAACTCATTGGGATTTACCATTCCCAATTCTCTTCTAATGAACACAAATTGTTCTTTTGCTAATGGTTTGGTGAAGATATCAGCAAGTTGTAAGTGGGTTGGGATGAACATGACTTTGACATCTTTCTTTTGAACATGGTCTCTTATGAAGTGATGTCTAACATCAATATGCTTGGTTCTAGTATGTTGCACAGGATTATTTGCCAAGCTTATTGTGCATGTGTTGTCACAAAGAATTGGAATTTCTTTGAGATGGACTCCCAAATCAGACAACTGTTGTTTTAGCCAAAGAACTTGAGCACAGCAACTTGAGGCAGCAACATACTCAGCTTCAGTGGATGACACAGCTACTGTAGTCTGCTTCTTGTTGAACCAAGATACTAATGATCCTCCAAAAAATTCACATTGACCACTGGTGCTTTTTCTGTCAGTTTTGTAACCTGCATGATCTGAATCTGTATAAGCTACCAAGTGTTCATGTTGATCTTTGGGAAACCACAATCCAAGAGTCTTTGTATCAGCAAGATATATGAAAATCCTTTTAACATGTTCAACATGAGACTCCTTGGGGGCAGATTGGAATCTAGCACACATTCCAACACTGAATTGAATGTCTGGACGACTTGCTGTAAGATAGAGTAATGATCCAATCATTCCTCTATATTTAGTGATGTTGAAGTCAGTCCCCATTTCATCAGCATCCGAGTTGCGGTTGAGCTCATTGGAGTGTCTCGCTCCATTACAATCAACTAGAACATACTTTTTCAATAGATCTTTCAAATACTTGGTCCAGGAGATGTAAATTCCATCATGACGTTGCTTGATTTGAAGACCAAGGAAGTAATTGAGTTCTCCCATCATGGACATCTCAAACTCTCCCTGCATTATCTTAGCAAATTCTTCACATATAGTATCATTAGTAGCACCAAAAATAATGTCATCAACATAAATTTGAACTATTAATATATCACCAAGTTTATTTTTCTTTATAAAGAGAGTTGTATCTACTTTACCTCTAACAAATCCTTGATCAATAAGGAAATTGCTTAATCACTCATACCAAGCTCTAGGAGCTTGCTTAAGTCCATATAAGGCTTTCTTGAGGTGATAAACATGATCTGGATGATGTTCATTTTGAAACCCTGGAGGTTGTTCAACATAAACTTCCTCCTGTATAAAACCATTTAGAAAAGCGGATTTCACATCCATTTGAAAAAAGTTTGAATCTTTTAACACAAGCAAAAGCTAAAAGAACTCTTATAGCTTCCAATCTAGCTACTGGAGCATAAGTTTCTTCATAATCAATTCCTTCTTCTTGATTATAGCCTTTTGCAACTAGCCTTGCCTTATTACGAATGATTATGGTGGATTCATCACATTTGTTCTTGAATACCCATTTAGTACCAATGACCGGATGGTCTTTAGGCCTAGGTACCAAGTCCCAAACTTGGTTTCTTTCAAACTGATGTAACTCCTCTTGCATTGATATAACCCAATCATTGTCTGAAAGGGCTTCATCAATTTTAGAGGGTTCAATTTTAGAAATGAAAGCAGAAAAAGTAACTTCATTCAAAGTGCTTCTTCTGGTTCTTACTCCTTGACTTGCATCACCTATCACTTGATCCAGGGATGACTCCTACTATATCTCCATGATTTTGGTTGAGTTTGAACACTGTTTTCACAAGCATTTTCACAATGTTTTTCAGTTTCAGAATCCTTTTGCAAATCTTTTTCAGTATTTGTTGAAACAGAAGTTGATTGCCATCAAAATGAACCTAGAAAAAGAGAAAGCAAGTTAAAAAAAGGTGGCTTGCCATCAAAATGAACCTAGAAAAAGCCTTTGACAAATTGGATTGGACATTCTAATGACACATTTGAAGATGCATGATTCCCGCCAAGAGTTGCAAGACTCATCATTCATTTCATTACTTCAACCACCATGCAAATCCTTTGGAATGGGTGTCCTACCCAACCCTTTACACCCTCAAGAGTCAAGAGGTATAAGACAAGGCAATCCGTCCATTATCACCTTACATCTTTGTCCTTTGCATGGAGCGTTTGTCTCAAGTAATTGCCAAAGAAGTACAACAGAAGCAGCGCTGGAAACCTATTAAATTGGGTTGGCAAGGCCCCCCACTCTCACACATTTTCTTTGCCGACAACCTCGTCCTCTTCAGCTCCACCTCGCCACAACAACTGAAGCAATTCAGAGAATTCTTTAGGATTTTTGTTCTGCCTCAGGCCAAGTAATTGGTCAACACAAAACGAGAATTCATTTCACTCGGAATGTGAGTCACCAAGAATGATCCAGCATATGCGACTTCCTCTAATTCCAAATGACAGACCACCTTGGGAAATATCTTGGTGTCCCCCTTCTGCATTTCAGAGTGACGAAAGACACGTATGGTTATCTTGTAGACAAAGTGCAACACTGACTAGCCTCTTGGAAAGCGAATTCTCTCTCATTAGCTGGGCGGATTGCCCTTGCACTATCGGGCATCGAAGCTTTGAGAAATTGATAAGAGGGTTCATTTGGGGTCGATCATATGGGAACAATAAACCCAACCTTCTAAATTGGAGAGACATGTTCCAACCAGTTCATAGAGGCGGTAGTGGACTGAAGAACATGCAAAATCAAAACCATGCCTTTGTTGGGAAGCTAGCATTCGGTCTCCTCAACAAACCGAACCAACTCTGGGTCTTAGTCTTAAAAGCAAATTATAAATGGTCTCTAGAGAACAACTATATATGAGTTCAGAAGTGATCAGAACTCACAATGCGTCACGCACGTGGCGCAGCATTATATTGCTGCAGTATGGGAAGATGTCAAACTAAACATAGCATGGAAGCCAGAAAATGGAAACACCATTAGATTCTGGTCGGATTGTTGGGTAGGGGAATCGGGTCCACTCAAGCTTCTAACATTTGCGGATATCCCCGACGGTGATCTGAACTAAAGTACAAAACCCTCAAAGAATTCTCAAATGAAGACTCCCAGTGGAAGTGGGAGATGTTTCAGCATCTCCTTCCTGCAATCAGCATCCAACAGATCGCAGCCACACCTGCACCAACCCCCAACAGCTCAACAGACGTATGCTATTGGACAGCTACAACTCGGGGAAATGTTTTAGTACCTTCACTCTACAAGGAGCTGCAGGGTGACTCATGGAATGATCAAGAGATTATATGGAAAATTGGAAATGGATCAAGAAATAGCCGGGCATGCAACGCGTCAGAACTTTTCTATGGCTTGCCGCAAGTAATAGGCTCCTGACAAATGCTGATAATATATTCCCTTTCTAGTAAAAAAAAAAAAAATCACCGTTCACCAAGAGTAGAGGGACCAAATTGCTCGTGAGTCTGCAAACCCAAACAAGGCTCGACTAAGAGGTCCTCACCAAACAGAACCCATAAGCCTAGACAAGGTCCACATGCAGCGTTTAGATGACAGTAAATTTCTTGATCAGGGACTTTTAGCAATTTTTCCAAAAAAAGTAAATTATATTTAATAATTAAAAAACAGCTTATAAGTTTATTTATATTTTATAAGAAAAACCAGCTAGTTGGAAGTTGAGGTGAAATTAATGGAGGATCAGCAAAGTTTCATAACTTGATGATTCTTTCACTTGTTATTGATAATCTATAAGACTTTTCTAATAAATTTGTCTCTCTTGATATGAGCTATTCTCTGTATCAGATTACATATGAGCTTCATAAGCAAACATTAACTAATACCAAATGCCAAACCAAACCTGACTTGGTCCTATCATGCTAATAACCAAACCAAACCTGGCTTGATCATATCATTGCTAATAACCTGATTTTATCACAGGGGAAAAGCATGGCTTTAGGATTGTAATCAGAACCTATTGCCTTTTCATTACACCGGCCATAGAAAATGCACTTCAGAGTAGGCTGTGAGAGGCGATAACGTCCTCCGATCCTGACATATATATAACGGAATCAAATTGATGATAAAGGATCGGAGATTGCATATATTAATTAATATCGATGGGGCATTTATATAGATTGAAATCTACGTATAAAAAAGTATAATATGTAGCAAGTTAACAAGTTTCGTTTATAAGTATGGTAGTCTAGGTCAGATATGCTTTTAAAATTGCTTTGTTCACAATAGTAGAAAGAGGTCAAACTATGTATATATGTAATTTGGAATAAGTGGTTTTAAGTCCTAATTTTATCCAATAATTAAACACGCAAGCATGTGTTAAGATATGAAAAAGGGTAAAGGTTTATAAATACACATGTACTTTACTTTTAGGAGTGTCCAGCACCATATTTTTTTTTTGGAGCAAAAATACACATGTGGTTACCAAATAGATGCAAAAGTCACACCACTGTTTAAAAAAAAAAATGTTGACCGTTAAAAGACACATTTTGACTAACAGAACTAACAGAGATGAGATGTTGACTTGCCATATATTTTATTATTTTAGCTTCTTAAAAAAAAAAAAAAAACTGTGCAAGAGAACCGGTGACCACCATTGTCACTGGTGGAGTTTCGAAAAAACAGAGCAAGAGAGCTTCTTTCTGCATTTAAACACTTGAGACAGAGTAGAGCAAGGTCTGGCGTCATCGTGTGTGTTGGTTACTGATTCTAAACAGCTGAAATCTCTGGTTCTCCATATTTTCACTGTCCTATCCCATGAAACAGAGTAGAGCAAGGTCTCGTCTTTGGACAGTGCTAGAGCAGAGACTGTGTTCACATGATGAACCCATGTGCATTTCTTGTGCCTTCTGATCTGGACATGGTTCTTGGGGATCAGAATCTTGGAAGCTCGATCACCCAACGTTGGAAGTGTGGCCACATGTGTGTACTCTTCTTGGTCTGTTTTGTTGTTGCTGATGATCTTCCATACTCTGATTTTGTGATCTTGCTGTGCGCTGAAGAGTTTATCAGATTGAACCACTATGGATTTCACTGCACTTTTTCCTGAAAGTGCTATGTTGGTGATGCAAATTTCAGGGTTTGATGAGTCATCAGAGAACGAAACAGAGATATTCCATGATCTGATTTCTCTATCAGATGAACCTGTGTAGAGGAGTTTCCCAGAGAGAGCAAGACAGGATGTGGAAGAAGAAGAAGAAGAAGTGTGGCCTTTGAGAGTTGTGAGGCACCGGTGGCAGGTGGTGGTGGAAGGTTGGATTTCATGGTGGCGTTGAGATTGTGAGTTCAGTGAAGGGATTGAACCTATGCTACGTTGTGAAGACACAGACCGTGACCCTGTTCGAAGATGGTGTGAGGAAGAAGAAGAAGAAGAAGAAGAAGAGACACCATAAGATCGATGATGTTCCGTGATTCACATGTTAAGGTGAGAGTGAATGGTGTGGCAGTTTTCTTTTAACGGCGAACGTTTATTTTTTTCACAAGGTGTGATTTTTGTACCTATTTGGTAGCCACATGTATATTTTTTAAAAAAAAAAAACATATGGTGCTGGGCGTTCCTAAAGTACATATGAAAAATTATGGTTTGATGGAACCAATATGAATTAATAGTCCAATATATATATAGGGGGCTGGACCATTTGAAACAGTAAGAATCAATCATTTATCAGTCACTTTTCTGAATTTATCCTTTGGCAGCCACACGGATACTACCAATAGATTATTAGTAGAATAATTGAATCATATATAACTATGCATTAGATGGGATAAGGCTTCTTGCTGTTGTGATTGAATCATAGCTATGTTGTAACTATATAATTAGTTATTCAGATTGATTGCATTGTTGGATGAAAAATAATCACATCCGTCTTGTCAAGCATCTTTAGAGGACATTTTGCTTCAGAGTATCCACACATCTAGAACTGATTTTCACACGAGTCCTTAGGAAATATTTGACTCAATCCTAGACAGAAGTTCACCAATACATTATCCTTCAGATTACTTAGGGCTTGTTTGATTTTATTTTTAAAATAATTTTTTGGTTTTAAAAATTAGAAAACAATAAAACTTGTTTGGAAAACTGTTTCCAATAAATTGTTTTTAAAAACTAAAAAATCAAAACATTTTTTTATGTGTTTATATTTATATTTCTTATTTTTTTGAAGCTGCCATCTGTAACCATTGCCACGTCACTGTCGGCGATGGCCGCCACCATGTCACTGAAAAAATATATTTCTTTAAACAACTATCCAAATAGGGTTGTTTTTTGCTTTTTTGTTTTCAAAACTTGTTTTTAATAACAATATTATAAAGCTGTTAATAAAAGAAGAAAACTATTCTGAACGGATTATCTCATTCTTAGAAGTTTTCTTGGTAAATGCTCTTTATAGAAGCATGGACACCAACACAAGCAGGATTGGACATCAATAATATTCAGTCTAATTAGCTCAATCCAATCTGAGCTAATTAATTACACTTGAAGGATCTTCCACATGAATTATCCTTGAGATAATCTCCCCTTTCTTCTGTGGTTGGAAGCTTGAATAAGTGTGTATTAGCGAGATTATATTCTTCATTTTTATGCTTTCAACATGAATGAGATCAGTTATATATAGGAGTAACTGATTATACATGTGAAGGATCTTTCTTTATCTTAGTTCATATTCATTGTGTCTGGTACGTGATCAGTGATCACGGCCTCTCTAGGGAACTATAGTATAATATCTTCAAAAGACTAGTGTTCATTGACGTCTTCAACAACAATTTCTATTTCAGCTGCTGCATTTAAAAGACCAAATTCAACTGGATGATAGTGAGACTATAAAGTTGTAGGCAAACAATTGCAGGAAAAAAAGTGGTCCTAGAAGTGTGACTAAAAACCAGATTTATTAGTTCTCATAAACAACCAAATAACGTAACACGTACAGTTTAATTTCAAGGGACTGAGGCTTCAATCCCCCCCCCCCCCCCTCCTTTGGGTGATTCTCAATATATACCTGTTCGTTTTTAGTCCAAACATCCATATTCACCAAAAAGGGGAGAGAAATGAAAAAGAATGCATGCTCGATCAGCTGGTTGCTATAATTATGCTCAGGAGGTAATTTGACTGATTGACATGTCCCTAAATATTGCTAATCATTTTGCAACTACAAAATCAGGCTGCCTCTAAGCCTGGGACCCCCTTTTTATATCATTTTCTTTTCTTCTTAAAATCACGAATCAGGCAGAGCATGGGTGTGGATGTCCAACAATTAATATACTCTAGTCCTTAATATAAGAGTCATTTAACTTTTGTTGAAGAGGCTAAGGAAGATAAATAAGTTAGACCAACGTATTTATATTAATCGTTTTTTTCCAAACTAATTTGCTTTACTTATAAACTGATATATAATCTAATGGTACACAACATATATATATTATGATTAAATAATTTATTCTGTTTCCTTAATCTTTTCAAAAAAAGTCAAATATATCTTATATTAAGAACCAGATTTTAAAATTCCAGATTCCTACCATGTAATCTTTCTGTCATTTACAAGTATTGATATACTTTTTGAGGTTTCATAAATTGAAATGGTATTTTATTAGAATTTTCTTAACTTTTTTTCGATGAAGCCTCTCCTCAAAATTTTCAATATTGTTATCTGATGAAATGTCTAGCAACAGTTTACATGGCTTACTTATATTGTGTGATGCAAACGTATACTAAAGATTCAAATAAATTAAATTAAAATTACAAAGCCCTAATTTTAAGAAATATATTGAGTAAATAAAAATTGATGATTTTCAAATAGCCACTTCCTCCTGTTCTTAATATGAGATATTGATTATTTTTTTTAGAGATAAAAGAAACTGAATAAATTACGTTAAAGTACTTAGGTTTAAGGGACAATTTTGCTTTGAAAGTTTTTCGGGAGGCAAGTTCTCCCCGAAAATGTCAAAGGGAACAATTTTTCCTTGACAATTATCTCAGTTAATTTTGACCGTTTGTTGACCAAATATGTTGAACTAACAATCAATGTGTCATTCATGTTACTTTTGTTAAGGTGTAAATTTGTACGGGAAGTCCATATGTAATATGCTATTTAATCTTTTTTCAAATTTTGATTTAAAACTTATGGGACAAATTTACACCTAAATATAGGATAACATATGGATTTTCAACTCAACATATTTGACCAACTAACGGTCAAAATTAACTGGGATAAGTGGATAACGGCCAGGGAAAAAATTGCTCATGTTTTACACTTCTGAGGTGAAATTACCCCCAAAAAACTTCCGAGGCAAAAATGTTCCTTAACCCTAGTGTTTGTCATTCTTTTCCAAACTAATTTGTCTGGCTTATAAACTGATATATACTATAATTATATACAACATATACTATAATTAAGTAGCTTATTTATCTTCTTTATTCTCTCTACAGAAAAGTAAACTTAGCTTTATATTAAGGATGAGAGGGGGAGTGCGTGTCCTCTTGTGAAATTTTCATAATTTGTGACACATCACACTTTTGTAACTTATTTCGTCACAAAAAGACCAAACACTAACTAGTATCACAGGGGGAAAAGCCTGGCTTTAGGCTTTTACTCAGAACCTATTGCCTACAGATTATTTTGCACTTCACAGTAAGGCTGTGAGAGGCAAAGACGTCCTCCACACACACAATGGAATCAAATTATTAATATCGTCGGAAAAGTCGAAGATGTAGTTTCAAGAACCCAAGTTAACAAGTTTCGTTTGAGCATGGGACCGGGTTCTAGATTAAAGCTTTGTCCACGGTAGTAGAAAGAAGGTAAAACTATTTGTAGGTAATTTGGAATAAGTAGCTTTCAATCCTATAATTTTATCCAGGGAACACGCCAGCATGAAATAATAGTCCAATATCTAGCTAGGTGGCTGGATAACCATTTGAAACAGTAACAATCAATCATATTCGTAATGGTCCAAACCACTGGACTGACTTGATTATCTGATAGCATAAAATGAAGTCAGCATAGGATCTGGTGTGTCGCCAACATGTGACCATTGGAATTCACATTATGTGCTTTTCTCTTATATGCTTTTCTCTCTAATTAGAGGGATTAGGCATTTTGTTTTAATTTTTTTTATAGATTCTATTTATTTAGATTAGATTATATATATGTTGCATCGTGAAACTTTTTTTGCACTCAGTATTTCAAATTAATTAATTTCCAGGATACTGGAGTTACAGGAAAAATATTTCTGAATGCAGTACTGAAAATTAATTAATTTGAGATACTAGGTGCAAAAAAAGTTTCACGATGCAATATATAATCTAATCTAAATAAATAGAATCTATAAAAAATTAAAAAAAAAGTCTAATCCCTCTAATCAAAGGGAAAAGCATATAAAAAGCACATAAGGGAAAAACACCTAATGTGAACCCGGGAGCATTGTGGCCACTTCTGTTTCAGGTGGAGATTTATCTGGTGCTGTAGAACGAAGGGCACTATCCGTTGTTTTTTCAATTTTGTGTGTAAAAAATATTCAATATATGTTCTAATACTATCATTTCTACTACTTCCCCCCTCCCTCTCTTGCCTTGGTATTAAAATCGGGCTAATTTCTGAATTTGCCCCTTATTAAATAACTATTTACCAAAACACCCCTGTCAGAAAACTATTTCCCAAAATGCCCCTGTCAGAAAACTATTTCTCAATCTACCAATGTTTAGTCGACTAAAAAATTTGGTTTAGTCGACTAAAGCGCGGGCAAATTTTTTTTTTTCCACAACCCCGACATTTAGTCGACTAAACCAAATTTTTTAGTCGACTAAATCATTAAAAAAAAAAGTTAAAACTTCGGAATGCCGTAACTTCGGGTTTGGGAGTCCGAATCAATCGATTCTTTTTTTGATTCCACATAACTTTTTGAGATCTATGCACTGATATAAAAATTATCTTCAGATTTAATGAAGAGAAAGGAGGAAAAACAAGTGATTCTTTATTGCGCAGGAAATACCAACAATTCATTAAATATAATCAAGTGATTTTTTAATTATATATATATATATTTGATGTTTTCTTTTTTATTAGATCATATAATATCTCCGGTACAATAAAGATAAGATATGTGTGTGTATACACAATTGATCGCGGGAGAGGGGCGGTGCCACAAGGAAAAGGAGATAGAGTGAGAAATGATGGTACCAATCCTAAGGTTTTGTCAGGATGGAGGAAATTAATTATATTTAATTGAGAGATATTTATTGTAAAATTAATTAATCATTATTTCTAATATTATTATCTAATAATAATTAATTGATCTTATTTTAGATTTTAATATCTTTATTTTTCTCCCATGTATTTGGTAAACTTTGAATTTTAACGTAACAATTAATACTGGATTTTCAAAATACAATATATTCAAAATTGAGATTTTCTCTCCATTAATAATATGGATTTTAAAAGAAAAGAGAAATAGGAAAAATATCGACACTAAATTTGTGGGGCTTGATTTTAGGGGGAATAACAGTGTTTGGAAGTTATGCATAAGATCATATGTTGTGATAGCACGGTAGTCAATCTAGCTAAAATCTAGGATCATAGCTAATATCTAGGATCACTAATATCACTAACCAACAGACTCGGTAAAACAAATTAAAATGCTAACAATACTAACAATTCATTAAATATAGCAAATTGGGAAAAAAACCCATGATATATATTTAATGAATTGTTAGTATTGTTGAAGTTAATAATCCCAGCTTTTTCTCTACATGGTTCATGTCACTGATTTCCGCACGTTGCTGATTCCACAATAAGAAGGATTAAGTTATTTATTTTTTAATTGTTTATTGTGTGTGCTGATTTTTTATTATATTATTGTAAACATGTGGTTAGCTATTTTTTAGGAAGTAGTGGAGTCATTTTAATTTGTTTTACCGAGTCTGTTGGGTAGTGATATTAGTGATTATATTTAATGAATATAAAACATCAAATAAAAGAAAACTATATATATATATATATATATATATATATATATATATATAAAATTAAAAAATCACTAATGAATTGTTGGTATTTCCTGCGCAATAAAGAATCACTTGTTTTTCCTCCTTTCTCTTCATTAAATCTGAAGATAATTTTTATATCAGTGCATAGATCTCAAAAAGTTATGTGGAATCAAAAAAAGAATCGCTTGATTCGGACTCCCGAGCCCGAAGTTACGGCCTTCCGAAGTTTTAACTTTTCTTTTTTTAATGATTTAGTCGACTAAATGGGTTTTTTTAGTCGGCTAAATGGGTTTAGTCGACTAAAAAATTTGGTTTAGTCGACTAAATGTCGGGGTTGTGGAAAAAAAAAATTGCCCGCGGTTTAGTCGACTAAACCAATTTTTTTAGTCGACTAAACAGGGGTAGATTGAGAAATAGTTTTCTGACAGGGGCATTTTGGGAAATAGTTTTCTGACAGGGGCATTTTGGTAAATAGTTATTTAATAAGGGACAAATTCAGAAATTAGCCATTAAAATCGTGTATTAATATTTTTAAAAATACCCCTTTTCTTAATTATTGACATTGTAAACCATCTGAATTGATTGCACATATTGATAATCCTCTAATCTTATTTATGAGGCACTTCCAACATATTTCATATAGACTGAAAAAAATCTTAAATAACCATAACTTCATTAACTCGGCCATAAAATTCAAAAACTTTCCAATTTTATCCTCTCTCTCTCTCTTAATATACATTATACCTTGAGTTATGAGAACAAATTAACACAATAATAAATTATGGGTAAAATTATATATTTATATGAAAAAATTAATAAGGCGCCTTATAAATAAGAGAACAAAATTTCTTTTATCTCTACCCTATAAATAGGATTAGAGAAGTATTTGTAACTAATAGAGATAGTTTGAAGGAAAAATAATAAATTTATAAGAAAAGTTTATTAAGGTGTTACATTGAATAAATCCAAACTTACACACACATATACATACATATAGGGCGGCACATCGGTAGGGTCTGGACTGGGCATGACCCTCCCTGATGCTTAGCCTAAAAGATGAACATATCGCATTTTGCAACCCGCTTGTTATGTATGTACAATGAAAACCCAAATAATTTCATGTAGGGCTAAGCAAAGTGGGCTTCCATACCCATAAATCTCTCTAAGATTGAGAAAATGATTAAACACATAAAAAAATACCCAAAAAAAAAAGCCATAAATCTACCACTTGCACCAACAAGAGTTAATAAATTCTAAATAATTGAATAAATAGCTGGAAATAGCCCCATGTATTTATGTGACAAATGAGACGAGCTATAATCTTATACGAGTAGTTTATAAAACATCATGGCCTTTTCCCATTTTTGATCTGTTACAAGGTTTGATTACATAATTAATTAACCTAGAGGCATTTTACAAGGGAGAACCTTTCTACTTTTCTGCCCGTGAGTAACCTACCGATCGCATAACCACATACAATAATGTTTTGCATCGTAACTTTTCACGGCAGCCCCCTTTGTGGATAATATGTGGATTGCTAGCTGATCAGTATATTTGATCAACTAACGGTCAAAATGAATTGGGATAATAGCCAATTAATTTCTCATAAAAAAGTTAATTAAGTCTTATATTAAGGATGAGAAGGAGTATACTTGTCCTCTTGTGAATTTTTCATAATTTGTGACACATCACACTTTTGTACGTAACTACTTTCGTCAAAAAAGGACCAAAACACTAACCAAGTCCCCCGCTTTGCTCTTCAACTCATTCTGCTACATCATGTTAAGGTTTTATTTACTAGTATCACAGATTCACAGGGGGAAAAGCCTGGCTTTAGGTTTTTCCTTACCCGGCCCGGCCGAAGATAATTTTGAACTTCAGAGACGTCCTCCAAACACACACACACACACAACGGAATCAAATTGATAAAGGAGATGGCATGTATAAATTATTAATATCGTCGGTAAGGAAAAGTCGAACATGTAGTTTCAAGAATTCAAGTTAACAAGTTTCGTTTGAGTATGGGGCCGGGTTCTAGAGTAAAGCTTTGTCCACAGTAGTAGAAAGAAGGTCAAACTATATGTATGTAACTTTGAATAAGTAGCTTTCAATCCTATAATTTTATCCAATGAACACGCCGGCATGTGTTACGTTATGAAAAATTATGGTTTTGATCGAACCAATATGAAATAATAGTCCAATATCTTTTTTTTTTTTTTTGATAATAAGGAAGGCCTAACAGGCCAGCGAAATCAATAAAAAGTAGAAAAGTTAAAACACAGGGAGATTAACTCCCAAACAATCCTCTTCTACCCAAGCCCTTAAATACATAGGGCAATCCCCCATAATAACAGAATTAGATAATCCTATCTTAGCCAAAGCATCGGCAATATGATTGCAATTACGCGGGATAAAGTTGAGATCAACCATCCAATCTCTAGTCAACAGCTCCTTGATCTGCAGGAACAGTAAGCTGGCAGCAGAAGAATCATCCCGCAGGAGACACTGTACAAGGCCATACTGTCATCTGATTCAAGCACAATCTTTCTATAACCCAAATCCCAAGCTAGCTTCAATCCCTCAAAAATTCCCCACTCCTCTGCAGACGAAGCATTGCAGACACCAATAGTTTTTGAAAAACCAGCAACCCACTGCCCAGACTAGTCACGCAAAACACCCCCACAACCTGCCTTCGAGGACCTTAAAGACATAGCCCCATCAACATTTAATTTGAGCCAATCCCTTGGAGGTTTAACCCAGGCGCAATTATTAACTAATCCTGAAATAGAACCCAAAGAGCAGTGTAATAGATCCTGCGAAATAGAGAAATTTCTCCAAACATGCAGAATCACAGTGGCTGGATTCCAAGGTTTCACAAAATTTGGTTCAAAGAGAAAAGAATTCCTCCAGCCCCACAACTTCCAGACAGCAACACCAAAAATGATAAACCAACTAGGACCTAACTCTCTACCAATAATCCCTCTAATATTCAAAGCTATCCAATCTCTACGGTTAGCAGAAAAGAAAGAGGAAATAAACCTGGCAGGAATGAGCCTGAACCACAAGCGCCTAGCAAAGAAACAGTGCCGCAGGACGTGCAAGCAATCTTCAACCTCGGCCTTACAATACTCACACAACGGAGAAGAGGAAGCCCAGGAACTCCTCCACTCGTTGGTCGGAAGTTTATTCAACGCCACTCTCTATAAGAAAACTTTTATCCTTTCTGCTCCATTCCACTTCCAAATATCTCTATATAAAGAAGACTGGAGATGAGGAGGGTTTCTTTCAATTAGGAAGTATGCACTCTTAATTGAAAACACCCCATTACTAGAAGCTCCCCAAACAAGCAGATCATTATCACAACCTAGACGAGGAGGTAACACCGCCACAATTTCCTGAAGAATGCTAGGATCCATACAATCTGAAATCCTTGGGATATCCCAATTTCCATCCCTGACCCTATCCCCCACCAATGAAAGAGCCTCATCATCAGCTACATGTCTAGAGAAGTAATCTTTCACATGCTTCCCATTCAATAACCAAGCATCCTCGAAGAATCTAGCAATCTGACCATCCCTTAGATGCCATCTAGCTCCCATGTCAACAATCTGTTTCTGAGAACAAATAAAGTGCCAGATAGGGGAATCACTCTTATATGATACAAACAGCGACGTCTCATCTCTTAACATATAACAAGACTCAAGGATCTGCGCCCATAAACCTCTAGTCCCTACCACCAACTTCCATGTCAGCTTGGACACACAGGCCTGATTAAAGGAAGCAAGGCGTCTAAAACCAAGCCCCCCAAACTCTTTCGGCCGAGTGAGAAGATCCCAACCAACAGGGTGAAACCGCTTGTTAGGACCTTCTTGGCCCCAAATAAAATTCCTCTGAAAAGTTTCCTTCCTCTTAGTATGATTCGATAGAGGGAAATCCAGATAACTCCCAATCTCTCTAGAAATCTGCATATGAGATATTGCTTTGATGTTCTCCTTAGTAATTGCAGTGACCCTAGGAGAAAAGTAGATAGAGGACTTAGCCCTACTTACCTTACTCCCCGAAGCTTCACTAAACACATCCAGGAAATTCATCATACAAACAACCTGACTCACAGAGGCAACCCCAAATAACAGAAGGTCATCAACAAACATCAGGTGGGAGACCTTAGGACCTGTCTTTGAAGTTGCAATAGCCTTCCAACTACCAATCTCAACCGCATCACAGATAAGATGTGAGAGCTTATCCATACAAAGAACAAATAAGAGCGGCAAAATTGGATCTCCTTGCCTAAGACCTCTCTTGGGAAAGAAAAATTCAGTTTGGGAGCCATTCCAAATAACATTGTATGAAACAGTAGACACACAGGCCATAATCAGATGAATAAACTCTTCCGCAAAGCCAACTTCCATGAGGACTTGTTTTAAAAAATCCCAACGAACTCTGTCATATGCCTTCTCAAGGTCTATTTTCATAGCCATAAGTCCCCTCTTACTACGATTCTTGTTCATAATGTGGAGGATCTCTTGACCAATCACCAAGTTATCCTGAATATTCCTCCCTTGAATAAAACTACTTTGGAAAGGAGAGATCAAGCCATCCATGACCCTTTCAATCTCTGGGTAATCAACTTAGTAACACACTTATAATGAATAGTACAAAGGGAAATAGGGCGGAAATGAGCAACCAATTCAGGAGACTCTCTCTTAGGGATTAGAGAGATCAGAGTCCAATTAGACTCCTTTAGGGAAGAGAGGGGGTCACTGAAAACTTTCTTTACAAAATCACAAAGTGAAGGCCCAACCGTACTCCAATTATTTTTATAAAAAATAGGCGGAAAACCATCCACACCGGGAGCTTTAAAGCTACCCATAGAGAAAATAACTCTTTTAATTCCAGCATCCTCAGGGCATCTGAACAAGTTCACAGCAGTGTCCTGATCAACAGTAGGAAAATTGGACCTAGTCTGAAGGGGGATAGCACAGTCAGATTCCTCACAGAATAGAGACTTAAAATACCTAACAACCAAATTTTTTATCTCATCCTCACCAACAAGCCAATTACCCGATTCATTTCGCAAGGATGAAATCTGGTTCCTACGCCTCCTCAACTTCATTTTTAGGTGGTAATACTTAGTATTCCGGTCTCCTTGAGTAACCCACTCAGTTTTAGCCTTCTGAAACCATTTAACTTCCTCCAACCTCAAGAGCCTTTCTAAATTCGTCTGCAATTCCAATTCCAGATTACAGAGAAAGGAGGAGTGGGGGTACGCCCTAGAGCTTTGAATTCCCCCCAAACGTCTAAGAAGGCACAGTTTTTTATTCTCAACCATTCCAAAAACCTCCCTATTCCATTTCCCAATAAGCTCCTGAAAACTGGAAAGTGCAGAATTAATATTTTCCCCAGACCGCCAATTACCAGCTAGAAATTCACTATAATTTACATGCTTCGTCCACATAGCCTCAAATCGAAAGGGGCGGCCCTCCTTCCTAGTCTCCCTACCAAATCCAAGAAACAAAGGATTATGATCAGAAAAAGTTGAATGGGGTAATACCTGGATCAAACAATCCAAAAAGGAAGACAGGAAGGCCATATTCGCCAAAGCACGATCTAATCTCTCATAGAGCCGAGACCTGTTACCCGTGCGAGGACCACACCAAGTGAATTTAGGGCCCCTAAAACCCAAATCGGAGAGCATGCAAGATTGAATCCGGTTCTGGAAGCATTGAATTTTAGGATAGTTAATATCATCGCCCCCAATCCTCTCGTCCGAAGCCATAATATCATTGAAATCACCAACTACCACCCACGGGTTGGCATTGGATTGAGAAATTGAAGAAAGTTCTTGCCAGAGGAGCAACTTATTCCTTGCCGACGGGATAGCATAGACCGCTGAGACCAAAAACGGAGGGCTCCCTTGGAACACGCACAGGAGATGCAGAAGCTGCCTATTCTTCCGAAGCACCGTGACTGAGATCCTATTTGATTTCCAAGCAACAAATAAACCCCAGACCTCCCTTCGCTTGGAATGAAATCCGAACAATCAAAGCCCAGACACCGCATACAGACAAATCTGGAATTAGACTCCGACTTAGTTTTCGACAGGACCAACAGTGAGGGATTTGAGCTCATCGTGGCAGATTTAATTTGCTGAAAGAAATTCCGACTACAAGAGCCTCTGCAATTCCAGTAGATTTTTTTTTTTCCATTTGGGCCAAAAATAAACTAATGGGCTTAACAGGGAACCACAAACACAGGCTTACTGAACACGTGGGGATTGGGTCTTCGGTACAAAAGAATCCACAGGACTTACACATGGCACTTGTGAAGCAGGGACCACCAAACCACCCCCAGAAGCACCTTGGGCCTCAGCTACCATCTCAGCATCTAGGTCCAAATTTGCGTTGGACCAAAATTTACTCGGTGAAGGCCCATCAACCCCTGGTTCAATTGAAAAGGAGGAAAACTTTTCCCCTGGATCCACCACAGCCTCAACCTTCTCATCAGAGGGACCCCCTAACAGTAGCATAGCTTTTTGCCCTGTAACCTCTTCTTTATCCCGTTGACTACTCTCATTCGATCTCACATAGGTATTACACACTGGTTCCTTCTCCTTATTCCCCTTAGCCACAACTCCCTAGTCCTTTTCTCTGAACATCTGACCACACATCCTACCTCAAAAGATTTGATGTCCTCCGACCCACCCTTGTGTTTCCCCTGCTTCTTCTTCCGATTACCTCGTTTTTCAACATCCCCTTGTGCAGTAGGAATTCGCTCAGCCTCAAACCTCTCACCGATGCCATTTGGAGAGATAGTGACAGAAGCCTGTGAACGCTGGTTCCTTTCATCATCACCATCTTTCACAAGAACCTCGAACCTCGAACCTCCGATACCCTGTTGAGCCACCGCCAAAGGCTTCTCCTTCCCCCTCTCCGATTACGGCGAGGTTTACTCACTACTTTCCAGGTATCTAGATCCAACATTGTGTTCTCTATAGGGCCTGAAACCGCAGTGATTAATTTACCTCCTTCATCCCTCTTCGGTTCCACTACTTTATTTGGATGTGCTCCTAATTTACATTCACCTACCGTATGTCAAATACACACCACATCTAGTACAAAGCAGATGAAGCCCCTCATACTCCAGATAATAGTCTACCTCATCGAGAGTAAAGCCTGCCATCAGCTGCTTATCTAAATCCACCAAAACACAGATCCTTGCATAGTGCCCTCGAATATGCCCAGACGTGTTCATGTCAATCATCTTAATAATATCTCCAATATGATTCCAAATCCAGGTAAGAGCTTCATGGTCATAGCACTCCAGAAAAACATTGGGCACCCTTACCCAAACAGCCACCTTGTTGATGGTTGCTCGCTGAGGATGAAACATTGGCTCCCAGGGACGAACCGTTAGATAATAATAAAAAATCATCCAAGGTCCTCCAGTCAAGGCATTCAGATAATCCTCTTTATTTGTCAGTTTGACCACAAAAAATCCATTGCCTATGTTAATGAGAGTAATCACACCCCTTTTCGCCCATAAGGACTGCAATATAGACAAAAGAAGTTTATAACCAATATCCTTGCCCGATAACTTAACAATAACTTCCCTATTCCACGCCTTATACAACCTGCTTTTCATTTTGCCAGAAAACGAGAAAGTAGGAAAATTTCTATGAGGATATTCACTGATAATACAGATAGGCTCATGGTCCTCCTTGTCAGACTCAATATGATCCGTGAAACGTCCTTCCTTTTTACTTAACATAATGACTAATTAAGGGTTGATTGACCACTAAGTAATGCTTCGTCAATTACCAAAATATACAGAATAAACCAGAGTATGCAGAATGATCCCTATCGTGGCAATATACAATCATCCAACATAAACCCAAAAGACAAAAGTACTACTTTTAGCGGAGTAGCTTAAGCTTCCGAGGTCTTCCCTGAATCGGGAACTATCACCTGAAAAAAGTGGTAACCATCAATCCAACTCATTACGAATACTAATATGTGCTAGTGAGGTGCCAAGTGGAACAATTTATATAACAGAGGATTAAAAATATATTTCACGAATATACATATTACCAATTTCATATCATGAAGTATGTGTCATAAATTCTGTATCACAATTTTCATTAACACAATTCCCAATATGCCTCCTACCAATCCAACCGAACCGCCTTATTTCCTCTGACTAGACCCATGGGCTAAGTTACATCCATGTTACTGGTTACTCAAAAGCTCACTGGTCATGTGATGAGATTCGGCAAAATCTTCAGAGCACATGTCCCAGACCATGGGTCTTTTCCCCTCATTGAACTAGTGGGGTGTCGTAAGCCCTCATTGAACTAGTGGGCTGGTCCCTCATTGAACAGGTGGGACAATATAAAGCCAACCATCGTGCATTAATGGAGGCCTCACCACGTGGTGGAAATAAACTACTCCATTTCTTCCCAATTCAACCCTTTTCATAATTATCACAATTCTCAATCATATATAAAAATATGTATATATTTCATAATTCAAATCATAAAGTTCCACCAGGAAATTTCTATTAAAATATTCATACTCATTTTCACAAAATAGTCACAACAACATATCAATATGCATAACAATTGGAAAGTGGTTACCTCTCGCCGAAGCTAACTATTATCACATTGCTCCTAATCCAAGAGCTCAAACACACGCCAAATATCAATCTACCACAACCAATTTACTAACCGTTAAGAACTCTTCTAAAATTCTACATAAAATTATAACTTATAATTTCAAAAAAATTAAAAATATACAAATTATAATAATAAATTTGAAATGCATGAAGTAGGCAAATTATAACGGGATTGAAAAATTAGGAAGACCAGTGTAACTATAAATTAGACTCTTTTATTTATTTTATTTTATTTTACTTTAATAGCAGCAACACACACACACACACACACACACACATATATACAGTAGCGGACCCACACTAGTGCCTATGTGGGCAAGTGCAGACACAAAAATTTTATAAAATATATATAATGTAAAAGAACTCAATAACAATATGTGTGGGTGGCATAGTTGGTTAATGCTTTTCAGCTTTGGTCATTAGGTCGCGGGTTCGATCCTCCCCCATTCCTCTTATCCCTTTTTCTTTTTCCCCAATTTCATTGTTGTTCTCTTTTCACATTTTCATCTCATCTCTCACTCTCCCCTCTTGTCTGCCAACTCTCCGTTCTTTTTCCCCAATTTCATTGTTGTTCTCTTTTCACATTTTCATCTCATCTCTCACTCTCCCCTCTTGTCTGCCAACTCTCCCTGCGTCCACCTCTCGCCGTGCTTCCAGATCTGTGCTACCTCTCACCGTGCTTCCAGATCCACCGCCTCTTCCTCTCTCTGTCTTCTCCGTTCCAGGTCCAGCGGCTATGACGACGAGGCTGGCCGACGGCTGTTTTTGTGTACTCGACTGAACGAAGGTCGAATGTATCGGGTCTCTCCTCGCGTGAACAGTGCCACCGGAGAAACAGAGTTTGATTATTAGTCCCTGTTTAATTTGCTGCCTTTGTATCTCGACTGAACGAAGGTCGAATGTATCAGGTCTCTCTTTTATTATGCTGGAAAAGGGACTACTGGCATACCCACAAGAGGAATTTATGGACCTCTGATATCTTCCATATCAGTAGATCCGAGTAAGTCATTATAATGGTTTAAATCTTTATGATTATGTTTTTCTTTGCTTGACCAGAGTCACTAACTGTGGTTTTAGATTGAAGTTACTGAATTTTTTATGCTGGTAAGAGACTATAATTGTAAAAAAGAACCATCATATCGATGTGTACCCAGATCTCAAACTAGCTATGGATTGACCAAAGACAGTGTTTAAGACAAATATGTGTTGCTTAGCTTGCTGAAAAGATATCAAGTGTTCCATTTTTTTCCTGGGTTCTTGCAAGGCTGAATCCTAGTCCAGTGATTTTTTTCACCTTAATTAACTAATATGTAGATAATTTATGCTGACAAATTACATAGAAGGAAAGCATAAGACGTCACAATTAAATGAAAATGAAAAGAAATATAAAAACTGCAAGATGAGTATAAAATTTATCCCTAATATCTTTCTTCTTGCCTGCAGTTTGCTATTTGTTTGGTTCCCAAACTGTTAGGCAAATGACGTATCTTGTATATTATTTCCTAGCATTATAACTTGAATTGAATGATCATCTTTTGCATCCATGCGAGTTGGGAAAAATATATGCATTAGAAAAATTAAATATGTAGGGGAAAGGAAAAGATTGGATTTTATGCTTTTGCTTCCCATGAAAGTTACAAGTGCTTCTTTTGGGCAGATTTTAAACCTCCACCACCAGGGATTGGAAAGAGAACGTTTATTATAGTGGCGGTTGCTTGCTCTTGTGCTTCTTGTTCTGATGCTCCTAGGAATCATGAGGTGGAAGGGCTGGTTAGGAGGCCAAGACTCTGTGTGTAAAGGTATGTGATGTATCTTCCAAAAAGTAATTAATAACAACCTTTTCATTTGGATTTTCCTCCTTTAAGAAAAACATCTGGTTTCGGTACTACTTCCTCTGGTTCTCAATGTAAAACTTCTGTGGCGTTATAAGTTATGACATGTTCCCGAGTCAGTTGTTTTTTAATGCATTTAAAACTTTACTTAAAAAAAAATTTCGGGGGCGAACCCCCGAATCCCTCCATAAATTATGCACCCACAAACTTAAAATCCTGGGTCCGCCACTCTGTGTGTGTGTGTGTGTGTGTGTGTGTGTGTGTGTGTGTGTATATATATATATATTCTTTCCTTTCACTCTTATACATATAGCGTCTTGGGCTAATGAAACATAAGAAAGAGTTTGGATACATATATTTATATAGGTATGACAACATTTCTAACGGTTTACATATATATCTATATATAGGCAACCAGGTTTCTCTTTTCTCCATATGCCCACTGCAACATATAATTATATATATCCTTATATATATATATAACAGCCCAGTGATATTTATATGTGTGTGTGTGTGTAGCGTACATGACAACAAATGCTTCTGAGTTCTTAATACTAAACCGTGTCGTAGATGTGTATTCAAACCAGCTAAACCTTCTCTGTTTTAAGACTCAAAATCAGAGTAAAAGATCACGTTGGAACCCATGAAACTAGGAGATGAAAGACTTGAAGACCCACATCTGTTTTGACTAGTGGAGAACATAGGAAAGTAGCTTCGTTTTTGTCTTCTCTCACCTTCGTCTTTCTCCCGTCTCTGTGTTTCTACCTCAGCTGGAATTCTCAGTTCTGTCTCTATGTTTCCAGTCTCTCTTCCTCTCTTAGCTTCTCAGGTTGTTGGCTAGAATCGCTGGTCTTCAATGAGGAACAGTTCAACTCTGCTTTCGGGACTCCAAAACAGAGCACACAACAACTGGGCTCACTCTCACTCTCTCGGACTCACGGCTTTGCTCTAATCTCTCTCTGCTGCTCTTTGGGTTACTATGAGCAATGGTATATATATAAGAGAGATTAAAGGTCCAGTCTGATGCAAATAAACACAGTGGATAATCTACGAGGAGCTCGAGAAGCATGGGTAAGGATGGTCCTGTTGCTATCGGGAGAAGCATGCCACTGGTGGTGATCTCACTCTGTGATGCCATACCGTGTTTGACCGAGATATAAAGGCTGATGAGATCTGATTTTCTTCTGCTGTTTTCCCGTAACTGGTGCTGATGTATATATATCTATATTTTCCCATTGCTGCTGCCTTTCGGTGAGAGGCTAAGGCTGATAGGAAAATGTGGTTGAAGTAACTTAATGGATTGGGGTATTCAATTGGGTATATTGTTTAGGCCAAGAGGTATATGGGCTGAGTGGTTTCGTTGATAATATGGGCTGATAGAAAACAAATGGGTTAAATAGCAATTGATTGATTTGGGCCCATGTATAATGGCTGCTTGTGTTATTGTGTCATTGGTTCATCAATTAAATAATAAGAGAGTGTGTGTTCCCAAAATTATCTCTTGCAATTATATAAAAATTTAATCCTTAATTCCATTTAAGGATTTTTATTTCTCAATTAAATTCCTTTTGGCCATCAAATATTATCTCTAAAATATTTATGCCAAAAATTATTCCTTAATTATTTGTCATTAATTTATGGGAAAATATGTCTTAAATTCCAAAAATTACTTTTTAAAATAATTAAGGCTCAACTTCCCATAATCAATTCCATATCATATTTTAATTTCAAATTTCCAAATTTCACAATGTGGATTGCCTTAATGTGGATGATAAATGATTTCCCTACATATGGGTTGTTGAGTGGCTGCCAAACGTCGGGGAAGCTTGCATGCCTGGTATGTATTGAACAGAACGTGGGGTTTAGCTTGCAATACAGTCGCAAGGTCTGTTGGTTTGACAGGCACCGACGATTCCTGCCCCGCAATCATTCGTTTAAGAGAAATAGAAAAGACTTCAGGCGGAATGTGGCCAAACGGGCAGATCAACCTCGTCGTTTAAGTGGCCAAGAAATATGGGACAGGGTGAAGCACATTCAAAGCATTGAAGAGGGGGCTGCTTCCAGCGAACCTGAGGGATATGGCATTGATCATCATTGGAACCAACGCAACATCTTTTGGGAACTACCATATTGGAAAGATCAATTGTTAAGACACAACCTCGATGTCATGCATATTGAGAGGAATGTGTTTTGCAATATTCTGTACACCGTGATGGACACCAAGGGCAAGACGAAGGACACAATCAACGCAAGACGGGACATAGAAATGATTTGCAGAAGGCCTGATTTGCATTTGTTGGTGGACAATGCCATGAGACGGACTTCCAAACCTAGAGCGCCAAACACATTCAACAAAGAGCAGAATTTATAATTGTTGCGATGGGTTAAAGATCTGAAACTCCCATACGATTATGCATCCAACTTGTCAAGATGTGTCGACATGCATGAGGCGAAGTTATTCGGGATGAAGAGTCATGATTGTCATGTTTTTTTTCCAGAGATTGTTGCCGTGGGCCTTCAAAGCACTACCGATGCATATATGGTCTATTCTGACGGAATTTTCCATGTTCTTTTGAGCTTAATGTTGAAAAGTTACGGCACTTGGAGACAAGCATGCCAATAATGCTATGCAAGTTAGAGATGGTGTTTCCTCCTAGCTTATTCGACTCAATGGAACATTTTCCTGTTCACTTGGCCTACGAAGCAAAGGTAGGAGGTCCGCAGCAATATAGATGGATGTATTCGTTTGAGAGGTAATATATATATTTCTTTCGCGCAATTATTAATTGACCGACATGGTTGTATAGTTTATAAATACCCTCTAATTGTAGGTTTTAATGCACACTTAAGGACAAGATTAAAAATCCAAGGTACGTTGAAGGATCTATCGCTGAAGCGTTTCTAGTCAAAGAGGCCACTAAGTTTGCGTTATACTATTATCCCCCTAAAATGATATCAAGATGAAGAGGGGTACCTCGCAACGTGATGGCGGTGATACGAGTGATCAGATATCAATATTTAATTTTCCAAGCCGAGTCGTAGGAAAACATTGGAGGTCAACTCTAGACGGAAAAGATAAGCGAGTAGCGGAGTGGTACATTCTAAACAACTGTGAAGAGGTTGCCTAGTATTTAAAGTAAGATTTCTTATCTTTTTACTGTTACGGTAAATATTAAAGTATTAATTTCATTTTTTTATTACAGTTACTTCTCTAATTGGGTCCGATCGACAAATCCTTTGATGTCGGATTCCGAAGTAGAGCAATTCATGAACTCTGAGTTTCCTCGATGGTTGCGATCCTACTTTGTGCAAAATCGAAAAATTGTGAGTACACCTTATTTTCTTTTTCAGTATTCAATATTTTGTACTTTGAAGTAATTAATTAACGGTCATTATTTGTGTTTGCAGGAAGCGTCTGGGGAAGTTCCTGCAAAGATGATTGATTGGACTGCCTTTGAGTGGACCCATTCCCAAGACTCTGAAGGTAGTGGGAGGCGATACATTAACAGCAAGTAGCGGTGAGATATTTATTGCATTTATTATTTGTTTCACACACCAACATATTTATTTCATTTTACATGCCTTATTTGTGATGTATTTTTGTGCTTGTAGGAAACATTTCAGAAGCTGTCGCAGGAGAGAGACTCGTAGAGTGGGACCGACCCCGCATCCTCTCAGTCCGATAACGAGAGTCTGTTCATTGAGGCTGCAGGCGGATTTAACTACAAAGGCAGACTCTTTGAGTTTGGTGCCTCTGCTAATCGACTAAACAAACGAAGCGCTCCTCATCCGCCAGTGAAAGTGTTTCTGCAGGTAAACGTAATACATTTGATATTGATAATTTTCATTCCCTTATCCATTTAAATGAAGTACAAAAAATAAATGTACTTCCTAATGTTTTTGCAGATGACTTGAAGAAGATAAAGGCGTTGGTGCAGGAGCAAGCAGTTGAGCTGAGTTGGACACGGCAGCTGATGAGTCAGCAATAGGAGATGATTAGGCAATAGATGAGTCAGGAACAAGAGATGATGAGGCAGCAGATGAGTCAGGAACAAGAGATGATGAGGCAGCAGATGATTCAGGAACAGGAGATTATGAGGCATCAGATGAGTCTGCAACAGGGGATGATGAGGCAGATGCAGCTTCAACTCCTGTCTCTAATGAAAGATAAGGGTAAGGGGTCGGCTCCTAGTGGTGATGACGATGATGATGATAATGACGTTGTTTAGACTATTTTTTAGTACATATTCTTCGCAACAATATTATTTATATTTTGTTTTCTCTATGTAAACTCTTTCTTATTGTTATTATATATTTTTATGATATACAAGTTTTTTTAATATTTTTTATGTCATTTTTATATATATTTTAAATTATTTTTCAAAAAAATAATTAAAAAATCAAAATTTACGATGGAAAAAAAAGTTAAAAAATTATGTTTTAAAAAAATTCAAAATTTGCGATAGAATTTGAATTCCGTCACAAATCCCCGGATTTGCGACGGAATTTTCATTTTCCATCGCAATTGCGACGAGGATTTTTACGACGGACGAAATCCATCGCAAATTCCGCCGCAAACATGATTTTTTTTTTTTAGTGTTTCCGGGTATTCCTTTATCATTTAATCCAAGAGTAACAGTTCCTCTAATTCTATGATTTTTTTAGAATACTCTTTTCTTGAATATCATTCAAGAAAATTTCAGATTTCCTAGTATTTGACCAATTAGTAACCCAAGATTCCATATTTTTCTTAAACAAGAAAGAGATCCACCCGGGCGGAAAGACTATAGCTAGATGTAAGATATAGAAGGGGCATGAATGCTTTCGTTTTTGCCATTTTTCGTCTTTAATGAAGTCAACTTCACCTCATTCATCAACTCTATATAATAAGAATATTTCTATCAAGAATAAGTTCTATTACAAGTCATAGAGCCTATAAATCTCTCACGTTTTTTTAATTTGTGCAATTCAGTAATTGGTTATTGAATTTAGAAAGAATACACAACTAGAATAAGAAAAAGAAAGAGTCTGCTTCCAATTTAAATGAAGAAAGAATATTGTTTCCAAAGATATTAATTGTTAAAATTCAACGCAATCGCCCCTTTCAATGAATGCATGAAAGAACATTTCAAGTATTGAATATTAGTTGGATTTCGAAACAAAAGGACACCCTTTCTATCAATTGGTACGTTACCAGGAATCTGATCTTTAATTATGTTTATAAAAAACGATTTTTCATTGCCTAACATTTAATAATTAAATTTTATAAATTAAAAAAATAATCTAATAAATATGTTTACGTTTATATTAGGGAAATTCCTTGAAAATGATAGTTTTTTTTTTTTTGAACACTTCTAGACATATTCATTAATAAAGAAGATCGCAGATTACAAAGACGAAAAGGCAAGGAACGCCATACAAAGAAAGAAACCAGAACGATAACGACTAAGAAACCAAGAGCAGACTAAAACAACTGAGATAAGCAGAAACAAAAATAGCACTACAGAAAAGGAAAGACACCTACAAGCCAAACTGAGGAGAATAGTCAACCCGGATCTATAATGCGAGGCTGTGTCATGGAAAGAGACAGATGAATCCTGGAAATTTTTGCATCTTCATCTAGAATAGGTAACAAAGGGGGTAAGGGTATTTCTACCCACCCGATTGGGCACACCCCCTTAGAGGTAGATGCAGCAAGCAAGTCCGCTGCTTTATTCCCTAGCCTAGGGATAAACTGAACAGAGAAACTAGATTCAGACACTAGGATTCCAAGAATATCTTCTAATATGCCACGAGACTGCCACTCACCAAGTTCAGGTTGGTGATTGTTCAAACACAGCACAAGTGTTTGGCAATCTGTTTCATATATAATATTTTTGTTGCCCAAATCCTGGGCGATAATTAGAGCTCTCTTGAGAGCAAGCGCCTCGGTCATGAATGCCGAGAGAGATTTAACTTTATCAACAAATGCCCATATCATGTCACCCCAGTGGTCTCGGCATATAATACCTATGGCAGCTGGAGTTGTTGTATCATGAAAAGCTCCGTCTGTATTAATCTTAAGCACATTCCCAAGTGGCGGCTTCCAGTTAATAGGAGGTTTTGTGCTGTCATCAGTTTTTCTAAGATTGTCATTAGGATAGCATGCATTCCAGAAGGCCATGAGTGATCGATTCACTTGCTCAATAAGGGAACCAGGGTCCGGTGTAACTCCACTGAACACCTTCTCATTTCTGCTTTTCCAAATGTACCACAGCAACCAACTGATGTATGCTTTATCATAATCGGTATAACAACTCTGGGGGTGCATAATATCCAGCCACCACCGTTTGAAGCTTTGGGAACCCACCTGATCAAATTTAATGGTCATCCTACTTCCAAACCAAACACAGCGCACCCAGGGGCATTGAAAGAATAGATGTTCGGTGGTCTCCGGTACAACCGAACAGACTGGACATATATCTGAGCTTCCTCTTCTTCGTTTGGCTAAAGCTACATTAGTGGCTATTGCATTTGAGAGCACCCGCCACATGAAGCTGATGATTTTGGGGAGCGTCTTGATTTTCCAAGTTCTTTTCCAGATGTCGCTAGGTATAATGGTTGGGGATCTAACAGATTGGGCATGCACATCAGGACTCGATAGATAGTAGCCTTTTTTAACTGAGTAGCACCCACTTTGTGATTGAGTCCACCTCAGGCGATCACTGTATGGAGCACGAGGAACAGGTATGGCATGGATGGAGTCACAAATTTGATCATTTATGTAAGGTTTGAGCAAGTTTAAATTCCAGCCCCCACCTTCTTGAGCAATTAGCGATGATACTCGTTGATTGGAGTTTTTGAGCTCTTCATCCGTCGTATTTAATCGATATGTGGGAATGGTGGGGATCCATTTATCCTTCCATATTTGTACAGATTGACCATCCCCAATTTGCCAACATAAATCCTCACTTATGAAATCTCTCCCTTCCAAAATACTTGACCAACACCATGAGGCTCGATGGCCTTTTTTAGCATCAAGAAAGGAATCATTAGGAAAATAAAGTCCTTTGAGAATTTGAACCCATAGGTCATTTGGCGATTGGGTGAGACGCCAGGCTGTTTTAGCAAGAAGAGCTTTATTGAATTTGTGGAAGTCTCTAAATCCCATACCCCCTTCCGTCTTGGGCCTTGTGAGCTTGCTCCATGCCACCCAATTCAATGCGTTTTGTGTTGGCCTTCCCACCAGAAATTAGCCACCATGCTATTAAGCTCTTTACAATTTTTGCTAGGGAATTGGAAACATGTCATGGGGAAGATAGGAATGGCATTGATAACGGCCTTTATCATGACTTCTCTTCCTGCAAAGGATAGGTGCTTTGAGCTCCAGCCAAGGACCTTCTTACTCACTGACTCCCGAACATAGGCCAGGGCTTGATGCTTTGTTTTCCCCCAAACACTTGGGATGCCCAAGTATTTGCCTTGATCAAGGCTCTCTTCAATACCTAGGATTTTGCAGATATCTTGTTGTAGCGGTGCTGGAGTATTAGTGAAGAAAACAATATTGGATTTGTCCAAATTTGCAAGTTGTCCTGATTCTCCACAATAGCTTTGAATAATTCCCGCTAAATTATGACAATTTTGGATATCTACATTCATAAAAAACAGCACATCATCTGCGAAGAAACTATGAGATAATACCAGGCAACAATGGTTTAATTTAATCCCAGTCAGATACCCCTGTGAAATTGAATTATTGATCATACAAGAAAGGGCCTCTAGGGTTAAAATAAACAGATAAGGAGACAAAGGGTCCCCTTGGCGGAGGCCTCTACTCGAGGTAATTGAAGCTATTTTTTCACCTGTAATGCATAGGTTCAGATGCACTGAATCCACACAAATCATGACTAGTCCAACCCAATTTTGAGAAAACCCAGATTTAAGCAATATATTTCTCAAAAAATCCCACTGAACCCGATCATAGGCCTTGCTCATATCCATTTTTAAAGCAAATTAGAACTTCTTACCAGTTTTCCTTCGTCTTAAATAATGGAATACTTCATGGGCTATGATAATATTATCTTGGATTAGACGTCCAGGTATAAAGGCCCCCTGGTTGGGGGAGATGCATTTATCAAGGCAGCTTTTCATTCTATTAGCCAAGATTTTGGAAATAATTTTATATGAAAAATTACAAAGGCCAATAGGGCGGAAATGAGAAACTGATTCTGGTTTATCAACCTTTGGAATGAGGGTGATATTGGTACCATTAATTTCATCAAGGAGAATCTCATTTTCAAAAAAATCCTTAACCATATTAAACATTTTATCGCTCACTTCTGCCCATGAAAATTGGTAGAATTTACCTGAAAATCCATCCGGGCCAGGGGCCTTAGATCCTCCCAATTCAAAGGCTGCTAGGCGAACTTCCTCCCTAGTGATAGGACGCAGGAGCAGATCATTTGAGGCATCATCAATTTTTGTTGTTACTGCGTTAAGAGCTTCCTGTAGGTCTCTTGGTCCTGAAGAAGAGAAGAGATTAGTACAAAAATTGGTGAACATGTTATTTATAATACCTTTATCTCGGGACCACATGCCAGTTTCATCTTTGATGCTTAGTATCGAGTTTCTCCTTCGTCTGATAAGGGTAGTTAGATGGACAAATTTTGAATTATTGTCCCCAGATTGGAGCCATGAAATCCGAGATCGTTGCCACCAATAATTTTCCTCTTGATCCATTAACTCCTCAATGCGCTGCAGAAGATTAGCTTCTTCTTTCTTGCTATCTTCATTTTTGTATCCTTGACGCACTGTGGCTAACCCATATTTCAAATATTCAATGCTCTTCTTTCGGTTGGGGAAAATCTGTTTGCTCCAGTTTTTCAGTTGTTTTCTGCAATTATTAAGAGTAAGAGCAAAATAATTAATAGCACTATTATATTGAAGCGTATCCACATTCCAGCTATCATGGACAACCTGCAAAAAATCATTGTGAACAGTCCAATAATCCTCAAACCGGAAAGGTCTTGTCTTATTAGAAGAAACATGATTTAGGTTAACAAACAACATATGATGATCACACCGTAGAGGGTCAATATGAAAGACTTGAGCAGAAGGAAATTGGTGACAGAAGACATCATTCCCCATAGCCCTGTCAATCCTTTCTCTAATTGTTGCCTCATAATCTCTGCGGTTGCACCAGGTGAACCATGATCCATTAAAGCCCAAGTCAATGAGAGAGCAATCTGAGATAAATTTTTGGAAGTTGAGAATTTTTCGAATAGCTCTCGGATTTCCTCCTCGCTTTTCTTGATGAGAAACAATGTCGTTAAAGTCCCCCAAACATAGCCAACTTTCTAATCTTCTGTGAGCAAAATTGATGATGCTTTCATACACAATAAGCCTCTCACTTTCTATTGGAGGACCATAGACAAATGAAATATAGTGAGGGAAGTCAACAGATGGATCACAAACGGAGGTATGAATAACATTGTTTGATGATGAGATGATATTGACAATAGTCTCTTTCACCCAAAACAATGCAAGGCCACCACTTAACCCTTGTGGGTCAATAATCCATTCTTCCTGGAAACCGCATCTCTGCCAGATTCTGCTAACATACTGGCGTTTCTTCTTTGTCTCCATTAAGAAGACAATCTGGGGTTTTTGTTTATTACAGACCTCTTTAAGGTGATTGACTGTCAGGGGAACCCCTAACCCCTGACAGTTCCAAGCTAACAGACTCATGGCGAACCGATGGCTGCTTGGTGGCAACCATCGGCGTTTAGTATTGTATCAGATGTGATGGGGAGGTTACTTGATTCAGTAGGTGTGATAGGAGGGTGGGGCTCCGGGGGAAGGTACGACGCAGTAGGTATGATCTTCAAATGCTTACTGGAATTCTTCTTCCTATTCCCGCGAATGGATTTCTTTAGGTTACAGACATTTAGGCTTTGAGCAGGAATTGTAATGGGTTGGGTAGAGTGATTTAGGGCAATGTTTTCCTCTATAGGTTCAACAAAAACAACCTCTT
The DNA here is from genome assembly GCA_025563575.1 of Acacia pycnantha. Classification (NCBI taxonomy): domain Eukaryota; kingdom Viridiplantae; phylum Streptophyta; class Magnoliopsida; order Fabales; family Fabaceae; genus Acacia; species Acacia pycnantha. The sequence goes on along the minus strand of JAMWYP010000004.1, from coordinate 10,899,364 downwards.
TTTTGTAGGGTTCAGGGGCTGATCAACATCTAGTAGCTCAAGGGTGCGCTTCAAGTGGATTCCATTCAGCCTAGACGTGACGGCAGATATCGGAGACAATCCCATGAGAGGGGCAAGCGTTGTTTGACGGTGCATCTCAGTCTGCGGAAACTCAACCCGATAGGAGCAATTCGGACTTTGGGTGGTTGGGTCAGGCCTGTCGGGTCTATTAGGATCCAGTTGAAGTTCCAGCATATTTCGGTTGCAAACCTCATGATGCCCATCCATTGAAGATTGAGCAATATTCGGATTCTCACTTAATGGCTCCATTATTATCGGTATCTCCATGGATTTTATTTTCCGTTGCATGTGCGTTATACCCGCGTCTTCAATGTGGAGATTGCCCTTAGCTGATTCCATGCTCCGAATTAATGGGATTACAAAATCCTCGCTACTAGCCGTTGAATATTGACTGCCAGGCACTGATAGAGGAGAGATATTTGGATTCACACTTAATGGCTCCATAATTACCGGTATTTCAGTGATTTGAATTTACCTTTGCATGTGCATAATACCCGCGTCTTTAATTTGAAGATTCTCGTTAGCTGACTCCATGCGCCGAGTGAATAGGGTTACGGGGTCCTCGCTCTGATTCTGCATATTTCCTTTTTGGTGAGGATTTTTGGTCAACTTTTCCCGATCTGGGTGCTCCACCGCCAGTGGATGCTTTGGCTTCAAACCTGGCTTCTCATCCCAATCCTGATCATCCACCACCACCGCGTCTTCAAAGGTTTTCACGTGAGGGGTCCCCAAGCCATTGCCAGGACGTTCCGCCACCTCTTCATCATCTCCATTATCGGGTAGGAATTTACAGTTTCTCGCCTCATGTCCAATTCGTCCACAGTCGTAGCAATAGTTTTGGAGCCGTTCGTACTTCACTGTAACCCATATCGGCTCCCTCTGGGGCCTAGGAACCCAAAATCCAGGAGCTAGAGGTTCTCGGATATTGACAAGAGATCTGGCTCGTATAAACGCTCGGGAGAGTTTATCCTGCATTTTAGGGGCTTCATACATTACTACCTTTCCCACTACATTCCCCAGTTTGATGGCATTTTCATGGTCAAAAGCAACATGGGGGAGTCCATGGAACTGAATCCAGAATGGGCACCAATCAAACTGCACTTCATGGAATACTGTATACTCATCCCAGTATTGTAGATTCAACAGGGCACCCTGGATCGACCAAGGTCGCCCTTTTAGCACCCTTTGATAATCATCCTGCTTATGAAAGCAGAAGAGGAAGGCATTGTTGTCAGGTAGATCATGAATCTCCATACCTTTGTCCAGTCCCCACCCTTTCTTAATCATGGTAATCACTATTCCTTTGTTCAGATTTTTATCGGTTTCCAGACGGCCAACAAGCGACCTGCCTTTTTGATTGTTGGGTGGCGGATTCATATTCAACTGCACTGCCTTGGACTTTTTCCTGCCGCAACTACCATTGCCTTTCTCCATTGGGGAGGGACTTAACAAGAGGAGGACAGGATCGAGACAGGGGGTTGAGCACACCACAAGGGAAGATGAGGAAAGAAAAACAAAAAGAGGATCTGGTTCTGAGATGCAGAAGAAGGATGTGTATCAACAAGGGGGTAAAAACCTCTCACAGTAGGAATGTCTCTCACAGTGGGGGGGTTGTCTCTCACAACAAGAGAGGGAAAGATCTCTCACAGAAGGAGAGGGAAAGGTTCTCTCGCAGACAGAGAGGATGAGAGCATTCGCTCAGAGTTGAAAAAGATAGTTTGACATATTCAAATTTTGAATTAGGTTGTTAAATTCAAGAAATTTTAAATCAGATTATATGTCTTAAAATATAATTTTAGAATTTTACTTTATTACCCCTCATTTGATCTCAACTTAGTAATAGATACTCGTATGTATAATATGGGATAGGATATTGTTACTACTATTTTTTGTTACTACCAATGTTACTACCACTTTTCCACCGTTAGATCAGAATCTCATCTACCTTTATAATTTCTCTCTCCTATTAAGATTATGATCTAACGGTGGAAAAGTGGTAGTAACATTGGTAGTAACAAAAAATGGTAGTAACAATATCCTATCCCGTATAATATATGTGCCACTCATCCATATTTATTATTTTAATTTTTATACAGAAATACAGACTAACTAATTACTCTCTCCTTCTTTCTTTGGGCAACACTTTTCCAAAAACTCTCCCTCTCTCCACGTGCTACAACCATTTCATCCATCTCTCTCCATACCTCAACAAGAAAAAGAAGAGGAGGATGAAGAATAGTAAAACAAGGAAAAAAGACTAGCTAGATCTCGAATTTAAGCAGAATGTTTAATTAAATTGGTGGAAAATCGAACAACCGAGGAGTGAAATTTATGGAAAGAATGAAATAATGAATATAAAATCTGGGGAGATGAGAAGAGCTAGATGAAGGTGGCTATTTTTTTTTCTTCTCTTTTTTGGCATCAATAGCAAAAACTTTACCCCATCAGAAACCCAAACATTACAATCTTACAAACTAGAAGGCTCAGAAATATCGAACTGTAAACAAACAAACAAACACGAGGAACAGACTACAAACAAGAATCAGATTATAATCAGAAACAAAACAAACTACTCACTACTCTTCCCAACCATAATCCATCTTCGGCTAGGATTGTTGCCAAAGGAGAAAGGGGTTGTAACACCCAATCTTGCGAGCACACCAATTGGCCACCTGGTTGCTTCTTCTCGGAATCCACCCGAAGAGAACATCTCTAGAGCTTTACACAGATTAGAAATTTCCTCCACAAGATATGTAGAAGAGGATACACACCTTCTCCATAAGGCTTCTCTAGTCGGGACAGCACCTTTTGCACTTTCCATATGAACAATTTAACTTTCACCGAGACCTTTAGCTTCCAAATTCCATTCCATAGTCTTTTATCTACCTGGCCTATTTTGAGGGATAGGATGGTTCGTTTTTGCCCACTTGGACCCAGCCTTGACAGAGTATTCTCCATTTTTCCTAGCCACCCAACATACTCTATCCTCTCGAGCTCTGCTAGATAATAGGACACTGAGTATTGCCTTCTCTTCGGCTTATGTTATATAATCCCTTATTAAGTTCAGGTTCCAACCAAATGGAGTGATAAGCTCAGCTACCTTCCATTTTTCTGCATCTTGAGTTGGGGTAGCTGATCCTAGCTTATATGATGGGAGGTTTAGAATCCAAGGATCACCCCAAATTCGTGAGCTTGAACCGTTCCCCACATTGAAACAAATATTCTCCTGCAATATAGCTCTTCATTCTAGCAAGCTAGCCCAAGCCCACGAGGCCCTCCTTTCCCTCTTTGTTTCCAAAAAACTAGACTCCGGGAAGTTGACACCTTTCATTATCTTCAGCCATATTTCATTTGGATCATTCAAAATTCTCCATCCTTGTTTGGCCAACAAAGCCATGTGAAACCAGTGAAAATCTCTAAACCCCAGTCCACCATCCTGCTTTGATTCAGTTAGAGCATTCCAACTAACCCAATGAATTCTATTTTCCAATCTCTTCAGCTTCCATTACATTTAGAATTTGTACCAACTGCCTTCTCAACTCATCTGGCATGCATTTGGAGAAAAAAGCGCAGGAGTTGTGGTAATTTTTCTTCTGTCTGGAGGCTGCACAATAGCATTGCAACCGACTTTTGATCATCTCAGCATTATCTTTATTTGCTTCCAGGAAGAGAACAGATTCGTTGGCGAAGAAACAATGTATAAGCATGGGAGAGTTCCTGCTCAATTTGATACCCTTTATCACCTTATTTTCAGCACAAAAATTCAGCAATCTTGACAACACATCTGAGACAACTATGAACAAATATGGAGACAGGGGATCTCCCTATCTTAACCCTCTCTTTGGCTGGACCGTAGCAACAATCTTTCCTGACAGTACAAGATTAAAGCTAACAGAACGTATGCAGGCATAGATTTGCTCCACCCATATCTGATGAAACCCCATACTCAGTAAAACAGCCTTAAGGAAATCCCACTCCACCCTATCATGTGCCTTGTTCTATCAGGTTTTATTTCCATCTCAGCCTTGGTACCACTCTTGACCGTTAAGTGGTGAAAATGCTTCATGAGTAATTAGGATATTATCAAATATGAGCCATCCCGGCACAAAGGCTCTTTGATTTGGAGTGATAATTTCATTCATTGTACACTTCATCCTATTTGTAATTACCTTAGAAAAAAATTTATAGGAGAAGTTACATAATCCAATAGGCCAGAATTGGCTTATTGATTCAGCATTCTCCACTTTAGGCACCAACACCAAATCTGTTTTATTTAGCTTTTCCAAAGAAAATCCATATTCAAAATACTGCTGAACCAAGAAACACAACTTTTTATCCACAATAGGCCATGCTTTTTTATAGAAGATACCCGAAAATCCATCCAGACCCGGTGCTTTCAAGGCTCCCAGCTGAAATTCCAGTTCTTTAACTTCTTTATACTCCACCTTCCTCAGCAACTTCTCATCCATATCCTCAGTTACTACCGGCTCCACGAATTGAAGTATTAAGCTAAATTCCCTTTGCCCTTCTGTTGTAAACAAGCTCTTAAGATACTCAGCAAAGCAACTTCCAATTTCCACTTGATTATCAAGCCACCACCCACTTTCATCATTTATCCGAAGTTTCTTGTTGCGCCTTCGCCTCTGCAATGCTGATTGGTGAAAGAATCGAGTATTTTGGTCTCCCCATCTAAACCATCAAACTCTTGACCGTTGAGTCCAATATTTATCCTCCTTCTCCTATAGTTCTTCGAGCTTAGCAGCAACCTCCTCAGCTCTTTTTTCCTCCTCCAAACCCGACCCTTGGGTATAACAGCCCCTAAATTGCACCAGTCAAGACCTTCCTAATTTCTGTCAAAATTAGCCACCAAGTCCACATCCTCTATCTTACAACACCAGTTCTTCCGAACCAGCATTAGAAACTCAGGATCATGTACCCAAAAACTCTCAAGTCTGAACCTCCACGGGGTCCTTGACTCAATGTACTCAAAACATAGCAAGATAGGAAAATGGTCAGATCCTACCGCCTCTAATGATCCAAAGAAACAAGGAAAAAATACATTTGGGAAGTGGGGGGAAACTGGGGGCAGCAGGGATTCCCTCCCTGAATTACATGGCACTAATAAAAACTTTGGTGTTTATATTTAAAAATATTAAAATTATTGAATAAAAAGAACTATATATTATGCTTGTATTTTTCTTTTGTTGGTTTGGTTATGTCAAAAGGGTTTGTTTTTTTGGGTTACACATAAAGAGTTTCAGATGGGGTGGGTAGGTGAAGCAATATCTCTTCCTGTAACTGGGGTGGTGGTGAAGTCATGAGAAAAACACTCACAAGGCTCTTTCCTCGCTCCTTCTTATTGGCTTTGGTCATGGCAGCCTTACATTCTATCTTCACCACTTCTCACTCTCTCTCTCTCTCTCTCAAAACAAATCATGAACTTCCCACCGTCTCATCACTATCTCACAGATGCCTCTACCCCTTCATCCTGGCCTTCATATTCAGAGATCCCCAGAAGGGGAGAAGAAAATAGTAGAATCCCAGCTCAGGTTTCTGGTTCTTTCAATGTACAGAATGAAGAAAAGCTACGTGGTGAAATGACAAGAGGAGCAAGGCACTGTTTGCTCCCTTTGTCCTCATCAGATACCTTTTCTGGAGAAGAAGGAACTATATCATCATGTTGTGTAATATCCCTAATTTTATGTAAATTGATGTATTGGATGAATCAATGGAATACATGAATTTTCATCAAGTCTTTAGTTTATGGTATTTAATTTTCAAGTGAATAATTAAGCTAGAAAGAATGATGTGGAATTATTTGAAAATTTGGTTAATTAATGTGGCTTTGGACAATTTAAGATAGGAGATGACAATAGAAATCAAAACATATATTTTCCCTTTTTACCCTTGTATTTTCGGCCAAAGGGGAAAAATAAGAAGAATATAGTGAAATTCTAATATAAAGTCCAAGAGGTAGACATGTGGTGGATCATGAATTTGAACACATTGGGTTAGGAAGTAAGACAATTCCTAGGAGCCCAAAAGAGAGCCCCATTTAAGCTTGGAGGAGAGAAGAAGAAGGAAAAAAAAAGGCTCAAGTAAACTTCTAGAAGCCTATTGGGAGCCAAAAATTTAAATTTAAATTTGGAGTCAACTTTAAAATTTGAAATTGGAGCCAAAGTTCAAATTTAAAATCATGTGAAGTCATTATTTTTAAAAGGCACTTTTAGCTCTCATTTTTGGTTTACAGAAGAAAGAAAAGGGAGAGCAAGAAGCATTTGGGTAAGGCAAAAGGGTTTAAGAAAGAATTTAAGAAGCAAAAAGGAGATTGAAACTAAGGTAAGTATGTTGAACTCATACCCTACTCTCTCTTCTACCTTCTTCTTCATGATAAACATTGACAAACAAACTCTTCCTTGATGATGGAAGTGAAGGCCAAAGGAAGGAAGAAGGAGAAAAAGGATCAAGATTTTCAAGGGTTCAAAGGAAGCTAAGTCAAGTAAGTAATCTTTGAACTCCCTTGTGATTTCTAGCTCATAGTGTTGATGATGGTTATTTTCTTGAATATTTATGCATGATTTGGGGACTGTTTTGGATAAGGAAAAGGTTAAACATATGATTGAAGTTTAGAACTATGGTTTAAGAAGTAAATCAAGCATGATTAAGAAGGAGTGTGTTGTTAAAACAAGAACTTGAAGTGTTATTTGTTCATTATAATTTTTCAGTCAGCCCTATATACTTGAAGATTTGAGTTCATTTTGGATGTTTTGAAGCTTCCAAAGTGTTTAAAATGATATTTTATATAAGAATGAACTTGGATCATGTTTTTGGAATCAAGGATAGAAGCTTTAAAAAACGTGGAGAATCTGTTTTTGGTAGAAACAGTGGAGTCAGTCAGCTTTCTTGTAGTTTTTGACCTAGCAAATAAACTCTAAAAATTCTGAAATTTTAGAGGAGTAAATTAGACATCTCAAGGATTAATTTGGTATATATTTTGTAATTTTTGGAGATCTGGACTAATATAAATGAATTTTTTGAAAATAGCCCAGAAAACTGGACTCTGTTTCTGACCAGAGGGTGGATTTTAGACACAGAAAAACCGTAAAACTTTTATGGTCTCTGTAAATATTTTTAACAAAAACTAAAAATGTTAAGGATAATTTTGGATTTTGAACCACCCCAAAAGTATTTTTATAGAATTAATTATGAATTTTTGAAGTTCAGTCACTGTTATTGGAATTTTCTGTGCAACCCGAAAATAAAAGGGGTTTTCACCAATAATGAATTTCCAAATGAGAAAAGGGATTTAGAGATTTTGGAAGTTTGGAAAAGTCTTATTTCAAATCAAGAAGTCAAAAATTTATTAAAGTGAATTTTCTTTAGTATTGAGAATTTATTTGCATGATTGTTTATTCTAGGGCTATTTTTGCCATTTACGCGTGGGAAAAATTACTAATATTTATGGTCGACTACCAGGTAGTAACCTTAATCTTTATATGCCTTGTGTTACTTTGTATGTTTGATTTTCCATAATTTTGGATCCGTGTCTCATGAGAGACATGCATTTGTATGTGCATTCAGTGTGGTCCAGGTTTGAGGCCCGACCACTATGATTTTCCTAGCGTTGTGGATGCGGGGCTTGCTACGTTGAGCAGTCCTACGTTTATTACAACTTGGTCCTTCCACAGTAAATATACTTTTATTTTACTGCGCGTGATTACTGAATGTTGTATGATTTATTGTTTTCCTAATTGTAGTGACATACATGCATTGCATACACTTTTCATATGAGATTAATGGTTACTCTGGGATTCAATTATGAATACCAGGCTTTTGCAAGGGTTCAGGTAGTTCTTCTAGGACAGTGCCTGGAGACGAAGGTAAGCATGCGGAGCAGGACTGAAGTGTGCTATTGGTGATTCCCTTTTTAGATGATTATTTTGATTTTATTCTGGATGACTGTATTTATTATTTTGGCTACTTCGAGGCATGCATTATGAATACGGGTGATTATATATTAACCCTCTAGGGAAATTTTACATTTCAATATTTTATTTTACCAGTATATGTAATTCAAACCGATGTGTGTTGTAATGCTTAAACTCTGATGCCCGACATAATTAACCTGGGAAATAGAACCAAAAATTGATTTATAATAAAGGAACACACTACCCGCCACCCGAAAGACTCCCAAATGGAACCATAAAAACCATCTTTACTATACCAAGTACATTAGGTCCAGAAAATCCTTCTGGAAGAATCTTGACTCTTTCACTTGCCTATACACCTTCCAGCAAAGACCTTCCTATTGCTTGGGTAGATCAGAATGTCCAGCCTTGTTATGTTTCTCATGTAAATGGTCATTTCTTATGGGATGTTCCAGGATCAAACATGTATGATCCTAACTGTGAGTATGACACTCCAGAATGGTAAGAAGATTCAGATGATGAACAGGGACTGTACCCCTGTAAGTATGCTCTTAAATAGGTGCAGAAGAACAAATCCTTTAGAAGATCTCCTTGCAGATCTCATACCTATAAAAGGTTTGATGATTATGGTTCTTCACAACCTGTGTCCACACGACGTTCTACACGTCGCTGGCAACCTCTTTCTCTACCAACAAGATTATCCAAAGATATGTCTCTAGTAAAATTGATGATAGAAACAGGTTACCTTGATCTTGTGTGGAAATACTTCCCTGATGTTGTTCCAAGCAGTTCACCAAAGCCAGCTACTCAACCACCAGTTGTTGCTCAACCTATTCCTTATATTGCTATGCTCAATCCATATGAGCAAGACTTTCCTCCTCTTGAGAGGAAATACAATGAACATACTAGGGTGTCTCCAAGGCCCTATGTTGTTCCAAATACAATTGATTCTCAGGGACGTTATCAATCCTCTGCTGCTGAAGAAGTGTTAAATTAGCAGACTCAAAATGATGTTTCTCAAAACATAGCATTAAAAAGGATTGATTCCAAACTTGATTCCTTATCCTCAAAGATAGATGGATTGGCTTATTAGATTAATCATATGTCTGAAGAAGTAAAAAATATGTACCTCTTTCAGAAACTGGATGCAGAGCTTAGATCTTTTATCGACAGAGGATATATGGGTTCAAAATTCAGAGAAAAGGAACTAGAGCTATAAGCTATTCAACAAGATCTTAAAAGAGATGAACTAGATATGGCCAAAAAGCAATCTTAGGTCATATATGAGTCTTATCCCTCATATCCACCATTCCACCTTCATTATTTCCTTCATCTCCTACGTCCTACACAGAAGAAGCAGATTATAGCAAACAGTTTAAATTTAATTATCCTTTGTTTGCTTAGATATCTCCACCAAAATTACCTCCGCAGCCTAAACCTCGGTTTGTTCATCAACCTAGACCTAGACCTCCTTATTTTACTCTACCCTATTCTACTTATGATCCAGGAATTCATTCAGGTACCAAAATACCACCTTATACTAAAGACATTCAGATAAATGAACCACATCCTATTTCCTCAACACTATCTCAAATATCTCCATCGAGAGAAAAGAATAAACAAGTTCAAGATGCTTCTGATACCACACAACCACCATCGTATTCTGTTGTTACCTCAACAGTACCTACATCTTCTTAACCTCCCTCTACAAATATCCCTTTACCTCTTATCAATACCATGGGTAAGCTTTATAACCCATTCACACCTCTTCAAGACTCATTTAGTTCAGAAGAATCTCAATCAGATAATTCTTTACAAGATTATTTTGATTCTTAATCTAATTCAGAAGCTGAAATTGCTAATATTTCAAGAATAGCTATAGTTCAACCAAATGAAGAAGAAAATATGGATCAAACATTTTTTGAACACCCATATGATCTTCCTCCAAGACAATACCAAAATTATAAGCCTAGTAGTAGCCCCTGGTTTACCTTTGATGATATTCCTTACAGTGATTGGGGACATTGTCTTCATGAATTTGGAGCTTGGATTAATCTTCATATTACTGGTCAACAAATTCCTCTCAAACAGGTTTTATATGAATTTGTTTCCATATTCACTAGTACTCTTAGAGATTGGTTTCAAAATCTCAGTGAGTATCAAAAACTTCAAGCAGTTCAAGTGCAAGATGCTGGTACTTTTTTCGGTGTTATCCATAAAGATTTTATTGGTGACTACAACATTATTGAAAAAAGAGAGAAACAATAGTATTTTGAAATGATGTTGCTTTCTCAAAAGGAAAGATTTGCAGAATCATTATTAGAGAATGATGAAAAAGTATTATATGTTGAATGGTGGCAATGATGTCAATCTTCGACATACCTTTATTGCATCACTTCCTGATGAGCTTCAAGCTGAACTCCACAAGAGTCATCATGCTCTCCACAGAGATATTTCTGAAGTTTCAATTGGTGAACTTTACTAACTTACCCTTGCGGCTCTTGATAAACTGTGTGAACAACATAAGTTTTTCAGAAATATGCAGAAAGGAACTTCAAAGCTCAAACCACCTTGCAAGAAGCCTTACTTGAAGATTAAATGTAAAGATCACATGTATTGTCAATGTCCTACAAAGAAGAAGTCTAACTATCGCCATTATTCTTGACCTTTCCAAAAAATGCAAGGTGATCAGGACTAAGAAAAACAACTAGATTTTTTAAATTTAGAAAACCTTTTTCAAAAGGTTCCAAATGCTTTATATACAAGAAGAAAGGACATTTTGCCAAGAATTGTCCTAATAAAACCAGAAAAGATGTCAAGATGCTTCAAAAACTTCATAAGATTTTGATGATTTCCAATAACCAAGCTGATGTTAAGATTATCTAGAAGAACAAGCTGACCAGGATGAATAAAACCAATATGGTATTCCTTTCTATAAGGAATTAGAAGAGTCTTCATATTCAGAATCTGAAGATGAATCAAAAGAAGAAGATTATTCTTATGGAACCATCAACATGTTTCAGCAGGCCTTTCATCCAATTTCATCCAAACCTTTCAGTGGATGTCTTGGATCCTTGAATTATAATCATGAAGTCAATATCAAATCTCCATTACCAAATATTCAAGTTCAAGTTTTACCAAAGAAATACTCTAAACTCATTACTGCTATAGCCTTCTTTGATACAAGCTCATCCAATACAGTAATGAAACCTCATATTCTTCCTCCTGAAGAATGGGTTCCTCATGACCAATATTTCTTCACAGCTAGAAAGAATGGCATTAAATTCTTCCTAGGATGTACCTTAAAGATCAAGGTACTAGGAAGTGACTTTCAAACAAAGACATTCTTCTTGGTTTTGATGCTTTCTATTATACCAAGAATCTGATGATTCTTCCAAAAGGAACAAAATGGAAAGGAAATTTTAGTCCCTGGACAGAAATTCCAAGTCTGTATGAATTATAGAATGCACCACCTCATTATTCAAATATCAGAGACCAATTGCTGCAGTATTGTGCTGATAGTCATGATCAGTTTCCACATCCTTCTCCGTTGTGGAAAAATGAAGAATTTTTCATAAGTTTTTCTTTTAAAAGGAATGAGGATATTAATCCTACTAAAGCTTCTCATCTAGGTATGAATCCAGATGACTTGAAGCTAGCCAGAGAAGAATGTGTTGCTTTATTGAAGTAAGGTTTCATTGAGCCTACAAAATCTGAATGGGCTTACCAGGCCTTCTATGTTGAAAAAAGGTTTGTGATCAAAAAGGTAAAAAGAGGCTTGTAATTGATTATAAGCCTTTGAATCATTTCTTACAAGATGATAAGTTTCCACTCAAAACCTACTACAAAATCTGAATGGGCTTGCCAGGCCTTCTATGTTGAAAAAAGGCTTGAGATCAAAAGAGGTAAAAAGAGGCTTGTAATTAATTATAAGCCTTTGAATCATTTCTTACAAGATTATAAGTTTCCTCTCCCAAAGGCTACTACATATTTTCTCCAAGTTTGATCTTAAAGCAGGATTTTCGTAACTAGGTGTTCACCCACAAGACAGGCCCAAAACAACCTTCTGTATATGTAATACCCTAAAAATATTACTTATGAAGAGTATCATAATTTAGTAAATAATACCTATTGGAAATAGGTGAATAGGTGGTCTCAAATTTTATAGTGTATTTATCTTATTTTTCTAGGGTAATTTCTATTGAAATTAGAAGAAATAAAGTGCCAAAAACCCTTAAGTACACTTGTGGGTCATAAAATACCCTGAGAATATTATGATAAATCTTAAGAGGCAATTAAATATTTATTAAAAATTAGAAAGTATGTTGTCTCTAATTTTGGCAATTTAATAAAATATTTCCTTGAAATTTAAAAGGGGAAAAATCAAATATTATTTTGGGGAACATAAGTTGCCCCGTGATTTTTAATATTATGCATGGTGCATAAATTACCAATATCAGTAAAATAATTGTGAGAAAATGTTTAATCCTAATTAAGAAAATTGTCAACAATTAGTAAGTGATTGAATAAATAATTAATGGCTAATTATTTAAGCATGAATCAAGGAAAATGACCAAAGTTAATTATGAAAAACCCTTAATTAAATATTTATGGCCAAGATTAGCATAAAGGATACTTTCTAATTAATTAAGAATGATTAAGAAAAATGGATAAGATTAAGTACATAAAATCCCTAAGGATTAAATGATTAACAAAGGATTACTAATCATGTGATTAAGGCTCTAATTAAACTTACTAATTAAATTAGACAAATTTAATATTAATCAAGGGCTAGGGTTGAATCTAATAAAGTGAATCTAATGGTTCTAATTAATTAAAGCCTAAATCCTTGCCAAATTGGATCAACCAATGGGAACATATGAGCATAGGATATTTGTGCAAGTAGCAAGCATATTCCTTGGTCAAAAATCCTCCATGAATTTCGAAAATGAGAAAGAAATAGAAGAGAAAAAGATGTGTAAATATGTATGTGTGAAAAGGGTTATGCAAGTGGAATAAAAATGAAAAAGTAGAAAGATATTTTGTAAAAAGAAAATAGGATAAATGAGAACCGATAGAAATTAAATCCTATCTTGAAATCCTTGAACTAGGTTTCTAACATCAGGACTTTTTATGAACAAGTGAATTTTTCTCCCGAAGTTGGTTATAGCTGAAGTCATTTCCGTAATCGACGGCATTTATCTTAAAATGACTATCAGGCTAGGAAATACCCTTAATGAGACCATAATTTTTGTTAACCCAAATATTTCTCAAGAGGAAGTTTAGACCTCCAAGGTTATGCTAAGGAATATTTGAGATTATCTAAGATTACGCGATTAGAACATTGAGCAGGGGATTTTATCAGTACAAAGTCCATAAAGTGCAAAGATGACATCATTTTGGATGATGTCATTTTGAGAAAAAGGGGGAGGGGAGGTCGGCACACATAGAGCAAGGGTGAGGATTGGAGCTTCAAAAGGTACTCTAGATCCAAGCGTTGTAAATGAAGGAGAAGTTTGAGAAATTTACCAAGCATGCCATAGCTCTTTTCTATAAATAGGCCTCACCTTCCATTTCAAAATTCACACCAAATCCTCTTGCATATTTCAAAGTAGAGAGAGATTAGAGAGAAGGAGGAGCTCTTTTGAGGAAGTAGCAAAGTTCTGGGTAATTTCTTCGGTCCCTAGTTTCAAGTTCTAGATTTTAGTTCGGTAGTTATAGTAGAAATGTTAGTTTGATCTTTAATCTTCCAAGTATGATTTTGATATCATGTTTTAGGGTTTAATATGGTATTTATTTCAAAAATTATGATGGAGACAGAGATATGGCAAAATTTTGGAAGATTAGAGTCAAAGTAGCGAAGCTCTGGCAAAATTTAGTCAATTAGTAAAGTCAGGGGAAAATGGTCATTTGTGACTAAAATGACTGTTATGATGTTGATCATTAATAAATATGCTATTATCCTTATAGGATATCTGTAATCATGTTTCGGCCGTCAGACATACTGAAATTCCGTCAACAAAGGTACGTTCGCGTACTGTAACACTAACTCTGATGTTTATTGTATGCGTATATGTGTTATGAGTCTTGTATGCGGTAGTTGATAGCTTTGCTGTATGTCTATGTATTGTTGATATGTTATGAGTATTGTTATGTGCTTTTGGATACATTCGCTCCGTGCAGTATATCTACATTCGCTCCGTGCGGTACATCTACATACGCTCCGTGCGATACATCTGCATTCGCCTCGTACGGTACATCTGTTATGTGCTCATATACTGTTTATGTTATGATTATCTGTAATCCATATGTTGTATATGTAAATATGAGGTTAACCGTTACCTGAGGTCCGGTGCATTGGACCTCAGCTCTTAACATAGCGTCAAGATCGGGAGAACCGAGGGCGGAAGAGAAGGGAAAGCAGCACGCGTAGAGACTCAGCAGGAGATTTTCTTTTTGTGGTGTATTTACTTTTGAAAACACTCTGATGAATGTACCGTTATGATGTTACACTACGGTTGATATTTTGAATATATGTATCAATTACTCTCTTGCTCCGATGCTCTACTCTGATGATTTTAAATGAAAAAAAAATTATTCCGCTTTTGAAAATGGGATGTTACAGTATACCAAATGCCCAATACCAATGGACTGTTATTCCCTTTGGACTCAAAGTTGTTCTATCACTTTTTCAAAAAGCTATGATCAAAATATATGAGCCCATAATCAATAATGCCCTTATCTATATCGATGATATCCTTTTATTCTCTGCCTCTGAAGCCGATCATAAGTCACTCTTGGCTCGGTTTTATCAGATTATAACTCAACATGGCATCATGCTTTCTTCCAAGAAAAGTGATATTGGAGTCATAGAAATTGATTTCCTTGGTATGCATTTCAAAGATGGAAAATATTGGCTAAGTCCACACATTGCTCAGGATTTGCTTAAGTTTCCTGATGATAATCTTTCTCGTAAACAAATTCAATAATTCCTTGGGATTGTTAATTTTCTCAGTGATTTTATTCCTCAGTTGTCCCATCATACCGACCACTGTCCAAAATCCTTAAAAATAATTCACCAGAGTGGTCTCCAACCCAAACATAAGCTGTTATTACCCTAAAAAGAATTGCACAAAATCCTCCACCACGAAAAATTCCAGATCAAGGACAAAGGATTTTGTAGACAGATGTGAGTGATGATTTTTGGGGTGCAATACTTCTTGAAGAAGTTAATGGGACTCGACATTATTGTGGACATGCAAGTGGACAATTCAAGGACTCTGAAAAGCATTATCATGCTACATATAAAGAGATCCTTGTTGTCAAGCAGGGAATTGAGAAATTTAGCTTTCATCTGAGCCCTTACTATTTTATTATAGAAATGGACAACATGTCATTTCCAAAGATGCTAGATCCAAAGAGAAAGCTATTGCTAGATGCCCAGTTACTTTGTTGGAAAGACTGGTTCTCTCACTATAATTTCACAGTGAGACATTTGAAAGGTCCCTAGAATAACCTCGCAAACTTCCTCTCCAGACCACAGAAGTCTCCTCCTCCTCAGCCTAAAATCCTTTCATCTAGACCTCTATATATTCTCACTCTCTCAGATAGACATCCTCCCATCACTATATCTTACTATCGCAAAGCTATTCTCTTCCCTCCAAACACCAATTTTCATACTTTTGCTTAATGTCAAAAATATGCTAAAGAACATATGTTATCTTGGCTTCATCTTTTATTTGTCAAGACAGATCTTCTTCCTAAACCCCCAACATTTTAGTTCTATCTTTCCATATACTACTATCCCGTTCATTCAAGGTCATATACCTAATGAACTCCTCTAGTACATATGGTCATTGACTATATTGTACTCTAGTGCTATTGCTCTTGCTCCTTTACCTGTCTATCATTATATCTGTGACAGTAGAAATGAAGACTCTTCGCTTGTCAAGCTTCTCCAGCTGTTTGCCCTTCTTCATTATTGGAGAGGTGAATTGTTTAATATAATAAATAAAAATCATCTTTGGTATGTTGAAAAAAGAAAACAAAAAATATCTTGTGCTTTCTTTCTCCGTAGGTCTTGTCTTGCTCTTAAAGACGATGGCATTTATCTTGACACTAATGCCCATCCATGGCCCTTACTACTTGACTGGGTTCAACCAGACTCCTCACATCTGAAAGAACTTGGTGCTCTCCTTGCTGATTGTAATAAACAGGGACCAAAAGATTGTGATATTTTAGGCCTTGTTCCCAAGGAAATTGAAGCTTACACTTATGATGAACTTTACCAGCCCATGCCATATTATATGTCTACCTATAGTGCTTCTTCCTCAGACATAGCTAAACTTCACATTGGGTCTTAAGGAAATATCCTCCAGGATTCACAAGACTCGTATGATTTCACTCAGTTGTCTTTGTCTCCCCTTGGATCCCCAGCTCAGCCCAGTTCTTCTCAATATCCATCATATTGTACTCAGCCTCCGGCCCAAGATCTAGATGATGTTGCAGGCCTAAATCCATATTATGATGATTTTGATCCACTCGGTTTTCTCCAAAACTTTGATGATGATAGTAACTATAATAACTTTTCTCCAAGTCATGAGCCTATCTACAAAGGGTCTCCATAAGAATTAAAAAAAAGCATCGGCAGTTTCTCTCTTAGCTATTATCATGTGTTTCATAAGTTTGTTACTTGTCTTGCTTCGTGTTCCTTACTTTTAGAGTAAAATACTCTAACTACCCTTCTGTTTTACCTTAATTACACAGACCTCCCTTCTATTTTGAAAACATACACTTTAGTCCAAATCATTTACACTGTTAAAGAATATTCTAAAAAGATTCTTCAAGTATATTTTTAAATTAAAACCCCTATTAAAACAAATGTTGTTTACTAATTTATCCCTCATTATACCAAATCCCTAATTTGTCTTTTAATATTAATGTTCATTGATGATCTATTTAATATTTTTCCTAAATTTAATTTATGTGGTAAATATTAATAACTTGTTTAAAATTTGAGTATTTTTTTTAGAAAATATGTTTAATGAAATATTCTTAAAGATTTTAAATTATAAGATATTAATATGCGAATCTTAGAGTAATATCATTTTATAATTATATAACTTAATTAAGTGTGTGTGAGTTATTGCAAAACAACATCATACGTATTTAACAATTACATGATAAGTTTTTAAAAAATAACAGAGATTAAAGATTTAAATTTATTAAAAATAAAAATTTATAATGATAAAATTAATTAAATTTATGATCAATTTAAAAGTATGAATTTTTTTAAAAAATTATATACTATTTTTTTTTTACTTTGAATTTTATATGTGATTAAATGATTTTTTTTTTCAAAGATTACATTATTATTATAATATTTATTTTAAGGAGGGGCATTTTGGTCAAAATAATGATTCAATATTGTAACTTAACGGTCAACTAACTGTTGGATGGATGGAAGTTGAATCTCAAAACTAAAAGGGAGGTTTATGCAACATATATTTTGATATTAAGGGAGGTTCATGTAGGTTTTCAAAATAGAAGGGATGTCTCTGTAATTTAGAGTAAATAGAGGGGCATTTGATTTATTTTACTCTATTATGTGTATTATATTTATATCATAAATGATTGTACCTAGTGTCCTTATATGTCATAAATGTTTGTACTCAATGTTCTTATCATCTTTGTCATGTTGCACCACTGCTTCTCTATAAAAGCAGGGTTGTCTTCAGTTGTAGATCGTCGAGCAATCAACAATAAAAATTCTGAGTGTTTTTAATATGGCTTCCTTCTAAATTTTTCCTTATGCTTCTGAAAGCATAAGTTCTTAATATGTTATTATTATCTGTCTCGTAAATTCCAAGTATGCTCTGCACTTGCCTCTTAAAGAGGAACCTGTGCATCAGAACATAATCAAGCCCACAATCCAGTTGTGAAAGTACTGAAAATTAGTATATGATCATGCCAGTATTGTATAGGACTTGATTGGGAAGATGCTTGAATCCTAAAGTGTCCTTGAGTATAAGCCAGAGATGAGAGCACGAAGACTCAGATTGTCTATTGGATTGCGTATCTTTCCATCAAAGTATGTGTAATACCCTGAAAATCTCACTTATGATAAGCATCATATTGAGTAAATAATACCTATTGGAAATAGGTGAATATATGATCTCAAAGACCTTGTGGAGAATTTATCTTTGGGTAGTTTCTCTTGAAAAAGAATAATTTGCAATTAGGTCCCTAAAACGTTTGGAAGTTTGCAAACAGGTCCCTAAACGCATTTACGGGTTATAAAATACCCTGTGAAAATTATAAAGAGACAAGTAAATATTTATTTGAAATAGGGAAGAATATTGTCCCCAATTTAGGTAATTTATTAAATTATTACCTTGAAAAAATAAAGGGGAAAAAGCTAAAAAGTATTATAATGACCAAAATGCCCCCGTGAATTTTGATATAATGCATGAGGCATAAAACACTAATGTCAGTATAAAAGTTGTGAGGTAATGAGTTATTCTAATTAAGAAAATTAGCAACAAGTAGTAAGGATTTGACTAAGTAATTATTGGCTAATTACTTAAGCATGAACAAAGGAAAATCCAAAGATAATTACGTAAAACCCTATAATTAGTGGTAAAAGGCTAAAAATTAGCATAAATATATTTTCTAATTAATTGAAAAATATGAGGGAAAATTGGTGAGAAAAAGTAATTTTAAGCCTAAATGCAAGAATGGACCAATAAGGGAATTTTGTGAAATTTTTAAGAAAATTGAAATATATAATTAATTAATTAAAAAAATAAATATTTACAAATCCAAAAAAGGGGGATAAGAATGAATGAAAAATATCAAGATATTTGAGTTGCAACTTGTAATTAAATAATAATATAATTTATGATAGGATAAATGACCACGGATAGAAATAAAATCCTATCTAGAAAACCATGAACAAGGTTTCGAAGGTTGGATTATATTAGTGACAAGTATAATTTTATCTCGGAATGGGCTGTCTAAGAAGTCATTTCCGTGATCGGTAGAATACTTAGGTAATAAGACGAGATAGGGTAATCTGTGAAAGAGGCAGATAGTCACAAATTGGAATTTGAAGGAAATAAATTATAACTCAACATCTGGGGGATGAGTTGAGAATTATCTGGACATATTTGGAGTTAGTGAATTTCTGTCCCGAAGTTGGTGATTCCGGAAACGATTTCCGTAACCGAGCACGTTTTTCGAGAAACTTCCGCAGGACCGTTGGAACCCTGTATGGAATCAAAAATATATTTAGCACGGACATTTCTAATGAGAGAGAAAATGTCTTCAAAGTTGTGATTCTGGATTTCTAAGATTTTGCAAGATTACGCGATTCGGACACTGATCGGAGACTTTACCGGTAAAACCTTTTGGAAGCAATGCAAGGTGGCATCTTCTAATTGGTTGTTTGACTTTGGGGAAGGGGGGATCAGGTCGGTTTTGAGGTTTTGTGGCCAAGGAAAAAGCTTCCAGAAGCTTGTGATTTCTGTGGTCCAGAACAATTCAGAAATTCCGAAAATACCCCTGGAAAACTCTATAAATAGAAGCTTACCTCTTCATAATTTTGCACAGCAAAATCCTTCAAGCATTTCGAATTGGAGCATCAAGGAAGGAAGAGGAGGAGTCCGGGGAAGTTTGCAGCGAAGCTCTGAGTAAGTTCTTCGGTACTTAGTCTTAAGTTTTCGTAGTTCTTTCGGTAGTTAGAGTAGAAATGCTAGTTTAGTCTTTAATCTTCCAAGTATGATTAGATATCATATGTTAGGGGTATTTTAGTCATTGATTTTAAAAATCATGATGGGGTCGGAGTTATGGAAAAATTTTGGAAGATTAGAGTCAAAGTAGCGAAGCTCTGGCGAAATTCCGCCGACTAGTAAGGATAGGGGCAAAATGGTAATTTGTACCTAAAATTCCTTTTATGATGTGAATCATTAATCAATATGATTTATATTTTGAAAATTATGTTGGAATAGGAGTTATGTTGAAATTTTGGAAGATTAGGGTCAAAGTAACGAAGTGCTGGCGAAATTCCGCCGATTAGGGGGTCAGGGGTAAAATGGTAATTTTGACTAAAAATGTCTGTCATAATGATAGATCCTTAAAAAATATGTTTTTATGTTGATAGGATATCCCTGATTACGTTCTGACATACTGTCGTGCCGTATACCGACAGAAATACCGATTAACGTCAACGAAGGTACGTTCGCGTACTGTAACACTAATCTGATGGATATAGTATGCGTGTATGTGATGTGTGTGTGGTATGATGTGAGTATGGTATGTGTATATGTGGTGTGTTGTTGGAATGCATATTATGTTAGAAAATAACTGTATGCATGCTGGGAGCGATATATCTGTAAGGCTGGGAGCGATACATCTGTAATGCTGGGAGCGATACGTTTGCATGCTGGGAGCGATACATGTGCATTGGTTGGGTGTGATTTACATGTGGTGTTAATGTTGTTCTGTAACCATATGTGTGTACGTATACATGAGGTTACCTGAGATCCGGTGTGGATCTCAGCTCTTAACATAGCATCAGGGTCGAGAGGACCGAGGACCGAGGACCGAGGAGAGAGGGAAGCAGCAAGCCTAGGGATGCGGCCGAGGACTTTATGATGTTGTCCTTTACTTTTGAAAACTCTCGGTTGTTGAACCGCTTCTGTAATAAGCCGGTGGGCATTTTGAATAAATATATCAGTTACACTCTTACTCCGATGCTCTACTCTGATGAAAAAATTTTATACTGCTTTATGAAAATGGGATGTTACAGTATGCATATAGTATGCATCTCTTGCCCGTCGATCTAGTCGCAGCTGCTGCCCGTCGATCTAGTCGCAGCTACTGCCCGTCGATCTTGACAAAGCCGAGTACTCCTAAAGTTGTCGTGTATCTGTTGCCCGTTCATCTTGTCGCAGCAAATAACTCCCAACATCGTCGAGGCTCCAATAAGTTGCATAAGCAAGTTGGACATGATTCACATCCATGATCCAACTTGAGGGGGAGTGTGGGAATATTATATAATATTATTATATTATATTATTCTCCCTAGGTTGTTGTAACCTCTCCTCTATTCTTTCCTAGATTTTCTCCATCAGTTACTCCTTTATTTTCTCCTTAATTTGTTTAGTTTTATCTCTACTTATTATATAAGTAGGTATTGTATCAGAACATTTAATCAATCAATGAGAATACAATTCTTCTCTCATAAATTACACAGTTATAAATAGCCTACTCCTCCATTTTGTAACAATCAGATCAAACTTGTTATGGCATTGCGATAATAGAATTGAGAGAGCCTTGGAGCTCTCTTCTCTATCTTCTCTTCTAATCCCTTTGTTGTGTCTCTTCTACTCCTAATTCTCTATTCTAGGTCAACAATCATATCAGTGGTATCAAAGCAGTCCCTCCTTGGCTGTATCCTTCCGTTTCTGATTCTGTTCTTCTCCTCTTCTGTTTCTGGTTCAAGATTTCTACACCTCTGTTTCTGGTTCAACATTTCTACACTTCTGTTTCTGGTTCAAGATTTCTACACTTCTGTTTCAAGAATTTCTGAGTTTTGGTTCAGTCAGATTGTCTGGATTGATTTTCTGGGTTCTGGTTCAAGATTTCTACACTTCTGTTTCAAGAATTTCTGAATTTTGGTTCAGTCAGGTTGTCTTGATCAATTTTCTAGGTTCTGATTCAATATTTTCTGACTTTGGTGCATCATATCTGATTGTCAGCACTTCTGGTCTGATCCTTCTCGGTTCTGTCATCATCAGCCTATGATCCTCCAAGTCCCTTGGTCTGGTTCGCTGCTACTTGGTTGAAACAAGGCTGCAAGAAGGGTCAAGGATGGTAGAGGCAAGGATTCAGACCATCGAGCAAAGGCTCCAAACAATGGATGACACTCTAGAAGGGTTTTTGGCTGGATTTAACACCGGTTTGGCAAATTTGCAGCAAGAAATGCAAGAATTTCGTGCTGCTGGACAGAATGGTACAAGAAACCATGTTCACCACATAGAAAGATACCAAGACCGTCGGCAAGGACAACCACAGTACCATAAACCGACCCAATTTACAAAAATGGAGTTTCCTAGATATTCTGGTGATGATATACTGACTTGGCTGCTCAAATGTGAGCAATTCTTTGAGTTAGATGACACACCGGAAGAAAGCAAGGTAAAAATGGCTTCTCTTAACCTTGATGACAAGACTTTTCAATGGCACCGTGCGCTTGAAAGAAGACTCTGCAATTGACTGCCTTCTTGGGATGAATATGCAGTCCTCTTGCAAGATAATTTTGGTCCAGCATTTGAAGATCCCATGAGTGATCTCACCCAATTGAGGCAAACGGGATCCTTGGTGGATTACAATGCAGAATTTGATTTTATTGCTGCCAATTAGATATTGTTGAGGATTATTTGGTAGGTGCATATGTTTCAGCCCTTAAACCAGATTTGGCTGGTCCGGTTCAAATGTTCAACCCTAAAACACTAACAGAGGCGAGACAGTTGGCAAAAATGCAGGAGCTAATTGTGGACAACTTAAATCAGAGGGTTACAGCAGAAACTCTCCCTCCTTCTACTGCATATCGCACAGCATTACTGACCAATAAATCTCCCCAGGCCAATAATTCTGTTGGTAACACATCTAAGACTTTATCTTTGATACCTAATAACCCAAATAGGATATTTAAACCTCTTACCCCTGAAGAAGAATTAGAACACAGAACAAAGAACCTGTGTTTCTACTATCATGCACCCTTTTCCCGTGATCACAAGTGTCCTCAAAGAGAAAGGGAGAGACGAGAGAGACACGTGACAGAGGGACTGAGAAGAGAAATCTGGTGATGCTCATTCATTCATCATAACAAGCATAGAGATACAATAGATAGTCATATGCCTTATATAGGCAATACTAGATCTACTAATCCCAACTAACTACTATTAGTTACTAACAACTAACCAACTAACTAATCCCTTCCTAACTAACTAACCTAATTAGTTATTTACCATTTACATATCAATGCTCTTGGCATTGATTTCCATAATTATTATTTTAAAGTCATCCGAGTTAGTGTTTCAACTTATTTAAATCTGTTTGTGGTGCAGAGTACTACAAATCATGAAATGGGATTCAGAGAAAGATCCCAAAACTCATCCAAATGCATTGCTGGCTAGAAGTTTGATCATCCAGGTTTCTTGTGATTATAGTTTCTTGACATAAATATACTTTTCTGGTTTCTGAGAAATACTTGAAAATAGAACTCTAGGAACTTTTGGACCATTGACAGATGAGCTTGATGACTTGCTGATATCTTTTTATAAAATGAAGCTAGTGTGGCTTCATAGGAATTGGAAAGCACACATGTCCTAGTCTTAATCTTATATCACTAATAGTTTTTTTAATACCATTAGGTGGACCGCAAATTGGTGAAGCAGACGGTAATGACGTCAGTCTATGGTGTGACTTACATTGGTGCGCGTGACCAGATCAAGCGGACGTTAAAAGAACGTAATGCCATAGCGGATGATTCAGAAATGTTTGCTGCAGCTTCTTATGCAGCAAAAGTAAGAAAAGTCAATTTGGTGTAGACTAGAGATGCATGCTCTTACAATCTAGCCATTTCTTTTCTTGTTTTGCTGATTATTAACCATTTTGCAGACTACTCTTATGGCCTTAGAAGAGATGTTTGAGGCTGCAAGAAGCATCATGAATTGGCTTGAAGAATGTGCTAAGGTATTATTTATTTTGTGTAAGATAGCAAGAAAGGGTGGGCACATGACTCAATCATATATGTTTTAAATAGTTGATAATGTTTAGGCTAACACGGGCTAATTTCATCTATTAAATCCCCTGGTGGCAATCCTGGTCTGATTATTAATTCATTTGATTTTCTTTACCAACTTGAAATGGTCTTTTGGTTGTCTTCTGTTGGGAAGGTGCGTGGAGGATTAGTTTAATTTTGGAGCCGCTGGCTTATAACCCTTGATGCTTTTCTCTTCCCAGTCACACAAATTTTGATACCTGCATGAATCAGAGAATTTCGTTGATTGATAGGTTTTAGGACCCATTGTCATTTCATGGTTTGAGCTTCTAAGTTGTCATGTGAGTCTGTATGTGTGGATTATTGTTTAATATGTCAATGTAAACAATTTGTAAAATTCAATACCTTCTATTCTAGGAACAAGTTATAACCAATATATTTTGACATCCCTATATATTTGAAGACCCCGTATTGCAAATACATTGAATGGAGTTGAGAAGTGCTTATACTATGATTCCGCTTGAAGATTTGTAAAGGCTACTTCACTTTGTTACTGTGTTCTTTTTTATGTAATTCGTTGATTTCTATTACTTCCAGTCTTTACTGTGTTGTAATGTGTAATGTCTGTTGAATTGAATATGAATAGGTGATAGCTTCAGAGAATCAACCGGTGCGGTGGACCAGTCCTCTTGGACTTCCTATAGTACAACCTTACAGACAACTAGGAAGACATTATGTAATCCTTTAAAACTAAGCTTAATTTTTGAATCTTTTTATTAAGAAAATTTAATCCGTGGTTCTTCTTAGTGTTATCTCTAAGTTGAAAGGAATTTCTACGTCGTCAATTCTTTATATCGTCTATGATGCAGGTTAAGACTACCCTTCAGATATTAACACTACAACGTGAGATTGACAAGGTAACCATTGTGTTTTCTTTCTTGAGGTACCATGTACAGAGTCACATACACACATTGAAACATGCAATTGTATTTTATTCTATAGCACCATAATCAATATGTGTTATGATCCATATGTTGTTAGATGCATAAGAACTTGATTAGATCATTTATGTTATTATTAAGAAATAAGTTTCCCTGCTCATTTCCTTTGCGTACACCTTTTACTGGCTCATCTTGATATTGTTCTGCTTTTATTATTAAGATGCATGACATCTACTCTCTCAGCCACTGTGATATAGAATCTACATTTATGCATTTAGGGATACTAGGGACCTAATTGTAAACTACATAGTTAGCAGGATAATTAGTCAATAATTGTAATCTAGCCGTTAGTTAAGTTAGGACTTGAGGGAGGCTATAGTGTTATAAATAGCCCAATCCTCCAATTGTAAGACAGCAGATCAGTTTATGCCTTAATCAGAATTGTGTGAGAGTCTTGGGAGCTCTCTTCTCCATCTTCTTCTTCTATCCTACTTCTTGTGTTTCTCTTCTATCTCTATTTCTCAATTCTATAGTAATAAACATAGGGAAAATTAAAATAAAGGAGCTAGGGAAAATAATATTTATTATAAAGGACCATAAAATTTTTAATTACTTAGAAGGACCGAACATCAAACCTCCTATATTATCTTTTGTATTCATAATTTTAAAAAATAACTAAAATTAAAACTAAAATTGTCCATCAGGATAGGATCATATCTTTGTTTTTTCAATGTACTATTATTTAATTAACAACAATTTATATCATCAAGCTACCTGATTATCCATTAAGCTCTTTTTATAAAAAGGTAAAAACTAAACTCACTTCATATTTTTCAGGATATAATAGCTTACTTAGATTTTTAATTTTATTTACATTAAATGAATCTTTTAACCCACATAAATTGCTTCTAAAACAAAAATAAATCATAGAAACTTTCTTGGTTTAACATATAAGATAAATTTTAAAAGACCTTGAGTTTTATTAAAATTATATAATTTTATTTCTAATTAATTTTTTTGTCGATTTTGACTAAAAGTATAATTTTTACAAAATTGAAGAATGTGTCATTCTTTTCCATAGATATCTGTTCAACTTGTGAAAAATGAAAATTGAGAAAACTATTGTTTAATTTGGTAAAATTTAGAATTTTATATTAGTTTTGAGAATAGAATATGGAAGAGAACGTAGAAGGGGATGTAGAAGATCTTATTAGGGGAATTTTTGTATTTTTAATTTTATATTTTTGTATTTGGTCTTTTTAAATAATTACAATTTTTGTAGTCCTTCTCCATAAATATATTTTCCTCTAGGCCCTTCAGTCTAATTTTCCCATAAACATATCACACTGCATCAGTCTTCTTTTTTCATTATTTCTTTTAGCATTGTTTCAAATCAAGCAAAATAGCTCATTCCGTCCTATATATTACAAATCATGGTTAAGCGGCAGAGAACTGCTTTCCCCCCAAATTTTGTACACTCTCTTGATGGTTGTCACATGATGATGACTGCGTCTGCTTGTAAGAAAGCAGGATTGAACTTTGCAGGTCCATGCTAATCTCTAACACATCCATATAATGTGCATGCATGGAAACATTCATGTATATGTTCATGTTTGTGGTGCATTTTGGTAGTGCACATCTATGTTATCTTTATATGAGGGCTTATAATTTTATATAACAATGTTTGATTGCAGGAGTACATGATTCATATTGGACACATGCCTGTGATGTCGATATGATGAACAAAATACTGAGGGAAAAGTTTGTTGAACTTTATGAGACTCCTATTCTGGAAAATGTGAGTATCTTTCTTACAAATGCTTCCTAAATTAAAGATAGTCTTGCTTAAATAGATGAACATCCTTTTGAGTTTGTTATAGTAGTTTTCCTTGTGTGATTGGAATTGCTCACAATTATGCAACTTAAGGACATCAAAGGGGTCTTAATGTACCAATGGCTTTGTGACATGACGACAAAAAAGCTCTCCTGCAAGCGAGTAGTCGTGGGTTCAATCCTGCTTATAACATTATACTGCTAGTGCCTACCCCTCTAAATAAGAAAAAAGGAGGCCCTTTATGTGTATAGCATAGCTTACAATTACAAATGCCAAAGAGCTTGGTCCTTATCCACCACTTTCCTCATGCCCTACGTGCAAGAAAAAAATAGTGCATGGTCCAGATGTTGGACTTCCTTGTTAATATATTTGCTTAAATTTGTCATGCTTTTGCGTCTGATGAGATTGGACTTGTCCCTGTTGATAACTTTTGATCAAGGCCTCTGAAACATTGTCACATCCCATAATATATTTCTATGTTTTGTTGGCATCCTGGGTAAAAAACTGAATCTTAGCCCCAACTACGCATCAAATGAAAGTGGCTGTTTGCTTATGGAACTTTATGCTCTTTGGATTTGGATGAAGTTCATCTTTTATATTTACTAAGCACTTGCCTTATTTTTGAGGTTTTTATGCTTGGATATTCTACTTACCAATACATCATATTAGCTTTCTTGGCTGAGAGTTCTCTGCTTAATCAATAATGTTCCCCTTTTTCCCCTTTTTGCAGTTGTTAGAGGGTTTTCAGAAATCTTTTCCATCATTGAAGTTTCCTCCTCTACCAGCCCGAGGAGACTTAGATCTACGAGAGGTTCTGGAATCAACCTACATTTTCAACTAGATTTTTTTAAAACTTGTTGTTCTAGTTCTTCCTCTGCCTGGGGAGTTACATCCCAATGATGAGATTTGTTTTATATTGTTGTCAGTATTCTTTTTGTTTTTCGGCCTTTTACAAGTCTCTTAATATCTTTTTCTTGTTTTCTTTTTTGGCTGGGAAAGGGGTGGTTTAGAAGAATGTAACATTATACCGTGGAAACTATAAATTTGATGTGATATTGTTTTCATCATTTCAACAAGCAACAAGTGTCCTTGCGCTTTGCTACATGTCAGAGATTTCGCTGAACTAGTGTCTGACATAAATCATTAAGAGTGATTTAAATCGAGGATTAAGGTGTAATTTTGGTCAAGAAGTAACCACTCAAGAGTGTGGGGTATGTGAAAGTTTTTTAAGGAGCAATTATACCTGGAAGTAAACAAACCATAGTAATTCTACCCTGTCATTAAAAAAGATAACAGTCAACGTTAATTTTTTAATAGTTAATAATCCTTAGTGATTACTTTTGTGGTAAAATTGCAACTCAACCCCTAAATTAAACTACAAGACAGTAATAAGCAAACTCCATTATAAGATACTCAAGAGAAAGCTCAAACTGATATAACGCTATATTCACTGCACTGGATATTGAATGTTTCTGATCTTTAGGCCATGTAATATTGTGGGAAGAGCTTATATTAATTAATAACGAGCAACAAGTAAAAGAATAAATTAAGGCGTGGTGGCCATGTGGAAGAAGAAGATATGTGTGTGATTGATTCTAAGTTTAAGGCACACTTTTCCATATCTGTCTCTTAGGGCTTAGATATCTAAATGATAATCTAAAGAGTCACACAGATACCTATGAATCATACACACCCACTGGTTTTGAAAAAGTTGGGACAAATTGGAACCAACGCCTTCTAATCACCTTTTTACTGTATTTCCCTGTGTTCCACACTTTTCTTCTTGTTTTCATCTCTCAAAGCCAACCCGACCAATAATTTATTCATTCATCACCTAATAAAATATAGTATATAATTCCATTGATAATTTCTTTTTTCTTCTTGTTCAGAAACATCCCTCTGTTTCTTCTTCTTTAAAAGGTTGTAAGCAGCATGATCTTAACAAGATTCTTGTTTTTTACACACACACATGCTAATTCATTAGAAGCCTTCCAACTTATAATCAGGGGCGGAATCAAGGGGGCTAGGGGTGGCCCCCGCCCCCCCTAAAATTATAAAATTTGACCCAAATTTTTTGAGAATTATGCTTTAGCCTTATAAAAGTTTCAATTTTTTTAGTTTAGTCTCTATTAAAAATTCTCATATAGAGACTACAATGAAAATAGTGAAATATTTATGAGGTAAATCATAATTTTCAAAAAATTTGGGTCCAATTCTGTAATTTTCTTCCCCTAATTTCAAATGTTTACTCCCCTAGGTTTTATTATGTAATTTTCGCCCCCCCTAATTTTCATTCCTGGGTCCGCCCCTGCTTATAATGAAAGATAGAGGTGTTTATTAGTCACCTGTTGAGATCAGAGATATATAAATGAGATTAGGAATATGATATACTCAGACTGAGATATTAAGATTCAATATGCAACGAGCGAATCTATTACGTGTGGTAATTTTCTGAATAGAGAAACTCACCATCTGAATGAAAGTCTACTGATCATGCATGAGAGGAACTTTCCAATAGGTCCTTCTGCTTTGTTTATTTCTAAGTTTTTTTGCTTTGTAATTTTCTAGTCATAGTTTGCCTTTTGCATTAAAAAAAAAGTTTAATATAGGGGTTAAGGTGTAAATTTATTTAAGAAGTTTTCATTCAAGAGCAACGTTGTCCCGGAAGTTTTCTTTCCAAAAGTGTTAAAATAGAGTAACATTGTCCCTTACCATAAAAAATGTCAATACTTTACGTTAATTTTTTAAATGGTCAATGTTAGTTTTTTAATAAAATAGTACAACATTAATTACTACGTTTTGAAACTTCTAAGACGACATAGAACTCAAAACAAAAAAATAAAAAATTTCAAGATAACATTAATCTTGAGGGAAAAATTTTAGAGAAAGTTTGCATATCTTAACCCCTAAGATATCTTTGGTGCAAATAATTAAGCTATGGATTAATGTGCTATATATTAGAATATAATCAAAGTTCCACATTGATTAATTAAAAAAAGAGTAAAAATATATACTGCAAAAGGGGATTCCTATTAAATAGCTTAATCTATTTTGATAGAAAGTTGTAACATATACATGTATCTATCATTTTAATATGGTATCAAGAGTCATTCATATGGACATGAAATAAAAATGTATATAGAACTGAGGCATCTGAAACTCAAAAGGAAACTCTAACACTATATATAGTTCAAACATTCCCTTTTACTTGTTCTCTTTGGATTCATTAATGCTGCTGACAAAAGAATAAATATATACAGCCATATTTCTTACATCTAACATAATTATTTTTAAAAGAACATAAATCAACTTAGGATTATTCGTTCATGGAAATATTAATTTCCCATTTTTCTCATTCCTTCATGCTTTTATCCCTTTTTTAACTAGTTGTCAAATATCCTCTTACCCTTAATATAAAACCAAATCAACTACTTTGATTAAATTGAGAAAGTTAGTTAATATCACATTTTTTCCTGAAAAAGCTTAATTATCTCCATCTCTTCTCTATTTGATTAATGCCAAGAGAATATGAATAGGCCGACCTAATTTGAGGAAAAGTTGATATATGTTACATTTAGAATCAATATCAACTCTTTAATTAAGTTCAATATTAAGCACCAAATGAGTAATAAATAGCTTATATGATTGGGTTACCGAACTTTGACTTGATTAACTTGGTATTATATTTTTCTAAGTGGGAAAAAAAAGTTTCATCAAATCATGGTGGCAGTGGCACAGATCGTCTTATACTTAAGTGTACTGCTGTGTGACAACACATGGAAGCCTAGGAGTGCAAAATGTTCATGTTCTTGTGCATTGAAAAGCGTAGCTTCAAATACATAAAACAAATCCCGATCACATTGTTTAATTAACCACAAATGAACCTACCTCGGCAAACTAAAAGCACTGCTTTTGATTTTCTTTCGTTGATATTTGCATGGTTGTAGACAAACGCAAAACACACTACTTGTAAAACTTCCATTCCACGTTATTATTATTGTATGTGTTGTGTGCCAAAACCCAATATTTCTTCACCTTTTGTCTTCCACGGCGGACTCTTTCTCCTCTCCCGAGAATAATTGGGTTTCATTCCACTCTCTCCCCCAATTTGTACACATTCAGTCTTGTTGGACCACTAGTTCTCACATAGAAGTCATCTTAACCTACTTATATTCCCTCAAAACAACACTGTATCACTTGTCTTCATGTGCACCGAATTAAAATTCTCATTTCTCAAGAAATATTTAAAATATACCAATATTTCTAAGTGTGGACACACAAGGTGATCAATAGGCTACATTGTTTAAGCATGTGTTTGGTATTGTTTTTAGTTCTGGTCAAACTATGAGTATACTAATCCAAAACTAGGCATGTGAACAGTACAGTATAGTTTAGCGTATATTTTTAAAATACATGTCGAAAGGAGATTTATCATGTAGTTAATCAGCTACTTATCAGAGAAAATGAGAGTAATTTTAGCTACTTTCAGGTATGAGAACCGTACCTTTCATGTGTGTGTGTGTCAGTATGTGCATATATATATATATATATATATAAATGTAATAGTGATTGAAAGATTCATGCCAGACACATGGGATCGATATTGTGGGGATTCACAACATTGTGAAATGTGCATTTCCAATAAAGGCAGTATTATATTATGTATAAATGCAAGTGTTTGTGAAAAACCAAAACGTTTTGTAGGTGGTGCAGCAAATTAAATTAAAGAAAAATCCCATCTTTGTCTCGAACTTTAATTTATGGTCTATGAAGACCAAAAACTTTGACTTGTGTGTTTTTCTCGTTACGTATATAGCATTATAAATACTAGAAATATCATTTCAAGTGATTCCCTCTCTCTTCTGCAATATAATTTTTCAGAATCCTTTAATATTCTGCAGACAGTCATGGTGAATAATACTGGTGCTTTTGTTTTGTTCGTGCTTCTCTGTGCTGTCTGGCTATCTTCTGCTAGATTACACCCAGGTCTTCTCTCAATTATTATTTCTCCATTTTCTTCTTTCTTTTCCAATACATTTCATTTTTTCCCACAAGAAAGTATTTGATCACAAATGTTAAATAATATACATATATGCAGGTGCTGATGAAGTTAATGCTACTTCTGCCTCAATGGTAAATATACTATTTATTGATTCTTATTCAGTTTGTAGCTCTTTCATCAGAAAATGTTAAACTCTTTTGTAACTGTTGAATGTCATAACTTAATACATCTAAATTGGGAGAAAAAAGCACTTATAGTTATTAGTTCAGGTGAGAATTACTTGTAACATGCCCTAATTAATTTTCTTGTTCATATTAAAATGATAAAGGGTAGCTAGTATTTGAAGAACTACTAATTTTCATATATATATATATATATATATATATTGGGAACTTATTGAACAGATAAGTGCTGTAACTGCTTCTACAAAAAGCCAGCAGCCTGCAATTATATTTGGTGGTGAAAATAAGAGCTCCTCAAAGAAAGTGGATGTGGAAACATCGATGTCGTCGTCACCACATTACAACGAAAAATTACAAAAGAGAAGATTGAGAAGGAATTGGTCAGATGAGATTGACAAGGGTTTTGTTGCTTTTAGTGCAGATTACCATGGACCAAGGCATCACCCTCCTAAGAACAACTAATCATGATCACACTGCACATGTTCAAATTCTATGTTTTGAGGATCTTCTGTTCATCAATCAAACATAAGTAGAGTCATGAGTGAAATATATATACACCGAGAGTATGTGGTTTTTGTTTTACTTTTCCTTTGGTTTTGGTTTCTTTCACCTTTATATATGTTTGAAATTTGTGTCACTGCTGAATATATATGATCAGTGTTTGATCTGGAAATCCCAAGCTATCTTTTATTGCCAACATGGCGAAAATCAGTTCAAAATTCCTTCTCTTTCTTCTATACTTCTTTAGTTCTCTTGATTCTAATTTTTACATCATAAGTTTTTTGTTCTCTCTCGAGTTTTTGGTAGAACTTAACATCGCTAGTAGGACCAACACCGTTTGATAAGCAAAATTATTTTTAATATTAACAATTGTGAGCGTTCTAAAAAGTGGGAAGTCCTAAGAACCAAATTAAAGCCTGAACAAAATTATTCATTGATATAATCTATTATATTACTTTATATTTAATTCCTTAATTAGCATATTTCCTACTTTGTTAGCTCTTTACTTAAAGTCAACTTCTTATATTTGCATATCGAATTTTAATTCTTCCAAACTCTCAATATTTTCGGATTTTTCTCCTATCACATTTGTATGCTTGATTATATTGCTTGCATTTGGGCAAATTGTTGTGGCAAATTTAATTGCCTAAAGGACTCACACTTGTTTGTCAGATTACTTCAAGATTCTCACATCTTTCTTTCTCGCACGACCCTAACTGCAGGTCATTCTTTCAATGAAAAATAGCCAACAATATTATCTTTTTATTTCTTTTTTGATATAATATCAAGGTATCCCCACAGCCGCTAGCCATGAGACTAATCCTCCGCCCCGGGTCAGCGCACAAAGCAGTAAAGGGCTGGCCACGGGATGCTTTCCATTCACAAGAGTTGGGGATCGAACCCCCAACCACTTGCTTAAGGGACGAGATGCTGAACCATCACGCCCACCCGTCGTGGTTATTATCTTTTTATTTCTAGACTAACAATATAGGACTTCATCGTATTATAACTAAGTTATGATTTTATTAAGCATGGGTAGCCAACCTTAGTTTGCTCATTCTTAACCTTAATTTAAAGTTTTTAAAAAAAAAATAGATATGAGTTTTGAAAATATAACACATGAATAATTGTCTTATAAAAAAAAAGACAAAAAGTACATGTTTAATTAACTTTTGCATGGTTGGTTTGTACGTACGTGCATGAAACATCAAGATATTCTCATATATTTATGAGAATGGAACTGTTATGAGGGGAAAAAAAATCTTGAGCACACTGGGAATGGAAATATGAATATGGAATCCTTGGGCAAAATTTGTTTGGTTTGCCTTTTCCCCTTCAAACGCCATGGGAAATGTGTTCTGGGTTATGATGCCAGTTAATGAAATAACTTAATGAGAGTAAAAATAATGAATGGTCAAATATGGAATTAATTTATATTTGGAAATAATTTTATAAAATTAATAATTTATTTTTTCTCATGGAGGGCTTTTTTGGATTGTTTGTGTTACATCATTTTTATTTCACCAAATAAATTAATAGAAACTTATTCTTATACCATTTGAAACCATACAAAAAGTAATTTACTTTAATCCCATTCAACATTTTAATTTATTATTTCTATACGCTTCAATTCAACATACTAAAATCGGACCGGGCATTGAACCGGGCAAGACATTGGCTTAAGGATTAATGGGTCAAATCAGCTATATTAAAATAATATAATTTAATTAACAATATCATTAGACTTTGTTTATGTAACCAGAAAAAAAAAAAAAAAAAAAAAAACATTAGACTTTGTTTAGACAGCAACGCATACTACCAAACTACCTAATATATATTATGCACTCAGAGGCAAATGTTATGTCCATCGACGCATGCTTTTTCAAAAACTTGGTGTTAAATATTACTTTCAAAGTAAACCCATTAAGAATTACGAAAGGAATAAAAACTTCAATGTCCAGTTATTATCATTATATTTAAAAAAAAAATGGAAAATATCAGTGAGGTCCCAAGGTACATAAAAAATATAAAAAAAGTCTCAACCCAAAATCACATACAAAAAAAGTTCTAAGGAAGTCCTAGGGACTTTTTTGTGATTAATTCATTTTGGAAAAAGACTTTGTTGCTCATACTAAATAAAAAAGGAAAGAAGCAAACAGGAGATGGCGCGCGTTTATTTTCATACGTCACTACAAAAAAAGTCATGTTTTGCGGCGGAATTTGCGACAGAAAACAGTCCGTCGCAAAAATTGGCCTCATAAAGCATTTTTGCGACGGAAAAAATCATTTCTCCGTCGCAAAAAATCATTTTTAAATCGTCCCAATCATTAGGCAACCAACTAAAATCTATCAGACAACCACTTGCTTCCCTTGAAGTTATAAGCATTTCTTAAATTGTCACAATCATTAGGCAACCAGCTAAACTGTCCCTGAAAATCGATAATAAACAATTATTGCTCCAAAGTATCAAAGTAGTTGATAAGTTTGCAAACAAACACATGCAGTGAACAAAGAACAGATCCCATCAAGCAACCAGAGAATGAGGATAGTACACTAGAAGATGGGAACATGCATTTGGATGGGCCAAAAAAAGAATGATAAGGTACAAGTGAAAATGGGGACATATTGCAAATTTTTTGGGAAACATATATACTATTATTTCATCACAATGCAAACACACAATTACATCAAGGTTATAGTTTGTTACCTCAATTCCAGCAACATAAATTAAAAAAAAAAAAAAAAACCAAGGATCGAACGATGCAAAAGAGAATAATCCACACAAAATCCAACTGTGGCAAATGAGCAAAATAGGATATAATTGAGCCTCAACACAAATTATAATTAATCAAGTAGCATGAGGGTACCAATATTTCCAACCAATTTTGTTTTTCATATGAATACTCTATATGTGAAATACAATAAAAATAAATTATCACTTATTGTCTAAAGTTATATATTATGTTGTTTCTTAAACTTTCAATTCGGTCATTTTTTCGATTTCTTAAAATTTATTTCAATTTTCCAGGGAGAATGGCAATTAAAAACCTACAAGGGAATGAATATAAACTCAACAACTATCTAATTTTTACATGCAATACATTTTCCAAAAATTAGACAAATTAAAAAGATTAAAAAAAAGGGAACATAACTATTGTTATAACAAAGAAATAAGAAGAAAAAAAATTCACTTAAATACATAAAAAAAAAAAAAAAAATTGTCTATTTTTATCACTATAAGTCCTTATTCATTATATTCTCTCTCCTTTTCCAAAAAAAAAAAAACTTATCCAAGTGGATGGTTAGTCTTTATACAATAAAAAATTTATAATGAGTTGCATCCATGCAATTCAATAACAATGATGAAGTTTTGATTAGTTGACCGGGGAAAAAATAAGTTCTGATAGTAATGGCTAACAAACCTATAAATTATAATGACTTGGTTACAAAGTTTTAAATTATAAATATCAAATTGAAAATTGAATAAGCATACATTTTTCACAAAACATTTAATTTGGTAGTCAAATACCTAAATTGTTCCTTTTTTCCGGTGAGGATAGACTTGAATATACTTTATCAAAAGAAGCTAGAAAGAAGACAAAAAAAGAAAAAAGAAAAAGAAAGAAAGATATACTTGACTATATGGCCAACCAAACATTTCACTCTAAAGATTGTCAAATAAAATTCATCAATCACAACAGCCAAACTATATAATATGTAACTCAAGTCAATGAAAAGGAAACTCATGCATCTTGCGCCTCATCTTTGGACAACTGGTTTTTTTCAGCATACATTTTCTTTTTCTTTTTCTTTTTTGTGATACAAGACAAACTGATATTAAATAATAAATGTTTTGCATATTACAAACAGTAAGAGATCCTATTGAACATTTGTAGGAAATTGTTTGAACACCAAGAAAGTTAAGACATATACCTAATGGCCATATAATTGTTGAAGGATGTGTCCGAGTTATGTTTTCTCTTGAGTAACTATGTTAGACATAACAAGTTATACTCAAGAGAGGGTTGTAAGTGGACCGACAGGCACTTATAGCTATTTATACTCGAGATTAACAAAATTGATATTAAGACTAATTAAATTAGTGGAATCAAGGTTTATGAAGCTAATAAGAGATTAGTGACTCTGGTTGCTCATTTAATATTTCTGGTAGTTAGTTTATTTTGATTTTAGTTTTCTCTTAATTAAATTTAATTTGGTTTGCTCAACTTCAATAAAAGCGTAAAATTAATGCTTAACTAAAGTTGTGGGTACTAAGTCCTTGTGGGAACGACATCTTACTTACTTTTTATTACTTGATACGGCACGTGTACTTGCGGAGTTTATAGGCTATAAAGTTTTACCCTATCAATAAGTCCTGTTCGTCTGAGTCGATGTGCTTTTGCCTTTACGCAGGATGAAGGGTGGCTTCAATGGGTTGAAGGGCAAAGAAATTTCACTCGTTTCGATTGTTCTCACGTCCTTGACTATTCTTATATGGACCTGGGAGAAAACCCCTGGTCTAACAGCTTTTCTTCCTCCTCAAACACAACTGCGGCTATCTTTAGGTTCTCATCACATAATTCTTTTTGTTTTTGATTTTTTGTGATCATCACAATATCAGTCAATTTTTTGTTCTTTTTTTCTAAATGAAGGTAGAAGCATGTTTATCTTTATTCTTCCATAAAAAATTTCTGGCAATGCTATAGAGTTATCAGTTTGTCTACTAAAAATCTTTAGTCTCTTCATACTAAATAGTAGTCTGTAATCTAAGCTTGGAAAGTTCCTACTACGTAGTAAGCTCATATTTTTCCCAGTGCTTTTTATTTATTTCTCTTGCTGCTTCATCTGCAGATGTAGATGTAGGTTGAGATGGCTCTCCATTGACAAAAATGGAGTCCACCAATAAGCAAGAAGAACTGCAATCAAACAAAGTGACTCAAACAGTCTTCGCAGAAAGCTTTTCTGGAAGGAGCATTGATGAAAGCCGAACAATAACTACTACACTTGCAGAACGTAAGATACTGCTTTCTCTTTTCCTTAATGGCAATAAAGGGTTAATGATCACAATACTATTCCCCTTTTTAGTGGCATCTTCTGTATCAATGACTATTTGTTTACCTTAATGTCGAGATGTCTTGTGCTTAATTTGGTCTTTGCTATTGTAGTCAAGCCGCAATGGAGAGCTGTGGTAACTCTACTGTTAGGTTAAATGTAACATGTGATGCAGATATGTTCTTCCAAAACCTCGTACATGCTAATATCAATATAAAACATTGTTCAGCCTTCGATATCATTTTAGCTGTACAACCTTTAACAGTTAGCTTATACTCCTCTCGTTCCCTCTCCTATTCATTTAAGTGTATATCAACTCAATGCTATGCTAAATCTTGAACCTTCTCTTTCTTTATTATAATGTAGAAATTCACTCAAAGGAACCGAATGAAAATGCTAAAGAAAAAGAAGTCCCGGAAGTTGGGAACAACACAATGCACAAACTGTTTCCAGTCCAGAAAAAATTAATGGAAAAAAGCATTAAGAAAAGGGGAAGGAAGCATCAAAAGAAGCAAAAGCTAGAAAAGATCTGGTAGCTTCAAATCAGTCTCCAAAGAGAAGCTATTCAGTTGATAGAAAAGACAACAACAATTGGAATAATGTTACAGAACATAAAGGTAAAGGATTTTTACTCAACATATCAAACTATTGTATTATCTATTAAGTCCCTACATGTTCAGACTAATTTGGTTTGGGATGAAAGGGAATGAGGTCCCAATACTAATGCTTACTTGTTTACTGTAGATTTGTTATGCATTTTTCCACCTAAGAGTGTAAAGCTGAAAGACCTTTTGCCATCCAACCTTGGATCAAATCTGAGGAGCATGTCGGCAATCTTTTCATGGTTTGTTCTTATTATCAATTTTATTTGTTAGATGCATTAACTGTGGTTAACATTTTAGCTTTAGTCATTTACCAGTTCTTATAATATTTATCTTAGATTAATTTTTATATTTGTAACCTTTTTTGAGCAATGACTCTTTGTTTCTTATACCCTGAAATTAATAAAACATTCTTCAGTTACCTTTTTTGAGCCATAGACCATAGCATGAGTTGTGGTTCTTGAGTTCAAGGTTTGAAAGCTTTGGTGGTGTAAGTCCAGAATGGGGCTGTTGATCCTGAGGGTGACCATCCAGAGATTGTGGAAGGGGTAAGTCCAGATATTTCCAAAATATCAGGCATATGCATGGGGCTTTGATATAATTTAAGTTGTTCTAGATGAATCCTAGGTCTGATCCATAGAAGATTGTACAAACTTGTAGTGTAGTTGGGATGTGGATAATGTGTGAATATTTTGTTGGTGGTGAAAATTAGAACATAAGATTCATGAAAATTTGTGTAACACTTTCATTGAACTTGTACATTTGAGATGTTATGAATCTGTGAAAATCATCATATGCAAAACTTAGTATTTCTTGTCTTCAAAGAATAAAGTTTCTTTGATAAATAAAACTGTCTATAGACTTATTATTCATGTTGATTTGAACATTAATTATTGTTTCACATGTTATATAGTGTTAGTGATTTTTTTATTAATTAACTAACTTGTACATTAATTTATTCCTTCATAGTGACAATGATGCATAAATTAATGCCTCCACATGAGCTATCGCAAGACATTAGTTCAAGATAGTTTAAGCAATTTACGAGATTTGCTGTAGCAATTTTCTTAAAAATATATTCATCTTTCAAGTGGATAATTTTTGTGCTCTCTAAGGAGATTGAATTACTTTGATGATCGTAAAGAATTGTGTAAATATTTTTGTTTAATACATTACAGTTCTATATATGCTATATGTTTCAATTTTAGTTATTTCATATTTTACCTTGATGTTTTAAATCACATTATAGGTTTTAATGGACAATCTTTACACCTTGTTTAGAAAATTTAAATATTTGAGGTTCTTTTTGAAGAATTGTGTTAGTATCATTGATAATTAATATATTTTTCGTTTAAAATTACCTTTGATCTCTATTAATACGGTATTGGTTTTAATTTTAACAATTTAATTTGTTTTAAAAAAAGTTGTTACTTTTCGGTGGCAACAAATGTTGTCCCTGATATAATTTTACAATTTTCTGTGGCAACATTGATACATGTTTCCATGGCGACAAAATAGTCACCG
The DNA here is from genome assembly GCA_025563575.1 of Acacia pycnantha. Taxonomy (NCBI): domain Eukaryota; kingdom Viridiplantae; phylum Streptophyta; class Magnoliopsida; order Fabales; family Fabaceae; genus Acacia; species Acacia pycnantha. Next base: position 10,859,951 of record JAMWYP010000004.1, on the reverse strand, counting down.
CTAATACTCTATTTTCAGGGGTGACATTCATTTTGCTGCCTTCTGATGTACTTTCAGCGACAACAAAATGTCACCGCCAAAAGTATCAGCGACAGTCGTATAGGCGGCAACATTGACATTTAATCTTTCAGTGGTGACTTTTGTCGGCTCTGAAAGTCTTGTTTTTTGTAGTGGGTGTGTGTTTGTGGGGTTTACTCCACAAAATAATCTCATTTGCTCTTTTATAAGACTTTTTATTTGTAACTTGGTCCTTTACTCATTTAGTTGCAAATATTGGATAAGTGTTAGAAATTAACCCTTAATTCCATATAAGGATTTTTCTTCCTCAATTAACTTCTCTAGGCCATAAAATATCAACTCTAAATTTTCTAGACAAAAAATTATCCTAACTATTTTTCCTTGAATTTTCTAGAAAACAGGCTTTAAATTCCAAATAATAGCTTTAAAACTATTTAGGCCAAATTTTTCATAATTAATTCCGTCATAATAATTCTATATTCTCAAGATAATATTTCATAATTTTTCCCCTGATTTTTTTTCACAGTCCAAAATTAATCTTTCATAATTATCTTTATCTTAAGTTTTTCCTCATAATAAGCTTAGGACTTTTTGACTCTTATTAGCTTAGCAGCTTATTTCTCCCAGTCTTATTCTCAAACTTCTAGTCCCAAAACTTGGAATGATAAAATAAATCACGTTGGAAAAACAATTTTTACAGCTAAATCAAACACTTACTAATAAAATCATAATATTATAACATGAAATCTCGTAATATTCTCTGAGATATAGTGCGTTCACCGACGGGGCAAGGGAGTATATTTTGTGAAAGAATCGAAATATTATCAGGTATGTCATATTCCTTTTTATAAGATAGATTTAAGGGCAGTCTCAAAAGTTTTTTTTTTTTTTTTTTTAAAAAAAACTTCCCAGTTTACCTTCACTTAATTACAAAAGTTAGTGATGTTGCTATTGTATTTAATTTTCATATTTCACTGCTAAAGCACTTAATTTAACATATTCTCTCTCTTTTTCACATAAATGAAGACCTTTTTTAAAAAAGGTTAAAGTATATTTTTAGTCCTTTAAGTTTACATGAGGTGTACTTTCGATCGCTTAACTTTATAAAGTATATTTGGTCCTATAATTCTAACTCTATTAATTTTACAAATAGAAAATACAAATCCAAGTGATAATGATATATATTTAAGTGATGACTGTGTAATTAAATGCTATTAAACTTAAATTTAAAATATAGATAAACTGAAGAATATATAAAATTTGTTTAATTAAATATTATTAGTCATCACTTAAATTTGTATTGTGTTAGAACTTTAGGACCAATAGTATACTTTATAAAGTTAAGAGAAAATAAATATGCCGGCTGTAAAGTATACATTTGGTCCTTTATGTTTGCCTCTGGTATCATTTTAGTCCCTTAAGTTTGTAAAGTACACATTTGGTCCCTAAAAGTTAACACCGTTAGTTTAACTTAACGGAAAATATTAACTCAACAATTTTTAGCGATGATTGTGCAATTAAATGCTGACTAAACATGTTTACATGTTAATATTTTAATAAATTAATATTTTAAATCCAATTAGTTGAAAAAGACAAAAAAAAAGTATTTAATCTTTACAAACAGTGAAAAACCGTATAATAGTCCGTAAAAATTAAATATTTTTCAATTAATAGGATTTAAAATATTAATTTATTAAAATACTAACATAACATATAAGCATGTTTGGTCAGCATTTAATTGCACAGTCATCGCTAAAAATTGTTGAGTTAGTATTTTCCGTTAAGTTAAACTAACGGTGTTAACTTTCAGGGACCAAAAGTGTACTTTACAAACTTAAGGGACTAAAATAATACCAGAGGCAAACATAAAGGACCAAACGTATACTTTAGCCTAAATATGCCTTATGTAAAACTAAAAGAACTAAAAGTGTACTATAACTTTTCAAAAACAATTTATTTCTTCTTCTTCTTCTTCTCCTTCTTCTTCTTCACCAAACTCGTCATTTACTTCTTCTCCTTCTTCTTCTTCTTCTTCCTCATCCCACGTGTCTTCTGATATCTCAACAATAAGATCTTTTCCTTTCCGATTCTCTCCACAATCTTGAGTTGATGATGCTTTCTTTTCATTATTATTACCGCCTTGTCTTACCTGGCTCTCAAGCATTTTAGCGCAGGAAGATCTGCCATAGATAACAACTTTGAAAGTTGAATTCCCATCAAACTCGAAAACGAGGGAATCTTCAGCCATTACAGCGTTGTCTTTTACAAATTTGGACCAACCCTTTTTAAAGTATAATTCTGTGGGATCTTCTTCTACTTGCTCCATATCAACCAACCATAGATTTTTTGAAGAAGCATTTATGAGTGTTACTGCCTTAGGTGTGAGGCCAAAAGAGAAGACAAACAGCTGAGGAATTCGCTGCAACAAATAAGGAAAAAAAATGTATGAAGAAAATTTTAAGAATAATTAAAGAGAAGTGTGAGTTATATATACTTGTTTAAAAATAATAAAGAAAACAGCTTACCAAAGAATCAGAGGGGGGAAACTAAGAGACAATATAGAAGTTTCAAATTCCGTATTTGGGGAGTTTTATTTATTTATTTTTTTGGGGGCGGGAGGAAGTTTGTACTAGGTGTGTTTTTTGGCCAGAAAAATGGCAGATTTATCCTTAACCATTCTTTACCCCTTGTCCTCCTCCTACATTGTTCTTGAGCACACAGCAAAAGTATACACAAAGTCACAAAGACAGATCCATGACGATAACCAGGGAGGAAAAAAGAAAAGGAAAAGAAAAGGCACAAGCAAACCAAATGACCCGAACCTCAAACTGAAAAAGAAAAGGAAAACAGAAAAGCAAAGAAAATTACCAGTGTAGTCTTCCACTCTCCGGTGAGGAAATTGACGGAGAAACTAGACATTGTCACTGAGCTTTTAACTGAATCGTCCCGATGAGCTTTAACTTCTTTAACGGCTTCAAAGGTTCCTTCTTTTTCTTCGTCTGAGAATTAAAGACAAACGCGAAACTTGCCCAGCTGGCTGAAGAATAAAATGGCAGAGCTTGTTTTAATTTCTTGAAAATCAGATGCTAAGATGAGAGAAGAAGCAGACAAAATAGAGAAAGGTGTATATGATCATTTCAGCAAAAGCAAATTAAATAGAGAGAGAGGAGCAATAGGAAATAGGATAGGCTAGGGTTCAGAAAACCCTACACAGAACACGCCCAAATCAGTGAAAGAGTCCAAAATTTTTCATTTCTTGGGTCTGTGACTTTGTGTGTTGGTGTGCTACCCCAAAGGTTTAAACTTATGCTCAGAGGGTGAAAACTTTCACTTGGCTCCTCCTCTGACGAATGAGGAGCGTTTCAGACGCTATGGCTCTAGACCACTCCTGCTCTATTTGCCAATTTAACAGAGAAACGTTTAAGCATCATATTTTGGATAAGAATGCGATTTGGGTTCATTAACCCTTGGCCCGGCCCCCCAGTGATCTCAAAGGAACACCATGGCATATCCTAATTCAGATTTTTATTCATTTAAGGTAAGATAAGTTACCATAAATTATTTACAATTCATTTCAATGTGTTTCATTCACAATGATTTTTTTTTTTTTACCATCATAAAATGCTAGTTGGCAGATTTTAAATTATAATTTCCTGTTCGTTTTCTCTCTTTTTTCTTTTTCCCCCCTACAGATTATATTTTTCTATTAAGTGAATGTCTAACTGATTGGGTATAATACAGATGGAAGCTAAGGTTTAAGTTTCTACCCCCAAAAACCGGTGAGACTGATAATTTATTATTGAGCTATTTTTTTAGGGGGAAAATTCAATAAAATTGAATCCGTACCTCCGTGAAAATATTTTAAAAAACGCTTAAAATTAATTTATCATAAAATAAAAAATGGTAGAATTTATTTGTGTGTAATATTGATGAACTTCTCTATAGTCTGATCATAGGTGAGTATATCTCAATTTATAGAAAATTATTAAATTATTATTGTGTTTTTTACCTAAATTAATTTTAGACTGTGTATTCTCTCTCTTTCTTTTTTCTCATGCATTTTCTTTCATCTTTATTACTCCCTACTACTTCCATGAATATAAGGACATATTTAGAGGAAGTATTTTCCTACTATCTATTACTTTTTGTGTAATCTAGATTATTTAAGAACTAATTTTTGTCAAAATAAACTTCAAATGGATGGACCAAAAATGAAAGCTTCCGATGTAAAATATAATCGCTCTCTCTATGTATTTATATATCAATAAACTTCCGTTTATTTTAAAATATATTGATATTAATTAGAATGGCTTAGCTTTCAATTCCGTGTAGCATGAAATTCACTTCTTCTTCTTTTTTAGTCAGAGTAACATCCTCAATTTTCATGTTCGGTAAATCAGCAGCATTCCCAGCGCCAACAGGCGCCTGTTATTTCGTCTAGATCTATTAGTCCTAATAATCTTACTCTTAGTTATATATGGGGTCTCCCACCGGTAAAAATGAGGAGTCAGGAGTTGAGAGTCCCTCATAGCAACCCTATGAATAGAATATATGAATTTTTCACTAAGTAGTGGTTAATGGTATATTATTTTTCTGACAAGATAAATTATTTATTGGAAAATAATGAGAAATTATTTGAAAAGGTGGCAATTAAATTTGGTTATGGATAATTGGAGATAAGTAAAGTCAATTATATTCAGTATATATATTTTTCCTCATTATTTCCATAATTTTCGTCCAATAAAAGGAGGGGGAAATCCTAATGAAAAATTAGTGGAGTTTCAATATAAGTCTAATTTACCTTAGAAAGGTAGGTATTGAATGAGACTTATATGACACAAAATATTTTTCCCATATTATTCCCTAGGTGCTAATGAGAATAATTATAATTAAAAAAAAAAAATACTTCCACTCCTTTTATTATCGCCAGTTGAGAATTGAGAAGAAGAGAAAAGTGAGTGATGAGACAATTTACTATTAATGAAGGGAGAGAAGTAAGGGCGCATGTGGAGCAAGGCAGGGTGGGTCACTAAATTTTGGGATTGGCTTGCGTCCAATACCTTTTACCGTCCGCAGCCTCCTTTTGGGTAAAGGTGCAATTTTACATATGTGCTCTACTCCAGGAGCGCTCAGCACCACGAGCTTTTTTCTGGAACAAAAGTACACACGTGATTACATTTTGGGAGCGCCCACCACCACGACGGTTAGTTGACCGTTAATTTGGATAGAAATGAACAGTAACGCGGGTGAAATTACACTTTTGCCCTTAGTTTTTTTTTTTTTAAACTAAAACTAAAATTATCCCCTGGTGGGCCCCACCACCGGCGCCCGGCCCTCCTACGGAAGCCGCCGGCTGTGGGGTGGCCGGTGGTGGGGCCACCGGGGGAGGGGGTATTTTTAGTTTTTTTATTTATTTAAAACTAAGGGCAAAAGGATAATTTATATTTAAAACTAAAGGCAAAATGGTAATTTTTTTACTTATCATCAACGTCCAAATCAGTTTGTCAGTCCAAATCAGCGCCACGTCAGCATTCCATTCAAGTTGACGGTCAACTAACAATCAACTAACCGCCGTGGTGCTGGACGCTCCCAAAACGTAACCACGTGTGTACTTTTACTCTAGAAAATAGCTCGTGATGCTGGACACTCCCGAGGGTAAAAGCACATGTGTAAAATTGCACATTTACCCTTCTTTAAAATGGTGCAGTTTTGATCAAAAACAGTGAAGCTTTGCTTTTTTATTAAGAAAAAAGATATTTTAGGGTATTGAGATGTACTAAAAAAATATTTTAGGATACTAATTGGTATTGAGAAAACATTTCAGGTACTCATTGGTAATCGAAAAAAAATTTACGATCTTAAAAAAATATCTTAAAGTATATTTTTAGTATAACCCAGTTCCTGAAATATTTTTTCAAAATCCTAAAATAATTTTTTCAAATGCAGTCACTATCCTGAAGTATCATTTTAGTACCAGTCAGTACCCTAAAATATTTTTCCAAGATTTTAAAATAATTTTTCAAGATATTATTTTTTATCGGTTAGTATCATACAGTATATTTTTAGTACCAGCAGTATCTGAAATATATTTTTTTAAAATCATAAAATAATTTTTTAAGATCATGAAATATTTTTTCAATACTGGATCAGTATCCTTAAATATTTTTTTAATATCTATCAGTACTCTAAAATTTTGAGGAAAAAAAAAAGTAATCTAAAATATTTCTTTTTCTTAAAAAATAAAGCAAAACTGCACTGTTTTTGATTCAAAACTGCACCTTTTTAAAAAAAAAAAAAAAAAAAAAGGCAGGCAGCGGATGGTAAAAGGTATGGAATGCAAGCCAGTCCCCTAAATTTTCCTTCAATATTTCCAACATGCCTCACCTGAAGTGGAGCCAAAGGAAAAGTAGGAAATCATGATTTAGTTAGGGTATGCAGTGTGCTTATTTAGTTAAGGGAAAGGACAAATGGGATAAAGCATTGGAGAAAATACAACAATCTCTCTCATACTTGTCCATGATGCGTCGGATGTGTGGGGAAGAGAGACAATGAAATGAATTTTTTTTTTATTTTTTTTATTTTTTTTGCTTTAAATCCTCTCACAAACTGTCGGCTGAGAGAGAGAAAATAGGTACCAGTATAATCAAACTTCTTTTTTTGGTCAAACTTCGAAAGATGCTTCCAGCCGAACAATCGAAATAAATCCAGACCATCCTTTCATTATCAAACACCTTTCATAGGCTTCATCTAGAATTACAGTACCAGTAATTTGGAACTCGAACAAACGTTAGAAGAAGAGTCCGCTGAACATATCATTCGGTGCCCAAATATTATCAAATGCTAATATATTAAATTTAACTTTTTTTAAAAAAACAATGATCGGCACAAAATCATTATAGACGACTCACGGTATTAATGTTAAATTAAACAACAGGAAAACAACACTTGATAAAATTAAGTGACAAGTTGAAATCTTATAAAAAGTTAGGGTAATTAAGACAATTTTCCCTAAAAATAATTATAAAACTTGGGCAATCAAGGAAAATACAATTCTGCCGACTCTACCCGAAAATTCAATAAATCAATTCAAAATTTATACCAGTACTCCAGCAGTATAAAGCAACTTTGACTCATCAGTCTGTTTGGGAGTAGCTTTTGGAGAATGATTTTCACAATTTATGAGATAAAAATGACTTTTGAAAAATGATTTTGAAGAATGATTTTTGAGGTAAAAATGATTTTTGGAAAATAGCTTTTAGAGAATAGCTTTTGAATTTTTAATAGTGTTTGGATAACTTTAAAACCTAGGTTTTGACAAAAGTTTGTCAAACACCCCATAATTATCCAAAATGTATTTTGCCAAAAATCTGAAGGCCCAAGGAAGCACGCCACATTTTGAGAGAATTGGGCCCACAAATTAAATGGAATGGAAGACCTAAGGCAGCCACGAATGGAATAAGAGGGCAGAGGCGTAGCTGGAAGGATTGGAATTATTGGAATTATTGGGCGACATTTTGAACAGAAAAAGAGAGACGCACAATGAGGAACGACAGAACAAAGCAGAGGAGCAGCGCCGCGGTTTCAGACCTTCGACCTTCTTCTTCCTCTCTCGCCGGCGGCTTCCCTCTCCACCACGGTCGCCGGCGAGCCTCGTCTTCACAGCCGCTGGAAAGGGAGCCATAGAACGAGAACGTCGAACCAAAGGGAGAGATCATATTCTTAATTCCAATACTCTGTTTTTATTCCCTTTCCTGGAATTTCTGTTCTGTGATGGTTTTTGTTAAAGCCATGTTTGGCTAATTTCTCTTTGCAACAGAGTAACTTTGAACTTATAGGTGTGGATTGGACTTTGTTTTTATTAATTAGTTACTTAATCTTGTATAGCTTTATTGATTGACTATCATTGAATATGATTTTGAGAATTATGATTTAGGGATTTTAATTAAGCTGAGATTAAGAAATATGAGATGACATTACGATTTAATTTGCGATTAGGATAGACTTAAAATCTTATAGCTGAAATAGTATTTCCTGCCATGTGATGCTGGTTAGATGTGAGGGATTAGCAGGAAATTACAAGAAGCATCTATTAAGTTCCTGGACCTAATTCTAATAAACTAGGGACTTCAATGAAATGAACATTTTGAAATTTACTAATTATATTTCTTTAAAAAAACGGAGGAAAAATAATTGAAATTTGGAATAGTAATTTCTAGGCCCGGGAGGGTTGGCCCTGGCCCTGGTGCTCTCAGGCCGGACTTTGAAAAACATATGTTTTTCTTACCTCGGGCCCTGGAGGGCCGACCCTGTTAGGCCCTGACCCTTCACGAGCCGGCCCTGATTCCCAGCTCTACACTGAATCATATATAAATAGTTACATATAGAAAAAATGATGTGAAAAAATAGATGCATTGAAAAAGCAATGATTGGGTAACTTTGAACCTGCAAATATGATTCATACATAGGAGCAAGTATGTTTAAAGTTGGTGGCTATCCTTTGGCTTCCTTATCCAATTTTATTCAAGACACAGAGCTGAGGTTGGAAGTCAAATGCAACATAATCACTAGAGCAAAACAAATGTACATGTCATAGAAAGTCGACAAATAATAATTTAATGACCAAAATCTAATCAGATTACAAGCACGGTATTTTCAGCTCAAACATGAAATCTTGCAAGGCAAATACCATCATCTCCTGAGCATGACATAGAATCCCTAGAAGAAGGCGAGAGGGAAAGAGATCAAATAAAAGATTGTTAAAATGACCGATAACTATTATGCTAATACTCCCTCCATTCCTTAATATAGGACTTAATTGGGAAATTTATCTTGATCCTAAATATAAAACCTATTTCCTATTTTTGTCAATTTTTTTCTAATTTACCCCTATTGATACTCCCTCAACAACAATCAAGTAAGAGAGAGATGAAGGGAATTAAAGAAGACAATTAGGGTATTTAAAAAAAAAAACAAGTTATATTTATAAAGTGAACTAACTTCCTAAATCTAATCAAAATAGGTAAATAAGTCTTATATTAAGGATCAAAGAGTGTGTAAATTATCTACCTTGCCGCCTGAAAGGTATATGGTGTCCAGGGGCTTGCATCAAGTTCAAATGACTGATCAAAAGAGCGAATTGAGAATTATAATCAGACAGTATTGGATCAGCACCTATTATCATTTATCAAGTCCATGCTAGTGTGCTACGAAGCCATGAGAATGAGACGGTAGAGAATCTTTTAGATGCTGATGCTATATTGCTATGGAAATGGAAGAGAGGAGGTTGCCAATCATTATGCAGTGACCATCTTAGAATGCCTGAAGCTCTCACAGCCTGGGCAGTTATGCAAGCTCTCATGAATATAGATGTCACAATCGAGGCAGAAGTGCTGTTTGCATTTGGGGCAAATAACAGAAAGACTGGGCTTGTTTCCTGCACCACAGCCAGTAGGGCAGAGAAGATGTTAAAAAATGGATCAACAATAGCATTTTCTTCTATCAAATTGAGATGTTTTACATACAATATGGAAGAAAACATGAATATCGTAACTGTAGAATTTTACAATGTTGTTAGATGAAATTTCTGAAGATTCTCATCAATTGGCATATGCCATTTGCACAAAGAATAAATACTTAAATACCCTAAACCAAAAGGGTTTATCTTGTTCTGCCAGATAATCAGATGCGACCAAGAACGTTAAAATTCAAGTTCCTCAATTGATGCCTAGACTCCATCCAATCTAAGTGTACCTAAGCAACCACAATTTTTTAAACTTAGGTTCACTTAACAATAGTTTTCCATCAGTTCACAGATGCATCAACATAATAACTAAAACGCTAAGATTTATGTCTTGAACAAATGTTTGTTTATCATCATACACATTGATGAAACTCAAGCCCAATTAGCCTCTCTATAAAATAAACCTTACCTGGATTAAGAAGACTTTGCTGACAGCCAAAACAAGAGTTGGGAAGCTTCTGATGTGGATCATTTCGAGATGATGGGGACACCTCATCAAAAGGAACTATTGGAAAGAGATGATGGTATGACCTTGCCAAATGTGGCGACGAGATAAGGGTCAATCCACAGACACGACATTCAGTTGGAAGCTCACAAACACGTACTTTGCATCTTGGACAAGTGTATCCACCACCTTCCTTAGCCTCTTCATGACATGTACATATTGCAATGGAACCTTCAGCTGCTCTTTGAGGAAAACCCATCTTGATTAAACTAGCAGTAGCATACTCTGCTATAGCTGGAGGTGGTGGAGCATGCTCCAGAATTAACTCTTTCAAGTGGGCCTACAAAAGATGTAGCTGTATGAATGGGAAAAAATTATATAAAAATTTTTAGAAGATTAACCACATGCAATGCTAGAAAGACACTCTTTGAGATTCTATATCCTTTTATAGAGTCTTCAGATCAGGGCTTTTTCTTGGCAACCAAAAACTCAAACACTTTTACAGAGGGGATCAGGGGAATAATAATAAGCAGGGCTAATTAAAACCAAACCACTTCAACTAACCTCATCCATCGCAACAGAGTATGTTCCACCAGTTTCCTGAGAAAGATGTTTGCATATAAACATTTCAGCAGCAATGCCAATGACTGAGCACCTTATTTTACCCTTTTTGCATTTTTGGATGGTTTCCATGATATCACCAGGATCACATGTATTAAGAGCTGAATATAAGATCAGAACTTCTCGATGGCCATATGATGGAATTTGATCCAGATAGCCATGAACAAGTTCTAGTGCATTTTGTAGAGAAGGGTCACCTGAACATTCCATTTTACACATCAATGCTTTAATATGGGTCTCAGGAGTGCCACCAAGTTCTGTTAAGCAGTGAGCAACTCCATCCTTCACAGTCACTAGACCAACATGACTCAGTGGGTTCTGATCGAAAAATTCCCTGATAAATAGCTCAACTTGTTTTCCTATCACAGCCATCCTACATGGACGGAAGTCTGTCTCTGCAGCTGCCTTCACATAATGAGAAAAATCAAGTTCTGCATTAGAGAATTGAAATAGTAAATACACTTATAGCCAGATTAATAGCTTGAAATTATAAACCTATATGTTCTAATTAAGCACCATGTATTCTGATTAAAACCCAATGTTATGATTGGGGATAACAAAAGCATTGTACCATCTTGACAAAAGGCCAACTGCAAACACCATATAAATATGAAATTCACACAAGACTATTGAGCAATAAATAGAATACCTTAGACAGGTCGATAACAATGTAGAGGTAGCGAATAAGGCCCTTCTGAATCCGAGAAGCACCTGCTATTGAAGCAAGAGCTCGAAGACGCCTGCGATACTGAGCATGGTAAATGGCCTTATTATCTACGGAACGAAGCATTCCAGATTCATCCTCTTGCAAGGATTCCCATGATCTGTCCTCTGCATAAGTTCTCTCCCACGCATCAAGACCTCCGCCATTTGCTTCATCCTCATCATCATCTTCTTCTTGTAACTCTCCATTAAGTGGTCTTTCAGCACTATTATTCATACTTTCTAAACCCTAAAAAGCAATGGTTAATAAATTTAAAGGAAACAGCAGCGATCGCAGCAACTATGTACTGGAGTTGTGAAAAACGAACCAATTGTTTACAATTAGGGTGATGAATATGAACTTAGGCTACAACGGGGAAACACTTTTGCAATAGAAAGGCATAGGAAAAACAAATCAGAGTGAAGGATTTCAAAGGGACAGTGAAGAGATGAACTGATCGGAGCTGCCACCAACACCAGGAGGATGTGACAATGTTGTCCGCGGAAAGCTCTCTGGGCGCGCGCTACTGCAAACAAACGACATCGTTTTGTTGCCCCAATCCTAGGTCTTTTTTGGGGAACACCCAACCCTATGTTTTTTGCCCCCGCAATCCTAGTTATATTGTGGGTTCCTTCTTGTGGAAAATATAACAAGCCTTTTAAAAGAAAATTCTCTTCCAAAATGTAAGTTGTTGATTGAGCAATTAACTATGGGTTAGGATAAAAATTACAAATAAGAGACTTATAGGGTTCTTTTTTTCTCTGAGCTCTGCTAGGGCTCGCATCGGGAACAAGAGGGCTCTGTCACCTACTGTGACAGGGAAAATGAGTGTCCCCTCCGATCGCACCTTGCGAGGGGGGGAAGGTGAGATGTTGCTAGAGGAGGAAATGGAGGATACGAACAAAAGGAAGCGTAAGGTTCGATTTGCTATGGATCGGGAGGAATTTACAGGAGGTGAGTTGCGTAAGGCTCGCGAGGAAAGCTGGATGAAACCAAATGGAAGAATGCCAACGGTGAAATCGTATAGGGAATCGCTGTTGAATAATGTCAATTCCAGAGTTTAGTGGGAGTGGTCCAAGACAGAGGAGGAAGACGAAGTTGAAGACTACGGTGCTGAAACGGATTTCGCGAAAGCTTTGAATCCAAGTGACGGTTTCTCAGTGGATCTCTCAAATCCACTTTGCCCTAAGTTCCTGTTCAAAGAAAAGGAGAGAGAACGACTTATGAGGCCTTTCCGAAGAACATTGATTGTGGAGTTAATGGGGAGGCAACTGGCTTATGGATTCATGGTGAAGAAATTAAGGCAGCTCTGGGAACGTAAAGGTAAGATAGAATCTTTGATCTTGAAAATGATTTCTATCTTGTGAATTTTCAATCATGGAGGGTTATATGGAGGCATTGACGGGGGCTCCTTGGGTAATTCTGGATACCTATTTGAATGTGGCACGTTGGCACCCAGAATTTAGCCCAAAAAAAGAGAAAATATAGTCTGTTGTTGCATGGGTACGTTTCCCTGACTTGCCTGCGCCCCTGTTTGACAAGAAATTTCTCTTGAATTTGGGGAATGCCATAGGAAAAGAAATTAGGTTAGATGTACACACGGCCCAGCGAGCACGGGGGAAGTTTGCTCGGATGTGTGTTGAACTCGATCTAACGAGGCCTTTGATTCCTGAGTTTAATGTTGAGGGACAGGTTCTGAGTGTGGTCTATGAAAGTCTTGGCATGTTATGTAAGAGATGCGCTTGGTTTGGGCATTCAAAGGAAGCATGTGCTGAGTTTCATAAGAAGATTATTGATATAAGGATGGAGGTGGAAGTGCCAGAGGAAGAGCAAAAGGAAGAGAAGAAGAAGGAGGAAGAGATAGATTTATGGAAGACAGTTCAACGAAGTAGGAAACCAAGAAGGAACCCTGTGACAACCCAGAATGTGCATTCAGGTTCTCGGTTTTGAACGAAGCAGTAACCCAAGATGGTGTGAAAATGACTGAGACAAATTGCCAGAGGCCTGTGGTAAAAGAGAATGGAGAGGTCCCTAAGATGTTGCCGAGGGAATGGGCGCATAAGCAACATAGGAAGAAGAGTGTAAATGGGAGTTTGGGGGATTTAGGGTGTGAGACGGATAGGGGGAAGGAGATTAAACAAGGTGTTCCGAACAGAAAGATCTTAAAGGAGAAAGTAGGGAAGGCAAGAGAGTTGGCAGAAACAAATAAAGGCATGCATGATGACCGTTACTTAAATGTGAGCTAGGAGGTGCCAGCTAGTGTAGAGTATGTTCCGAAGAGTAATATGGATCACAGTAAATGGCAAGGTTTAGACATTGTGGATAAAGAAAATTTGCATCCAAGGGAGTCTCATGGCAATAGAGGAGGCCAGGATGATATGGATACAACAGTTGTGCAAGTTAGTAGAGATGAAGATCCAATAAAGAGCTATGGGTTTAGCACCGTGAAAGGTTGTAAGACCCCGAGCCTGGAGAACATCATGTAGCTATTGGTTGGTGTTTTTTTTCTCCGGTTTAAAATGATTGATCTGCTGATATGGAATAGTAGGGGTGCAGCTAGCAAGGCATTTGCAACTGTGCTTAGAGACATGAGATTTCGTTATAAATTGGATATGGTGGTAATTCTAGAACCAAGAGTAAGTGGGCTGCAAGCAAGTAAAGTGATTAGGAGCTGGGGGTTCAAACACTCTATGAGAAGGGAAGCGGAAGGTTTTTCTGGTGGCATTTGGATACTTTGGGAGCTGGATAACTTAAAACTGGATGTTAAATTGATGGATGAGCAGTTTATTCATTGTTTTTGGAGCCTCGGAGGGAGGAGTATGTTTTTTACAGCAGTGTATGCTAATCCAAATGAGAGTAGAATATAACACTTGAATTTCAGTATTTTCTAATTAATTATTCCATCTTAACGAAATATGTCTGAACTAGTGAACTATGAAATGTTATATTTATAAGGAAAAATTCTAAAAATATAGCACTTGAATTTAAAATCATAAATAGATAATTTCCCATTAAAACGAGTTATTAATTGTATTATTGTTGTTGTTAATACTATTACTCTTATGGGCACCATGATTTTAAAGTTCAAGTAGTATTTTTCTGTCATTTTCTCTAATGTATTGAGAAATATTTTGGTTACGAACAAAAACAAACCGTATATGATTGGTGGAGACTTTTTTTATTTTTTATTTCCCAACAAAGAAACATCTTATATTAAAAGCAAAGTGAAACTACAACATCAAAGACATAAAAACAAACAGTCAACAAAATGAAAAGGCAACATAGATTCTAAACAACATAAAGCATATCTAGAAAAACAAGCAAACAAAAGGTCTTTAAATTTAAGGCTTAGTGCACTTAAAACCAGATGAGAAAAAAACTCTACAAACATCATTAGCTAATAAATCATGCAGCTATTATGGAGGTCGAGATACATAATTCAAAGGGTAAGATTAATCCATTAATATTAAGATGGAGACATTTTAAAAAATATATATATAATTTATATGTTAAGTGTGATGTTGACGCATTAAACACTTAAACTTTGATATTAAATTTAAGGGTTAAGGATTAATTTGGCTAACAAACTATTACCTCAGGAGTGTTCAGCACAAATAACTTTTAAGTTAACCAAAAATACAAAAAAAAAAAATTCTAAAAATGTGCAGTTAGCACAAAAAAAATTTACTCTAGGAGTGTTCAGGACAAAAAAGTTTTACTCTATTTTTTGTGCTGACTGCACATTTTTAAAAGATTTTTAGTATTTTTGGTACGCTTAAAAATTATTTATATTGGATGCTCTTGAGGTAATAGTTCGTTGGCCAAATTGCTCTTTAACTCTAAATTTAATCTGGCAATATCCAATATTAAATACTCAATTAAAAAAAAAAAACTGGTAATATGATCAAAAGCAAGGGGATCAGCAGATAAGGATCAAGAGACATCAAATTTCACAAGTAGAATAGCGGCACAAATGGTTGATTTCTGGCGCAAATTGCGTTGAAATATATTGTAATTCCATCCAGTGGCGGAGCCAGGATTTTAGATTTGTGGGTGTCCAATTGGTGGTGGGATTTGGGGGTTCGGAGGCAACGCCCCCAAAATTTTTTTTTAAAGAAAGTTTTAAATGCACTATAGAACATGTTGCAACCTATATTAGGGAACGATGCAACCTATAAGCTAGCTCATCTCAATGCTTCCCCTATCGAAACCTATAAGTTTGTATATTTTTTCATACAGGGACACTAAGTAACTGAAGCTATGATTTCCAGTTCTAAAGCAGTTAAACAATTCGCACTCTATGTCAATTTAGTAAGTAATCCAAAACAAGATAAATTAACATCCAAAGGATGAGAAGATAGTATTTTTAATCAACAAACTATGGATAAGTGAACTAACATAACAGCCCCCAATTTTCTACCATCAAATCAGCAATAAACTATGAATTTTCTAATTCCTAACAAATTTCATCTGATGTCAATTCAGGTACGTAAACTCAAAACTAACAACTATATAATTTCAGACACCCAAAGTTTTCATTCCACATTTGGATATAATGACTACCTGAAGGGATGAATAACTTACCATGATTATAAGTGGATATTATAAATGCAAAAGATGACTGCACAACTGATTAAAATCTCCCCTGCATATAAGAATACAACATACATAAGTTAAAAGTGCAGCACAAGGATTCCAACTAGCAAATAATGCTACCTATATAGCAATGCAACATGCATAGGAGGGCAGAGACATTACAGTAATATCTAATTATGGTGTGATATGTTACTTCCTTCTAATCTAAGCATTAGAGTGCAAGAGTTGTCACATTCCATGTTTCAATTCTCATGTATCGGACAAAAAATGCGTACATAAAGATTGTAAATCGTAGAACTAAGGAGTGTAAACAATTAATAGACAAATGTCCCCGTTGTGTGTTACTTACAATTTACTAGTCCAAAAAGGTCAAATTATGTTTTAAAACTTCACTTTTTGACAGGAAAGAGAGTTTCAAATGATAAATTATAATTTCAGATTGTAAAAACCTGCATTGATGCATAAATATGTGTGCTAATACACAACCAGATCTAGATTATCTGCAAAGGAAAATGTTATAGAAAGATGCCTTGTATTTCCAGCATTAAATAGCGACATTTGTGACAGTAAAAAACCTGCATTGATGCATATAGAAAGAAGGAGGAAGCTGCGCAGAGTAGAATTCAAGGACTTCACAATTTCAGTAGCAGAAAACTAAAATATTCCCACTTTGAATCTTCAGAGGTTATTGGTTATTGATACAATGGTTACTGAATTTCAATAGTATATTGCTCAAGACCAACAAATAACCAAGAAAAGGGGAAGACAAAGCAAACATGTGCATTTCGTTGCAAAATGTAAGCAATGTTCGCTTCCCAGAATCAGATATAACAACCAAAAGATCTTCACCCCACATATATAGAACAAAGAAGTGCCAAATAAGATTCAACCTTGGAGGAAAAAAATAATAATATCAACAGCTGCGAAATTGAGCATAGTTGTTATTTGAAGAAATGAAGCAGCTCACGATCGGCTCTTGGTCAGTTAAGCCAATAAGAAGATTTACTGCACATACCTTCTCCTTTCTTGGCTTTACACTTCTGATCCAAAAAGAGCACACAAAAGAATCTTCAATTTCTCCCTTTCTCTGTTTTGTTGTTTTTAATCTACACTCCCCTTTTTCCTAGCAAAACACCCATTTATGCAGGAACTCTAAAATTCATGGAATTTCCAATTTACCAAAAAAGGTGGAAATAGCATTAGAACAGAGAACAGAAGCTGAAGCACCATACCAAGAGTCCAGGCAAAGAACTACGGATTCAGAGCTCGAGTGTGATAGGTATCGGAAGAAAGGCGACAGCCGACTGAACCCTAATCTCCGAGGAAGAAAGGCGACAGCCGACTTTGGAGTCTTGGAGAGTAGCGACGGCGGATTGAGGGAAAGATTTAGAGGGTTGTGCGATGGCCGACGGCGGACGGAGGGAAATGAGATCAGGGAGATTTGGAGAATGAGAGCGCGGTTGGACGGTGGGAGAGTCGGGTGAAAAGTGAGAATTGAGCGGAACGATGCAAATGAAAAAATAAAATAAAAGGGAGAGGAGAAGTTCAAACCAGCGACCTGATGAGGGTAATTGTTTTTTTTTTATTAAAAAAGGCAAGCCTAGGCTTGATACAAGAGGACAGGAGCTAGATCATGAGAGTCTAGTCCTGAAGACGAAACAAAGGAATTAGCAATTACAAGCCAATTGATCTTTCAAAATCATATGGAAACAACCAGCTGGGATTTCAGGGATAAGAACAACATCTGCGACATTAGTTGCATCTTGGCCTTGCTTGGCCAAATAGTCAGCACAGGGAATGCTATCTCTTGGTGCATGGCGAATCTCCACATGCCAATTCAGGAAAAGAAGGTCACGTATATCCCCAATGAGATCCCTGAGTGGATGGTCAACATGGCAGTCTCTCATGATGATATTAATGGCATCAAGAGAGTCCGAATACATGATAATATTGTGGAGGCCCATCCGACGTCCTGTAGCTATGATGAGGGTAATTGTGAAGCTTTAACCAACTGCACTACTCAAATACATTGTCACTTACTACTTTCAAATTATATATATTTTTTAAATTTTTTATGGGTTCACTTGCACCCATAAACACTAGTGTGCCTCCACCCCTGATTCCATCAATTATGTCCCTCCACGGTCTGACAATACAATCATTCTTTCCTTTTTCTTTGGCATGATCCTATATTTTCAAATGGGATAAGTTGATCCGGTGCCTAATATTCCTCCGTTTCTAATATAAGATATATTTAGAGTATTGATCTTGATCTTAAATATAATATACTTTTTTTATATTTGTCAATCTTTTTCTAATTTATCTATGTTGATGTTTCCTCAACAATAATCAAAGAGGAAAGGAATTATGAAAATTAAGGAAGCCAGATTAGGGTGTTTTAGAGCATGCTTATCATTTTCACTAATTTAACCAACTTTTTTAATCGAATCTGATCAAATTAAATAAATATATATTATATTAAAGGCCAAAAGAATATAAAAGTTAGACATCATTTTACTTTGATTTTAAATATAAAATAGTGTAATGGAGCAAAAATACACATGTGCTTTACCCCGGGAGCCCCTAGTACCATATGATTTTTTTGGGAGCAAAAATACACACGTGGTTACCATTTTGGAGCAAAAGTCAGACTTTTGCTCCAAAATGGTAACCACGTGTGTATTTTTGCTCCCAAAAAAAACATATGGTACTAGGGGCTCCCTGGGTAAAGCACATGTGTATTTTTGCTCCATTACCCTATAAAATATTAATCTATTTTATCTCCTACATTTATAATTCTTACCTTAATAAAAATTTATGTGCTTCTCTTTAGAAGACCTTTCAACATGTTTTATTGAAACCATAAAAGTTTTAAAACTCATCAATTATATCTAAAAATTTAATATTAATTTTTTTATTTTATCTCTATTTAATAATTGATATCACTCTATCCCTTATTATAAATCTAGTTTGTTAAAAAAAATTATTCCTAAATATTAGTACACCTTGAGAATCATTAATGATTACTTTCTTAATTTACCTCATTGAAAATATATGTGAGAGAAAATATATAGCATCTTTAAGTCACTTTAGAGTCTGTTTGAGGGTTCCAAAACCAGAAGTTAGACAAATACTCCTCTTTTTTTCAGAAGTTATTTTACATCAAAACCTAGGTTTTGCCGGAAGTCATTCAAACACCCCCATTTTTATCTAGAAATTATTCTACATCAAAACCTAGGTTTTGAAAAAAGCTATATTTTTTTTTTTCCTAATTTTTCTCTCTCCTCTACCGTCATCAGTGTTTTTTTAATACCAGTTAATATCCTTAAGTATTTTTTAATATCCTTAAATATTTTTTCAATATCCTAATTTTTTTTCTTTGAAGATCCTGAAATATTTTTTTAGTATCTTTAAGTATTTTTTTTAGTACCCGTTAGTACCCTGAATTCAACACCCTGAAATATTTTTTTAAGATCCTAAAATAAATTTTTAAGACCATGAGAAGTATTTTTTTCAATACCTAAAATATTTTTTCAAGATCAGTCATTACTCTGAAATATTTTTTAAATATCTTACAATAAATTTTCAATATCATGAAGTATATTTCAGTGGCAACCAGTACCCTTAAGTATTTTAATTTTGTACAAAAATTTATGTAAGTTTTGGTATTTATTATGAAATTTAATGTTTATAATATTCAAATACAACCTTATCCTTTATATGCAATTATACCAAAAGCTAATGTCCTTTTTGGTAAATTTGACCCTAAAAAAGCTATTCTGATAACACTATCATTTTTATTCAAAAGCTATTCTCCAAAAATTATTTTTACCTCGTAAATCTCAAAAGCTATTCTTCAAAAGTCATTTTTACCTCGTAAATCCCAAAAGTTATTTTCCAAAAGCTACATTCAAATGAGCTTGACTAGACTGCTTGAGATTAATTCCTATCGGGCTGGGGCGTCAAGGACTCAAGGTTAAAGCCTGTCTCTTATTATCTCTTTTTTATTATCCCTCATCATCTCTAAATCCTATCCATCCAATCAATCACAATACAACTTTAACATTTCTCTCACCTTCCCAATCAATGGCCTAGATGAGCTTATGAGGGAAAATGAGAAAAATGATGAGGAGAGAATCCTCTTCCATGAACTTGTATTCTCGTTATAAGGACGAGGGCGTATATCATCTGAACCAATAACTTTTTCATTAATCATTATTAAATGAGGACATTTAAAAAAAAAAAAAAGAACAATCAATTCAAGTATTAAATATCTTATCTTCAATTTATTGCTATGTGAGATTCCATCACATTAGACTTATAATAATGAACAGTATGGTAAGTCCAAGGAAATGATAATCCATAAACTAATAAACTACGAGTAAGATTGTATGTTTATATAATAAATTTTAGGAAAAATGACACTAAGGTCACAATAAATAAAAATAGCATCAGAAAAGTCTATAGCTTGTCTATGACAGGTGAAAGAGTAATCATCGATACTATTTGTTATGGACCTAGTCAAGGCCCACTATCCCACTATCACAACCCACTAACTGTGGGACCCAGCCATGACCAGGGCGGTTTTGCATGATCCTTGGACACGCACGACATGGGAGCCATCTACATATAGAGCGTGAACCTGCAGGATCATCGACGACAGATTATCTATTATCTTCTACACCTATCTTCTACAACGGTCTACGCTCCGGCTATTCACATACAGCCGTCACCGAGCACACAGACCCCTTTAGGCTAAACGCCTCAATCAATACTCGAACTACGTGGACTTTGATCCCTCTTCAGGGTACGTAGGCCCTAGGAATCACTCCTAGGTCAAGTCCCCATCAACATCAATATCCTAGCCCCATCAGGGTTAGGGTTCTGGTTCTACGCCAGAACAGTGGCGCCGTCCGTGGGGAATCGGTAAATTTCTGATTCCCATGACCAAAGATGGTCAATACCAAAGGCAAAGAGGTTGAGGTTGTTTCCATGATTGGGACAGATGACGATTTCATCGGTGTGGGGAATTCTTGTCAATGATAATATCTCTGCAATTTCATTGTCGGGCACACTCTTCACTGGGTTTCTTGGATCGTCGCCGATGCTTCTTAGCCATCCAAGACCAAAGATCAGCAGATCAGGGATATCGCCCGACTTATAGTTTCGTATAATTTCTTAGATTTCGTCTGTGAGTCTCGCGTCGACTTGGAGATTGATAAAAATATCAGTATACCTTTGAAGCACGCCAAGTTATGTCCGATCTAGCAAATACTCAAGTGGAGGCTTATTTACTGAAGAGGGAGGAATCTAGGCCAGTCCTCGCTTTTCTGGAGCCGGGATACAATGCCGGGATGCCTCACCATGAACTCCGCCATGCATATAATTCTCACAGGTGCAGAGTCTTCTCAAGTTAACAAAACATGCGTTGTTCTAGCACGTGCTGTGTCGAATGGTTTTTCTTCATGGACTGGCCGGGATATAAGGACGGATGGTCCTGACCTGGATACTAGTCGCATTCCGTGGAAGCGTGATGATAGGCCTTGTGTTTTGTCCGAGATGCTTTTGAACCTGGGATGTAGATTTCAGAGAAGGTTGAATGCCGGGATTACTATCCGAGTTGCAGAGATACCGACATGTGTATTTCGAAGTAGCGGTTTCTTGATTCCAGAAGTCGAGGAAGGAGGGTTTTGTTTCCCACAAGCACTACTGTGTTGATCTGCAATAAGGTACGTATTCTACTAGTATCCATGGATACCCCGTTCATTTGAAAAAGAATGTCGAGATCGTTCAAGAAACTTCTGATTTCACAATGCATCAAGAATCAATTATTAGTATCCACAGTTCCGTTCTCTAGACACGCCGTCGACTACCTCTGCTTTTCCTCCCGGTAATGTTCAAAAGGATAAATAGGCAGACTCTGGTGCTTCTCCTTATGTTACACCTCATCAATATATGCCTCAGATTATTAATGAGGTCAGCAACTGATGTCGGTATCTAGGGAGATCAGAAAGGACCGGGATATATGAGTGACGGTTGAATGCTGAGATTCTTCATTAACCGAGATACCATGCAGAGATTGAAATCCGGGATAGCGTCTTGGTTAAAGGCCGACATGCATCACAGTATATATTCAAATCCTTCAAAATTCTGAACCGGGGTTCAAAGCCGGAATGCATCAGATAAGACGTGGAGATTTGTCATCGCCTCTCTCCCGTGGAAGATTGTAGACCAACGCCATCGTCCGAATCTGGGTTTTTGGTGCGTCTGCAATTTCGGGTTCAGGTAGACGTGGCTTTGCGATTGAGATTGAAATGCATCGGAAATTAAAGTTCCCGCGACAGGGGGAGGAGGATGAAGAGCCGACCTCGCCATTTCCCTTCTCCTGAGACAGCGAGGACGAAGAAGAGGCAACGGTCAGATGGTAAAAAGCATGGCTGTCGGAACTTAGACATGTAATTTCACCGATTACACAGCTCTTGTAGAACTAAGAAGAAGTTATCAAATAAAGAAGCACAATTTCCCCGTGGGTTTCTATGATGTCGGTCAGATAGATATTTGGGCCACCAATGCAAATTCGTTGAGATGTCCAGAATTGATTCTGGAAAAGGGTGCTTCTCTGCAACGCCCCTGATGTCTCGAGTATTTACTGTCGCCCTATGGAATCTACCGCAAAGCAATGGGGTTATAGTCGAAGGAGAGAGGAATTGAACGGGGACCCCGTGAGAGTGGCACGCCAAGTGTCAATGCGGGAGCATGTGGTGCCAATGTGCTGCAACACGACGTGCGAACTAGTCAACCCGTCAAGTGGCATATTCTTTTGAAGTTAAAACCATTGCCCATTGAAGGAAACGAAAAGGCGGACCCCGGTTACACCTAATATGGTTAACATCCCGGCTCCGTGGAAAGTTTTGAAGGCGGACCCCGGTTACACTGATCCTAGTTAGAGCCCGGGCTCCGAGTAAAGTTTCGCGGGAGGCAAAAGAAGGCGGACCCGGTTACACCAAATCGGTTAAAAATCCCGCTCCGTTTGAATTTTGAAGGCGGACCCCGGTTACACCAAATCTGGTTAAAATCCGGGCTCCGTGTAAAGTTAAGTCCTGTAAACTCTGGATTGCAAACTGCAAATAAATAAAGAAACTCTCAATCGAGAGCATTGATTCAATCTCCTCAAATTACTCTAACGACAAAGACATGAACGAAAGAGCGAATACAGGGTCACTGAACCCGGTCGTAATTCAAATACAAACTGAAGACTAAAACACGACTTTTCAGTCAGAGGGAGTTGTCTCCGTAGAGCTATCGCGGCCGAACGCTTCCTAACCTCCCGGGATATCAAGCGGAAGCTGTCATGCCGACCTTGATCGAGTCAAAATGTTCGGACGCTTTGGTGAAAAACCAAACCGGGCGGTGACAACTTCCCTTTATCCTAGGATGACGGTCAACGAACACGGAATTATACGGCGGTTTGAATGCGATCCCTCACTACTTTACGGTTTCAATACCAAACGCGCTTTCGCGGTTGCATATCACGTCTATGACCACGGCGGTCACTCAATAGTACTCCAAAAACAAATGTGAGTTCACTATATCAATTCATCGTGGACACGGATGAAACACTACATGGATTCAACAAATCCACCCCGGCAGCCCAGAGACCTGGACTACCAGGCTGGGGGGCAATTACTATACAGTTGTCAATAACCGGGAACAGTTGTCAATAACCGGGATTAAAGCAAACTCGAACAAGCATTTGAAATGAGCAAACTCCACAGTTTGCGCACACTGGATATAGCTCGGCCAAGTCCGTATGGCGCAGTCAATCAAACAACTAACCTCGGTAGTTCGAGACCTGAACAACCGAGCTTGGGGGCAGCTTGTTATGGACCTAGTCAAGGCCCACTATCCCACTATCACAACCCACTAAGCGTGGGACCCGGCCATGACCGGGCGGTTTTGCATGATCCTTGGACACGCACGACATGGGAGCCATCTACATATAGAGCGTGAACTGCGGGATCATCGACGACGATTATCTATTATCTTCTACACCTATCTTCTACAACGGTCTACGCTCAGGCTATTCACATACGGCCGTCACAGAGCACACGAGACCCCTTTAGGCTAAACGCCTCAATCAATACTCGAACTACGTGGACTTTGATCCCTCTTCAGGGTACGTAGGCCCTAGGAATCACTCCTAGGTCAAGTCCCCATCAACATCAATATCCTAGCCCCATCAGGGTTAGGGTTCTGGTTCTACGCCAGAACACTATTTTTTTGGTTGAGACCTTGATGTTATTTTTCCTAAATTTAATAAGATAATTCTAGATAAGACAATAGGTATATATATATATATATTTTTTTTGATCATGAGACAATAGGTATATATCAAGTTCCTCCTCTTCAACAATCACCTGTGACTTATGACACGTCCCTCCTATCACGAGTGTTACTATTGTGCTTAATATAAGATATGAAACGAACACTTCTCTTAATACTAAAATTTAATTTGAAGTTAAAATTTTAATTTTAACCATAAGCTATTCAAATGAGTTTTTTTTTTTTTTAATAATTAATAGTTATGGGTTGATTCTATAATCATTCTTATTCAAAAATCTATTCTTCTCACCACGAATAAAAAGGTCCGCTTGATATATATCTTCACTGAATCACTGGTCTGAGCTTAGAAACTCAGATATTTTTTTTTTAGTACACAGATTTTTTATTTTTATTTTACTATTAAATATTTATAAATATATATACACACTGGCAACCAATTAATCCCCTTCACGGGAATATAAACCAAAAATGCCGGCAACCTTGCTACTTCCCATTAAAAGTTATTAAATTTTTCTTTTCTTTTTTAAAATTTATCCATTGGTATCAAATGCACCAACAAACTAGTCCACAATGGGTTAATCACGCCCCCTTATGAGCTAAAGGTGTAAGTCTTTCTCAAAAGTTTTTTCACTGATGAATGATGTTATCCTGAAATTTTTTTAAGTTCAATATCATTCATATCTGAAGTTTAAAAATATAGTCATTAAAAAACTAACGTTGTCTATTGTTCTGGCGTAGAACCAGAACCCTAACCCTGATGGGGCTAGGATATTGATGTTGATGGGGACTTGACCTAGGAGTGATTCCTAGGGCCTACGTACCCTGAAGAGGGATCAAAGTCCACGTAGTTCGAGTATTGATTGAGGCGTTTAGCCTAAAGGGGTCTGTGTGCTCGGTGACGGCTGTATGTGAATAGCCGGAGCGTAGACCGTTGTAGAAGATAGGTGTAGAAGATAATAGATAATCTGTCGTCGATGATCCTGCAGGTTCACGCTCTATATGTAGATGGCTCCCATGTCGTGCGTGTCCAAGGATCATGCAAACCGCCCGGTCATGGGTGGGTCCCACGGCTAGTGGGTTGTGATAGTGGGATAGTGGGCCTTGACTAGGTCCATAACGGTTGCCCCCAAGCTCGGTTGTTCAGTCTCGAACTACCGAGGTTAGTTGTTTGATTGGCTGCGCCATACTGACTTGGCCGAGCTATATCCGGTGTGCGCAAACCGTGGAGTTTGCTCATTTCAAATGCTTGTTCGAGTTTGCTTTAATCCCGGTTATTGACAACTGCTCCTAGGTTATTGACAAGCGTATAGTAATTGCCCCCGCACTGGTAGTCAGTACGAAGGGTCGAGGGTGGATTTGTTGAATCCAGATATCGTATCGGAGTTGGTGCCACTCGTTTGATTTTGATTTTGATAAAGTGTCGTAAAGTAGTGAGGGATCAGTATTCAAACTGCCTCGTATAATTCCGGGTTCGTTGACCGGGTCATCCTAGGATAAAGGGAAGTTGTCACCTGCCCGGGTTTGGTTTTTCACCAAAGCGTCCGAACATTTTGACCTGATCAAGGTCGGCATGACAGTTCCGCTTGATATCCTGGAGTAAGTTAGGAAGCGTCCGGGCTGCGATAGCTCTACGGAGACAACTCCTCTGACTGAAAAGTCGTGTTTTAGTCTTCGCTTGTATTTGAATTACGACCGGTTCAGTGACCCTGTATTCGCTCTTTCGTTCATGTCTTTGTCGTTAGAGTAATTTGAGGAGATTGAATCAATGCTCTCGATTGAGAGTTTCTTTATTTATTTGCAGTTTGCAATCCAGAGTTTACAGGACTTAACTTTACACGGAGCCCGGATTTTAACCAGATTTGGTGTAACCGGGGTCCGCCTTCAAAAATTCAAACGGAGCCGGGATTTTTAACCAGATTTGGTGTAACCGGGGTCCGCCTTCTTTTTGCCTCCCGCGAAACTTTACTCGGAGCCCGGGCTCTAACTAGGATCAGTGTAACCGGGGTCCGCCTTCAAAACTTTCCACGGAGCCGGGATGTTAACCATATTAGGTGTAACCGGGGTCCGCCTTTTCGTTTCCTTCAATGGGCAATGGTTTTAACTTCAAAAGAATATGCCACTTGACGGGGTTGACTAGTTCGCACGTCGGGTTGCAAAGACATTGGCACCACATGCTCCCCGCATTGACACTTGGCGTGCCACTCTCACGGGGTCCCCGTTCAATTCCTCTCTCCTTCGACTATAACCCCATTGCTTTGCGGTAGATTCCATAGGGCGACCGGTAAATACTCGAGACATCGGGCGTTGCAGAAGCACCCTTTCCGAATCAATTCGGACATCTCAACGAATTTGCATTGGTGGCCCAAATATCTATCTCGACCGACATCATAGAAACCCACGGGAAATTGTGCTTCTTTATTTGATAACTTCTTCTTAGTTCTACAAGAGGCGTGTAATCGGTGAAATTACATGTCTAAGTTCCGATGACCATGCTTTTACCATCGACCGTTGCCTCTTCTTCGTCCTCGCTGTCTCAGGAGAAGGGAAATGGCGAGGTCGGCTCTTCATCCTCCTCCCCCGTCGCGGGAACTTTAATTTCCGATGCATTTCAATCTCAATCGCAAAGCCACGTCTACGAACCCGAAATTGCAGACGCACCAAAACCCGATTCGGACGATGGCGTTGGTCTACAATCTTCCACGGGAGAGGCGATGACAAATCTCCACGTCTTATCTGATGCATTCCGGCTTTGAACCCCGGTTCAGAATTTTGAAGGATTTGAATATATACTGTGATGCATGTCGGCCTTTAACCAAGACGCTATCCCGGATTTCAATCTCTGCATGGTATCTCGGTTAATGAAGAATCTCAGCATTCAACCGTCACTCATATATCCCGGTCCTTTCTGATCTCCCTAGATACCGACATCAGTTGCTGACCTCATTAATAATCGAGGCATATATTGATGAGGTGTAACATAAGGAGAAGCACCGAGTCCGCCTATTTATCCTTTTGAACATTACCGGGAGGAAAAGCAGAGGTAGTCGACGGCGTGTCTAGAGAACGGAACTGTGGATACTAATAATTGATTCTTGATGCATTGTGAAATCAGAAGTTTCTTGAACGATCTCGACATTCTTTTTCAAATGAACGGGGTATCCATGGATACTAGTAGAATACGTACCTTATTGCGAGATCAACACGGTAGTGCTTGTGGGAAACAAAACCCTCCTTCCTCGACTTCTGGAATCAAGAAACCGCTACTTCGAAATACACATGTCGGTATCTCTGCAACTCGGATAGTAATCCCGGCATTCAACCTTCTCTCGAAATCTACATCCCGGGTTCAAAAGCATCTCGGACAAAACACAAGGCCTATCATCACGCTTCCACGGAATGCGACTAGTATCCAGGTCAGGACCATCCGTCCTTATATCCCGGCCAGTCCATGAAGAAAAACCATTCGACACAGCACGTGCTAGAACAACGCATGTTTTGTTAACTTGAGAAGACTCGCACTTTGTGAGAATTATATGCATGGCGGAGTTCATGGTGAGGCATCCCGGCATTGTATCCGGCTCCGCAAAAGCGAGGATCGCCTAGATTCCTCCTCTTCAGTAAATAAGCCTCCACTTGAGTATTTGCTAGATCGGACATAACTTGGCGTGCTTCAAAGGTATACTGATATTTTTATCAATCTCCAAGTCGACGCGAGACTCACAGGACGAAATCTAAGAAATTATACGAAACTATAAGTCGGGCGATATCCCTGATCTGCTGATCTTTGGTCTTGGATGGCTAAGAAGCATCGGCGACGATCCAAGAAACCCAGTGAAGAGTGTGCCCGACAATGAAATTGCAGAGATATTATCATTGACAAGAATTCCCCACACTGATGAAATCGTCATCTGTCCCAATCATGGAAACAACCTCAACCTCTTTGCCTTTGGTATTGACCATCTTTGGTCATGGGAATCACAAATTTATCGATTCCCCACGAGACGGCGCCTTGTTCGGCGTAGAACTGTAACCCTAACCCCGATGGGGCTAGGATATTGATGTTGATGGGGACTTGACCTAGGAGTGATTCCTAGGGCCTACGTACCCTGAAGAGGGATCAAAGTCCACGTAGTTCGAGTATTGATTGAGGCGTTTAGCCTAAAGGGTCTGTGTGCTCGGTGACGGCCGTATGTGAATAGCGGAGCGTAGACCGTTGTAGAAGATAGGTGTAGAAGATAATAGATAATCTGTCGTCGATGATCCTGCAGGTTCACGCTCTATATGTAGATGGCTCCCATGTCGTGCGTGTCCAAGGATCATGCAAAACCGCCCTGGTCATGGCTGGGTCCCACAGTTAGTGGGTTGTGATAGTGGGATAGTGGGCCTTGACTAGGTCCATAACATCTATAAAAAAAGAGTAAATATTATTTTTTGTCCCTGATAAAAAACACGGACCCCATTTTGGTCACTGACAAAAAAATGTCATTTTTAGTCCATAAAAATGAGAAATAAGGGTCGATTGGTGGACATTTTGATCCCTCACAGATTTCCAAAATGTCATTTTTAGTCCCACAAAAAGGACAAATAAGGGTCAATTTTTTTGTCAGTGACCAAAATGGGGTCTGTATTTTTTGTCTGGGACAAAAAGAGTATTTACTAAAAAAAATTATTTTGAGTGTTAACTTTTTTAATAAAAATAGGTAATATAGTCGTTTTAATACTTTTATTTTTTTTTTTTTGATACATCAGGCAGGGGTCGAACCCTTGAGGGGGAGGGAGGAGGCCAGACTCCTAAGTCTGGCACTAGTGCCAATGTGCTACAAGGCGCTTGGCTTTAATACTTCCATTTTAATCATGTTCAAAGCATGATTTTTATTATTGTTGCTTCACGCCAATGTTCTCCACCGCAGGGCCCCACCGTCACAACCGCTCGTTGCCTTAACCCCCTCTCTCCTCTCATCCCTATTTCTTTCTTTTTATAGTGATATATATATATATATATATATATATATATATATATATATATATATATATATATATATATATATATATATATATATATATATATATTTTTTTTTTTGAATTAATAGAACTTTTTTTAAGTGATTTTTTTTGTCATATAAATAAAAATAATTTTGTCTGATAAAGTCCAGAAATATTTAAAAAAAATTGTGAAAAATGTATTATTTACATATTTTATTGGTAAAAAGGATATATATTAATATTGGGTTTAATATTTCTATTTTTGCTGTAGAAACATTTTTTCTGCCACATTCACATAAAAGTGGGTAGGTTCCACTAATATTTTCTCTCTCTTCTCTTTATAAAAAGACACATTTACTTTTATTTATATAAGTGTATCAGAAAAAATGTTTCTGCAGCAAAAGCA
This sequence comes from Acacia pycnantha, assembly GCA_025563575.1. Taxonomy (NCBI): domain Eukaryota; kingdom Viridiplantae; phylum Streptophyta; class Magnoliopsida; order Fabales; family Fabaceae; genus Acacia; species Acacia pycnantha. Next base: position 10,830,316 of record JAMWYP010000004.1, on the reverse strand, counting down.
GAAATATTAAACCCTTAATATTATTATGCAAAATTTCATACGCAAAAAATATCTAATACTTAAATTTAGGTCTGGCCAATAAAATTTTAAAGATATTTTTCCAAGTATTTTGAGTGAAAGGGGAAACTTCATTAAACTAAATCAGAGAATGTACAAAAGGAGAAGAAACAACTTACAGAAGAAGACTAAATCTATCAAAACATTTCTGTGTATGGACAGCTAAAAATTTAGTGGAGTAAATACCCTTTTTGGTCCCTGGAAAAAACACGGATGCCCTTTTTGGTCCCTGAACAAAAATAAGTCACTTTTAGTCCCTAAAATGGAAAAATAAGGTCCCTTTTAGTCCTTTTGATCATTTTTTTGCACATTTTAATCCCTCAGAAATTCCCAAAAAGGTCATTTTTAGTCCCTGAAAAGGACCAAAATGACATTTCTTTTACTCAGGGACGAAAAAGGGTCAAATGTGTTTTTCCAGGGACCAAAAAGGGTATTTACTCAAATTTAGTGTGTGTAATAAACTGTGGAACAGTAAAACTTTCATCTGTAAAAATTCTCTTATTTCGAACACCCCACAGCTGCCAACATGTTATACATATGCCAACCTTCCATGTGGTGTCAAACGATGAAGATCGAATAACTAAGTCTAACCAACTCTGAATGTTCAATCGAAGGAAATCAGCATAGAGATCTGCCGGCAATATTTTCTTCCACACCGAGGAAGCAAAACAACAGTCCTTGAAGACATGATTAAGATTCTCCATTCCACCTGTACAAAGGGAACAGTTTGAGTCTGGCGAGATATTCCTGTAGAAACGTTCTTCGTTAGTAAGTAGTTTTCCTCTTAGAAGCAACCATGTAAATGTCCGGATCCTCTGGGCCATAGGAAGCTTCCACACTATGGACCAAATGCGATCATATTCGTTCCAGTAAGGGGATTGCAAAGATATATATGCTGATTTGGTGGAAAATTCTCCATTACTGGTCAGATCCCAGATACAAGAGCAAGGGGTACCTTCTTGAACCGAAATGGAGGAGATAGAGGAAAGAACAGTTGACGGAAGAAGGTGGCAAAATAAAGGCCATTTCCAGGAACCATCCCTATTAATATAGTCAGCAATGGATTTTTGAAGATCCAATTCAGAGATAGGAGCGAAGGATAAATTTTTGAGGGGGCCGAGTTCACCTACCCAATAATCAGTCCAGAACTGAACATGTCTCCCATCACGGGCTTCCATTTGATGTGCAGATAGGAGTCCTCCCATAATTTTAGCAAGCTCCTCCAAAGAGAAGACATTCGAGAACGAGGCTCAATCCGACCCGACAAAGATACTTGATACTTTTGCCTTAGAACTTGAACCCACAGAGAATCCGGTTGTGAATGGATTTTGAAAATTAGTTTCATGAGAAACGCCTTGTTTTGAGACTCAAGATGCAATAAGCCACAGCCACCATGTTTAGTGGGTTGACAGAGATCCTCCATTTGACTAAACCGATACCTCTGCGATCGGATGAGAAGCCCCAAATAAATTTCCGTATGATTTTCTCAATCTTACTAATGCACGTAGCCGGAAGGGAAGTGCTCGCATAGTAAAGAGGGTATTGATGCTAGAACAGACTTGGCAAGGGAGATTCGGCCAGCAAGGGAAAGGCATTTGCTTTTCCAACCAGCTAACTTGGATTGCAGCCTGTCAGAAATATAGTTATAAGTGGAGGAGGAGGCACGGCCAGACAAGAGTGGGACACCTAAATACTTCCCAAGAGAGAAGGTTCTTTGATAGCCCAGCAAGTCACAAATTCCTTTACTAGTATGAGGCTTAACATTCTTTGAGAAGTAGATCTTCGTTTTGTGCCGACCGATCCGATGCCCGAAGATTGGCAAAATTCTTTGAGTGTCACCGATTATATTAGCCTTGTTGAGTAGTGGCTTGCCCAAATAGGATTAAATCATCTGCAAAGAAAAGATGAGAGAGGTGCACACCCCTCTGGCCCACCTTGATTGTTTCCCAACTCTTCGACTTGACTCTTGCTTCAATTAGATGGGATAATCGTTCCATGCATAGAACAAAAAGATAGGGGGAAAGGGGGTCACCCTGCCTAATTCCACGCTCAGGAGCAAAGGAATTGGTTGGTTTGCCATTCCATAAAACCTGCATTGAAGTGGAAGTTATGCATTTCATAATTAGCCTAACCAGGGAAGCTGGAAGGCCGGAGTCTTGCAGGGTATCTTCAATAAACTCCCATCTAAGCCTGTCAAAGGCCTTGTGCAAGTCAACCTTAATAGCCATCCATCCTTTCTTACCTTTCTTACCCCTCATAGAATGGATTACTTCCTGAGCTATAACAATGTTATCAATTATACTACGCCCTTGAATAAAGCTAGACTGGTATTGACCAACTAAAATAGGCATTAGAGGTTTCAGACGATTAGTGATGGTCTTAGAAAGGATTTTGTAAACCACAGAGCAGAGGCTAATGGGGCGAAACTCACTGATCAGGCTAGGATGACTAACTTTAGGGATTAAGGCTAGTAGAGTTTGGTTGAATAGTGAGCTGGAGGAGATACCTGACCAAATATTCTGGATATGACGGAGCACGCTGGGACCAACTGTGTTCCATTGTGACTGGAAGAAAAGTGCATGGATTCCATCTTTCCCAGGGGACTTGAGGGGCTTCATTTCAAATAAGGCTAGCTTCACTTCTTCCAGAGTCACACCCCTATCCAAGGACATTACCTGAGAATCGAGCAGTTTGGGAACATGCCCTGGATTGAGAGGGGGAAGAAAGTAGGGTCATCCAGAGAGTATAGGTCTTTGAAAAAATCCACTGCATGATCAGATAAGCTTCCTTCGTTCGTCACCCAGTCACCATTTTGATTCTTAAGCCTGAGAATATTGTTCCTTTTTCTGCGAATTCGGGCTTTCATCTGATAGTAGTGGGTGTTTCGATCACCAAGACAGAGCCAGTCAGAGGACGATTTTTGAATCCATAGAAGCTCTTCTTGGAAGCATACCTCTTCCAATTCCTCTCTCAGGGAAGTATCTAGGTCAGAGAGGAAATCCAAAGAGGGATTAGATGGATCCTCCAATCTGATTTGGATTCCTCTGATGCGATTAAGGAGCTTTCGCTTACGCCTACCAATAGCACCGAAAGTATCTGTGTTCCATTGCTGAGCTAAAATGGTGAATTTGTCAATACAGAGAGACAGGTCCGACTCCTCCTTCCATATTCGATCAACTAGAAGGGGGAACTCCGGGTGGGTTAGCCATGAAGCTAAAAATTGAAATGGCCTGGAGGTTGGGCCTTGAGACGAGTTGGAGCCCAGATTAATTAGGATTGGTCTGTGATCCGATAGGATCTTAGGAAGGTGATTAACTTCATAATGGGGAAAAGATTGGGCCCATTCAGTGTTACTAATAGCTCTATCCAGTCTCATCAGAAGGGTGCCCCTGCGCCAGGTAAATTTTGGACCTTTAGAGCCCAAATCAACAAGCCCATTAGCATGCATGAATTTATTAAACAAACCACAGCCACTGGCCCTATGAACCGCCCCACCTCTTCGATCATCCAGACTAAGAATGGCATTGAAATCACCAGCCAAAAGCCAAGGGGAATGGAGATTATCAGCTATAAGATTAAGGTCTTGCCAAAGAAGCTTCCTGTATTGGGCTTGGGGGCTGCCATAAACCGCAGTAAAGAAAAATGTTGAATCCTGATTGGTCCAAGACACTTCCATGTGCACAAATTGAACTTGATTTTCCAGGATTTTAATAGACACTTTGGAGGACCAAAGAATCCATATGCCTCCCGAAAACCCAGATGCCTCAACACGATGAGAGAATTGAAAGCCCAGATTCTTGATGACTTTATCCGCTTTCAGTCCTGAAATTCTTGGTTCTACTAACACAAAAATATCTGGTTTATAGTTAGACACTAAAGATTTAAAAATGGAAGGAAACTTTTTGTCTAAAGCTCCCTGACAGTTCCAAGTTATTATGGACATAAATAAATCTAAAGAGAGGGGGAGGGATTAAAAATTACTCCCTCAGGTAATATCTCGCGGTCTGGTCCTTCCAAATTATTGTGCAATCCTCTGGCCATTTCCTTCATAAGCTGAACTGAAGGGCCCGAGGCTTCCAGATTGGGCCTGGCGCCCATGTTATGCAAAGTAACTCCTGAAGCAAGTTTAATTCCCCTACTAATGGACAGGGGGTCCATAATTGTATTGGGCCGAATAGAAGGCCCCTCAGACGTGGCCCCAGATCTAGTATTTCGATGAGGCATTCTGTTATCATCAATAAGGACTGCTGAATTGTGGTCCCCATCAAGAGACGTAGTGGCTGATCTCGCAACATAATGGGGTGAGGTGAAAATGCTGTCCTGATTCTTTGTCAGAGGTGCAGGCACCTTTTGGTTATTTCCTGTCGATGCCCTTGGAATAGCCTTTTTCTCTTTGCCTTTCTTGTTTTGGAAGTTGCCCTCTGTTTGAGGGGGTTTCTCACTCTCCTGAACGTAAACGGTTTGCCTCTCCTCCACTAATGGGTCCACCTCGTTCAGAACCTCGTACCTCGAGGATGAGGCAACGTTCCTGCCATCCTGTGGTGTAATTTTCCTGGGCACTCTATCCATAGCACGTCGTGGGCGCCTTTGCACCACCATCCAGTCTCCAAAATTAACTGATTCACGTTCTCGCTGCGCGGTCTTGATGACGGAGCTTCACTAGCATGGGGAGTGGTAGCCTTCCGGTGAACACTAGTATTGGGGCATACCCTCTCAGGGCAGGAATCCTGTAAATGACCATATCTCCCGCAAGCAAAACAAATGGTTGGGAGACCTTCATATTCCACAAAAATAATCTCCCCATCAACTTGGATTTTAGAGATTAAAGGTTTTGTAAGGTCAATTGATACTGCTAACCTGGCGAATTTCCCACGGTCCCCTGAATCTGTATTATAATCAACCCTGATCACCTCCCCAAAAACACTCCCTATAGAACGGATAATACTCTTATGATAGTATCTTGCTGGGAGATTAGGGAGTCTAATCCACCCCATAACCTGGTTGATTACATGCTCCTGAGGTCTGAAGGAAGGTGACCAAGGATGAACTGTGAGATAATGTCCAAATATTACCCATGGACCATTAAGCAGAGCATTCTGATAGTCTAGGTCCTCTTTGAATCGTACCAGAAAACAATCATCCTCAAGGTCAATTAATTTGCACTGGCCAATAGGTTTCCAGAGATTTTGAAGTTTCATGCGAAGCTGTCGGTAGCCAATCCTTCTTCCCATCAGCTTTATTACTACAGCGAGACCCATTTTCTGGTTCAAAGTCTCAAGAACATGAGAGGCAAAATCAACTGTAGGAACATTACCATTTAGACCAATGGAGACGTCCCCCTGTTGCAAAACGAGATCATCGTCTTCTTCTCCAGAAGCTTTAGAGTCCGAGTTCAGTAGCTTGTCCTTAAATGATGGTTGCGCGTTGGGACAAGAGTTAGCAATGCCCTCAGTCATGGGGACATCCTGTTCGGAGGGCGCTATGGCGTGCAAGGGAGTCTCAGGAACAAATTCACAGTCGGGTATGGCAGAAGCGAAGAGAGGACGGAGGAACGAGAATCCGGGACCTCCGACGAATCCATAGAGTCCGAATCGTCAAACTTAGCGCGTTTGGTGGAATGATCGTCGCCAGGGTGGGGGGGAGGTTCTGTTTTCAGGGAGGAGTCAAAAGGAACGGTATGCTGCATGACGGCGGGAAGAAAGAACGGAGGAGAAAAGGTAGAGAGAAGGAGGAGCTTCTCACTCTAACCTAACCCATTTTTAAGGTTTTTTTTGCAGCTCTTCTTTCCAAGTATTAATGGTAAGGATTCGCAAATCTTTACCGAAAATAAATGATATGGTAATATACTAATAATAATTTTCATAGAAAATAATTGATATAGTTAGCATAATATAATAGAGGATTTTTTTTTTCATTTTTATGATCCAGCTTTTTTTTTTTTTTTATGAATCCCGTGTTTGCAGTAATACACATTCATGGATCTCATTAAATTTCTGCATAAACTTATCAGCAAGTCAGCAACCATTGGTTAACTGTTTATATAGAATCTTAATTAAAACTTAACATCCTAACCAAGCATGTGAATTTCAATAATTGAATCCCTCACGGGAATAATTAAAAAAGGGAATTTGATTAAACTTTTAAGGATCCCACGTTTATTATATGGTATGGGCTTTTGTCGACAAAGTTAAATCTATCTCCGCCTTCATGACTGAGGCTCTCGCCCTCAAACGAGCCCTTATGATAGTTCAAGATTTGGGGAACAAAAATGTGATTTTTGAATCAGATTGTCAGAACCTTGTGCGATGTTTGGAAAAAAATAATCCTGATGCCTGTGAATGGCAGGCACGCGGTATTCTCGAAGATGTCCTTGAAGTAGTTCAGTCTGAGTCTTCCTTTGTGATCCAGTTCATCCTCGCCGGAAACCAAGCGGTGATTCACTTGCGCAACCACTAATAAGGGTGTGCCCAATTGGGTGGGTGGAACGACCCTTACCCCCTTTGTCTCTTATTTTGGAAGGCGATGTGAAATACTCCAGAGTCCGAGGAGCAATGTTGCAGCCCACCACAGCCTCTTGATCCCGACCGAATTGCCTTTCTGCTTTGGGTTTCTTAGCTATTTATCTTTTTGTCTTTTATTTCAATTGCTTCGGTTTTTCATTTGCTTGCTTTGTTTACATTGTTTGTTTCGCTTTTCGTTCCCTTGTAAGTTCTCTTTTGTTAATGAAGTCATAGAATTGTTCAAAAAAAAAAAAAAAATCTTTCGGCCTTTGTGAGTTATTTATTACATATATTTTTAATCAGCAAATTGCTTTTTTATTTTTCTTTTCACTATGTTTTTCTCAATATTTAATTTTAATCTATTTAGAATCTCAACCTTACTTATCAAATGTTATTGATATTTAATAATATTATATCCTATTTTAATATTATCAATATTGTATCTATATTAAAAATATAAATATGAGATATTATGATTATATTTGATCAAACAAGATTTGATAATAGGGAAAAGTATAATAAAATACTATTTGAATTTATGAAAGTATGAAACTCAGAGAGATTGTTAAGACATGGAAACATTAAGAAGGTGACCGAGATCAATTTAAGATTTTAAAGTGTTAGTGATTTTACATTAATACCCTCAGTTTTTTAAATTAAAAAGAAAAGGCACAATCACCTTGGTTCCTTGCAAAAGCCTTGGCCATTGGGAGACCATGGGCTAATTTCTGAATTTTCCCCTTATTAAATAACTATTTACCAAAATGCCCCTGTTTGAAACCTATTTCCCAAAATGCCCCTGTCAGAAACCTATTTCCCAATCTGCCCCTGTTTAGTCGACTAAATTTTTTGGTTTAGTCGACTAAATGGTGGGCAAAATTTTTTTTCCATGGCCCCGACATTTAGTCGACTAAACCAAAAAATTTAGTCGACTAAACCGGTCGAGGTTTTTAAAAAGCCCATACAGACATTTAGTCGACTAAACCAAATGGTTTAGTCGACTAAATGTCGGCAGAGGGGTTTTTAAAAAACCCCCCAAATCGCGCCTCCTCTCACACACCCACCTAATCGATTAAACACGCCCTTAACCTCTCCCCTCAGTTTTTTTGCCCCAAATTCTTGTTGAATCCGTTGGTGGGTAGCGAAGAAAACTTGTTCTTGTGTCATTTGCGTCACTTTTGGTATGTTCTCATCTCCATTTTGAATTTCGACGGTTGTTTTTGCGTTTTTGCGTTTTTGGTGCGTTGGGTTATGTTTTTCTCCCATATTTCGTTGTTGTGTGTGATTTAAATGAGTCTCGATTGAATATATGTGGTTGGGTGTGGTGGATTCCCCTATTCCAAATGAGTCTTGCTAGTGATGTATTGTTTCATTCTTATTTATTTGCAAAACTATATATTCTTGATTGATTGGTGGTCCAATTCCTTGAAAGTGATATGATATGTGTGTGGGTATATAGCATTGATGCTCTCCCCATAAATGTGCTTTGTTGCATTGTGTACTGTAAGTCAATGTTTTAGAGTTTGCTAAAATCATGAAAATCGAAACTAAGACTGAAATAAGTTTTGTAGACTTATCTTCTTGAAATAAGTTTATAGACCATGGTTGAGAATAGATGGTTGTAGTTGTCTCGGATGTTGTTAACTTGTTGTTGTTGTTGTTGTTGTTGTTGTAGGTTATTGTTGTCGTCATGCCTCGTAGAGAATCTCCTTCTAACAGGCAACGAGCATGGGAGGCGGGTTAAACGACGGGCTTGCCGCGGGCATCCTCCTCAGGGCACAATGATCACAACAACGAGCCTGTTGTGGATCTCCCTTACGGTTATCTATTTGATAACAACGTCGAAGAACACGAAAAATTCGTTGCGAATTTTGCCACGAGACCCATCTCGCAAGCCGAAGTCACTGGACATAGCATTCTTTGCTCGTGAGGGATTTGAGATAGTGCCGACGTTGGATCTTGCCCATCGAGAGGCTTGGCGAGAGATGACTTGTCCCTATTCGAGGTTATGGTGAGAGCTTTCTACCATAACATGAACTTTGTTGATAGTCATCTCGGAGTCTCGAGTCTGCTGGAATGACATAGTGGTGGATTCTGATTGCTGGAGGAGCTTATTGGGATATAACTTTGATGCATTGGAGACTCATATGTATGACGGGGATTCTGCCACTGTACCCTTCCCGGGATATAATCGGGAGGATGCTGTGCGTGAGGCCAGGAGGCTAGGACCTTGGAGACTGTCGTTTCTGTGGGCCAGATGACTATTGATGCCCGCATCCTCTTCTACGTCATGACTCACATTTTATTCCCTCGACCTTTCAATCATTCAAGGATGTTGGAGGATGACATATTGTCATGTGGGCTATTCGGCATGCCATTAATGTCAATTGGAGGTACTACATTTCTTGGATGATGATGAAGGCCAAACGAAGCTTAATGCCGCACTCCCATATGCCTATCTGGTTCAAAGGATATTGGAGTATTTTCGTGTTCCTATGGACAATGAGCAAATGGTGATTCGGAGGCGTGGAATTCTAGATTTGGTCGGCGTCTAGTGGAGCAATGCAAGATCATGAAGGGGAAAATGGTGTGTGGCATTACACCAATGTGCACGAGGAGGATGCTGATGTTGGCGAGGCTCCACCTATTGTTCCTCCTGAGGTTCAAGATGAGGATGATGAGGATGTTCATACGGAGGAAACGGTTGAACCGGAAGGTGGATTCTCCATTGGTGATGTCATGAGAGCCATCAATGCCATGGAGATGAAACGAGAAAAAGAGGTGGAGGAAGGAGAATGAAAGGTGGAAGTGGATACGAGCCTCCATGCGGGGATAGAGCATAGGCTTGGGCGGTTGCGGCTTGGTCGGGAGCGGAGGTAGCCGATGATGAGGAGGGTGAGGAGGAGGTGGCACATCCGAGGAGGAAGCTTAGATTTATTTGTTTTGTCATTGTTGTTTTTAGATTTGAAATTTGATGTAAGCGCGTCGGATACTATGTTTCTTTTATTCGAATAAATGAGTGGATTGATGTTTCAAGTATAATGTGTTTACCTACTCTAAAGTTTGTCATTGTCTTTGTATGTTTCTTTGATTTTGTGGTTTTACTTGATGTTTCTTTGTTGTTGTAATGTCATGTGTGATTTTCTTGGTTTAGTCGACTAAACCATATGGTTTAGTCGACTAAGACCATCCAGAGACGAAATCATAGGTCTCTGGATGGTCTTAGTCGACTAAACCAAATGGTTTAGTCAAAATGTTCTTTTTGTCATAACCACTAAATCGAAATTACAAATACAAATACAAGTTTAATAACTTACCACTGCTAACTGGTTGAACATTCAGCGGTGGCATTGTTGCGGTACTCGAACTCCCAGGGTTCGTGCGAGTATCAAATTCATCTTCCGCATCAGTATCTGAGCTTTCACCTAGTGAAATAAACCTCTCATATTCGTCCTCCTCATCGTTGTCCATATTCTCATCTTCCTCATCCTCCTCTTTCTCATTCTCCTCTTCTTAGTCAATGTTATCGACTTAAGCCTTGTGAAGGTGCGAGATAAACCGACAGGTCTTTCTTCTTCACCAAAATACTGTGGAGATCTTGTATGCATGGGTACGGTTGATGATTCACCAGATTCAATCTCAACATATATCTCAATAAAATTTTGTGATATCCGATTAGCAAATGCATCTATGACACAATCTACGTCTTCATCATCACATACATCGTTACTAATGTAGTATACACTATCCTTACCAACTATCTCCACTTTGGCCATTATTCGATGAATGCATTGGCTTCCATGTAGTCCCAATTTTTGGGAAATTCTTTCTTTGAGCTCGTTGTACGTAGTGCCCGTTTGATTTTCATCATTTTTGTTTTTCCTTCAAATTGAACACCATTGGAACCTTGAAAATGCCTCCCACTATAGTAGATTACAGTAACGAGTGTGTTTGAACTTGAACTCATCCTTCACACCACAATTTCAAGCTGTACAAGGAGAGTTTTAGATTACAAACAAGAACAAAAGCTTAACAAAGTGAAACTACAAAGATTACACAACAATTATACCTTCAACAACGGATTGAACAAGGATTTGAGGCAAAAACAGGATGGGGAGAGGTTTGGGGAGAGGTTTTAGTCGATTAGGGTTCGTTCGTTTCGTTTAGGCGCGATTTGGGGGGTTTAAAAAAACCCCATACCGGACATTTAGTCGACTAAACCATTTGGTTTAGTCGACTAAATGTCGAGTATGGGCTTTTAAAACATCGGCCGATTTAGTCGACTAAAAATTTTGGTTTAGTCGACTAAAAATTTTGCCCACCATTTAGTCGACTAAACCAAAAAATTTAGTCGACTAAACAGGGGCAGATTGGGAAATAGGTTTCTGACAGGGGCATTTTGGGAAATAGGTTTCAAACAGGGGCATTTTGGTAAATAGTTATTTAATAAGGGGCAAATTCAGAAATTAGCCGGAGACCATGCCTATATATATATATATATTGGCTAGACTCGTGTAAATGTATTAGTTAAAATGAGTAATAATATTATATAAATGTGTAATAGTATTGATTAAATGAGTAATGTAAATGTCTAAAGGTATAATAATATTAATTAAATGAATAATAATATTAATTAAAGTTGTAAACATAAATGAGCTTCATGACCGCACCGGAGGGGGAGCCAGTGGTTACAAAGGTATTTTTTAAAAAAAAAAAATTAAAAAATAGAGGGGTATTATGGTAAAATTACCAACACTTTAAAATCCTAATTTAATCTTTGTCACCTCTATATCATTTACAAATATTAATAGGCTTTTTAGTGTTTTAGTAATTAAAATAATATTTATATATCTTTTTCTCTTGATAATATCTATATCAAATATACAAGTATTTTTGTTTTCCTATACAAATTTTAGATTTTTCGCGTGAGACAATCAATCCATTATTTTGTAATTTAGTTGGGGTTAGAACATAACTTATAGTTTCGTTCAAAAAAAAAAAAAGAACATAACTTATAGTAGTTATAAAAAAAAAAAAAATGAGAGTATTTTCATCAAATATTACTTATGTACTAAATATAAATTAATAATCTCAATCGGTTAGTCAGTATTATTTTGATTTACAGTGTTAAAGAAAAGGCTCCTTACGATATCAGTTTTGGAGATTGACCTAGTTGGAATAATAGTTGAATTGATACTAAAAATACGAAATCCCTAATTTAAGTTATCTATCCTTTTCTCTATATTTGAAAAAAGTTTGAAACTGATCTGATGTGCCATGACTGCCATCCTGATCCCCAATCCTTCCTTCTATATTTATGCTACTGTTGCTTCCACATGGATGCAACTTCCTAAATATAAAGATTTCTCCTCATCTTCTCCAACTGCTAGGATTTAGAGTTTTTGGTTATCTCTGTATCAACAACAAAAGAAGGATTCATTATTAGAGAGTTTGTATCACTCTGGTTACTCAATCATGAAAGGCGAAGATATGGACCCGACAATGAAATATCCCGGCGAACTCACCCCAAGGGTGGTCCTTACTTGCCTTCTTGCTGCCACGGGTGGTTTAATCTTTGGTTATGATCACGGTGTTTCAGGTAAATGATCCAATCCCTTTTTTAACTATTTTTTGACTTCGATTTTACTCACTACACTGGATGCTCATTATTCGTGTTGATCGAGTTCAAGAATTTCGCATCTCTGTTTTAAATGTATCATCTGTTCGATGAAATGCCTACATGAACACCGTTTCTCTTAATGCCCTACTTACTTTTAATTCAAACGCTTGTGTTGAAGATGAGTAGTTTTATCTGAATCTTGGTGTTTTAAATGTATCATTTGTTTGATGATATGTCTGAATGAGTAGTTATCTGAAATTTCTGATGTGGGTCGTTTTGTTTTTTTTGTTTTTGTTTTTCTTGTAGGTGGTGTTACGTCTATGGATTCGTTCCTCGAGAGATTCTTTCCATCTGTATACGCACGAGAGGCTAACATGAAACCTTCATCGAATCAATACTGTAAATTCAACAGTCAGATCCTGACACTTTTCACATCTTCTCTGTATCTAACAGCCCTAATTTCTGGTCTTGGGGCATCCACGATCACACGAAAGCTAGGAAGGCGTGCGACTATGATGATTGGTGGTGTCTTCTTTGTCTTAGGCGCATTGCTCAATGGATTAGCCATTCACATATGGATGCTTATCGTTGGTAGAATGTTGCTTGGTTTTGGTATTGGATGTGCCAATCAGGTAAATACTCTTGGCTTAGTTGGCTTTTGGGTCTGATTCTTCTCCAATATTATGTTACCTGAACCTGGTGATTCTTAATTGATTCTTTTACATTTTGTTTTATATTCAGTCTGTTCCCATTTACGTCTCTGAGATGGCCCCTTACAAGTACCGAGGAGCTTTAAACATGTGTTTCCAATTATCTATCACTATTGGTATATTTGGCGCCAACCTTGTGAACTACTACTTTGTCGATATATTGAATGGTCAAGGATGGAGATTAAGCTTAGGGCTAGGTGCAGTCCCTGCTGTTATTTTCCTTGTGGGGTCTTTTTTCCTTCCGGATTCACCAAGCTCTCTTGTTGAACGGGACCGTCTCGAAGAAGCCAAACAAGAGCTTATAAAAATCCGGGGTACGCCTAACATTGCGGCAGAGTTTAATGATATTGTTGCTGCTAGAGAGTCCTCAAAACACGTGAAACACCCTTGGGCAACCTTGAGGCAGAGGAAGTATAGGCCTCAGCTTGTTTTGGCAATATTAATTCCCTTCTTCCAGCAATTCACTGGACTGAATGTGATCACATTCTATGCTCCTATCTTGTTCAGATCAATTGGCTTTGGAAGCACTGCTTCACTCATGTCTGCTGTGATCATTGGCAGTGTTAAACCTGTCTCCACTTTGATTTCAATTCTTGTTGTAGATAAATTCGGAAGACGAACTCTCTTCATCGAAGGCGGTCTTCAGATGTTAGTTTGTCAGGTAAATCAAACAAAAAACTTTTCCACCCTATCTCCTTTTGTTTTAACCTTATTTTTCATAGGGTTAATACCATTGTTAGTCCTTATAGTTTGATCAACTTGGTTTTAATCTTACTTTCAAATCGTTGGTTTCGGTCTCAATAGTTTTAACGAGTTTTGAACTTTTGATTATAGTCCATATACTTAAATGCAGACCAAGTCCTTATTATCGATCTAAACTAACGATTTGAAACTATAAGGACTAATACTAAAGTTTGATCAGTAAGGATAAAAAACAATATTAACCATTTTCTGTATCTCACTGGTTATTTTTGTTAGTTGCTGATAGACTTATCATCTATGATTTGGTCACAGATTATCATGGCAATTGCTATTGGTATTGAATTTGGCACAAGTGGGATCCCTGGAAAATTGCCTCATTGGTATTCAGTTGTGGTTGTGGGTGTGATCTGTGTTTATGTGGCTGGTTTTGCCTGGTCTTGGGGTCCTCTGGGATGGTTGGTGCCCAGTGAAGTTTTCTCCCTTGAAGTTAGACCTGCTGCTCAGAGTATCACAGTTGGTGTGAACATGATCAGCACCTTCATCATTGCTCAATTATTCACACTGATGTTATGTCACCTGAAATTCGGGCTGTTCATCTTCTTCGGTTGTTTTGTCGTGATCATGACGACTTTTGTGTACAAGTTGGTGCCAGAGACTAAAGGGATTCCGATCGAAGATATGTCCAGAATTTGGGATGATCATCCCTTTTGGGGTAGATATGTCCGGTCAACTGATGAAGACACCAAGAGCCACATGGGCAATTCTAAATGATAGTTTGTTCATAACGGGTTACGTTTCATTTCAATCTCAATTTTATGGTGTATTTGATAATTTAGTGAGCTTGAAAACTTACTTATCTCAGATTAGTTTTTCGCATACACAAGCTTTCAAGTTTATCATGACAATTGGTTTGCTCAACTTGGTTAGAGACAACTGTGAATTCAAGTTATAGCTTATTATCCAAATCAATTACCTATTAATAGTAGTTTATACGCAACAATAACTAGGAAATATAGAGTTTCTTGTAATTTAAGCACAAAAATGTTCAGTTTCGAAATATTTAACTAACCCATTTAGACAGTTTTATCTAGATCATTTAATGACTTGAGCGTTTCATCTATTGATGGTGAAGTATTAGATTTTTTTTTTTTCTTGGTTATAAAACTTTGACAGATATTTTCTCTAACTAAAAATTTTTGAAAAATGATATAAGGATTGATGAATGATGAGTTTGTTACAGTAAAATTTTCCAATAATTTTGCCTAAACCCCCAAAATTTTTGATACAACCCATTGACATGTTGGATATTTAAACTATGGGCGGTGACATGGAAGTATGTCAGAAACTTAAACCTCTTGTCTTTAGACTCAACCGGCAAAGGAGTCAGACACTTTCACCAAAAGGAGGAGGGAGTTCGATTCTGGAGTTGGTCAAGGCGCTGGGAAGGCATCCTAGGTGATGTGAACTTGTGGAAACGCAGGCTGAGGTGGAAACATGTGTACTCTTAGTCCTGTATGCCTTAAGGAGCAAAGTTATAGCGCCCTACCCTTAGACTGTGGGTGAACCCAACCCCTTTATATATATGTGTGTGTGTCAGAAACTTAAAAAGTCAAATAGATAAGAGTTAACAGATAGAAATTTGTTAGGTTCATGTGGGCATTGTGGGCAAAATATTTCAAATCTGTTAGGTTCATGTGGGCATTATGAGCAAAATATTTCAAAATCCGAATTGACGTTGGTTGTTGGTATGCTCATAATGAATTACAGATAGAGATTTTTTAACTTTATGTATGAGAGATAACCAATATATATACTCTCTTGTTTTAATCTAGTTTGGAAGTGAATTTTGATCTAAAATGTAAGACATTTTTTATTTATTTTATCTTTTATATTTTTAATTTTTCTATAAACTAATCTACTGGACTTATAATAATAATATGATATATAATTTAATGTTACATAAAAGTATTTTTTAAAAAAATCATGTTACATATATTATACCACTCTAGTCATATTTATAAGTTTCTTTCAACTAAATCACACATATTAAGGAGTGGTAGTTAACTCAATGATTATGATTATGAAGGAAATTTCCAACTTTGTCTTTATTTATGAAGGGATATTTTTCAACTCTTTCTTATCTCTCTATTTTTATTGATACAATTAATATAAGAAAAATTGTCACAATCTCATTTGCTACCTTGAAAAGGGACTCAAATAAGACTATTTTTTTTTTTTTTTTTTATCAAAAGGGACTTATAAATAAGATCAGAATAGTAATTAAGCAATTTATTTAGCTTAATCTTCTTTAATTGAATAAATAGCTCTTACATATATAATCCAATGAGTGTGTGTGTGTGTGTTAGTTGAGACTTTTGGCAGGTGAATAATTGTAACAAAGTCAAAAACTGTTTGAACTTGGTTTGGTTTCAAAAATCCCACAGAAAATAATTGACTTCCATGGTTGAGCTGAGTATTCAAAATTCAAGAGGCAGGTGCATAATTGCCGATAGCTAAGCGACAGAGCAGAGTTTATTGGTATTACAGTCATTATGAATTCAGAAATAATGCTAAATCTCATTTCTGGCCTAACAGTTTTTCTAAGAAAGGAAATTACCAAACCAACCCAAAAACTCCCTCTATGAGACTATTCTTATATGATGTTGTAACTTGTAACTATTCTTATAGCGCAAAAGATTATTACTCCTTTTTACCTCTTATAGCCCAAAAGGAATTTTTCTATCTTAAGAATAAGAAATATTGGAAAATTATATTGTGTATTTATTGCATTATTTTCATTATGCCCTTACTTATTTTTTGAAATAATTAAATTAATGTTATTCTTGAGCCACTATGGCAAACATTTAATATGAGCATTTTTTTCACAAAAAATAAAATTCGTAACATTTATTTTTTCTTTGATCAACAATAAAAAGTTTAGGTGAGTTGAGTTTAGGTGTGTTTGGATTAGCGGTGTCAAAAATGACTTTTATTTAATTTGAATTTTACAAACTTAAATTAGAGTAAAAGTTAAGTAATGTAATGTGATTTATGTTTGGATTGACTTTTGAAAAGAAATCAATTTGATAAATTGAAACTTTTTTGGATCTGCAATCTAAAAATAAGCCTAGATGTAAAATAGCTTAAAAGTAAATTTTATTAAATAAAAAATGTCAACATCCATCCATCCGTATATATTATGCATATAACGTATAGTTACCAATATCAAAATTGAAATGATAAAAATAACAAAGAGTTAATATATTATTGAGAAAATAATTATTAACATAATTATTATTAAATTTTACAAGTCTTTAAGAAAAAAAATAATTTTTATTAGAAAATATTATTTTTATTAAAATATTAATAATAAAAATATATATTAAATAATATAATTACTATTGTTTATTTGGCTTGCTTTTATTTTCTATTCATTTTCTTTTATTATTGATGGATTAAAAAAATAGGATAAAGTTATTGGTTAGACCACCGGTATGAACTATATAAAGTATTCCTCCAATTCTTAATATAAGATATATTTACATAATTTGATTATATTAATGAAGTTAGTTGAGCTAGTTAATATGATGTATATTTTCTAAAACACCCTACTCATCTTCTTTAATTCCCTCATCTATTCTCTTTCTTGATTATTGTTAATGGAGCATTAATAGAGGTAAATTAGGAAAATATTGACAAATATGAAATTATGTCTTATATTTAAAATCAATATTAACTCTCTAAATATATCTTATATTAAGAACCTGAAGGAGAAACAAAAAGAAAGCGGGGGAATTGGTCATTGTGCATGACAGTGAGGCACAATAAGGGGAAAAAACACGATGAATCCAATTTTTTTGTTTGATACATAAATTTTAGGAGAGGGGTTGGGTTCATCCATTTTTTGTTTGATACATAAATTTTAGGAGAGGGGTTGGGTTCACCCACGGTCTAATCACTGATCCTGCTTGGTATCTAGACTCTGGAGCTACAGAACATATTACTCAAGATGAGTCTTGCCTTGATCCTAATTCAGTTCTCAATGGCACTGGTACAATTCAAGTTGGTACTGGTGAGTTATCTCCTATAAGATCAATTGGTAAAACTCTTCTCTCCAATTCTCTCTGAGTTCTCTTGCTTTACTGTATTTTATCCTTGATGTCAGTTTTCTAGTATGGTATCAGAGCCATCGACGACCTCCGTCGAAGCTCGATTCTGGTGACTAGAGTCCTCAAGACAACTTGTCTAGTGATCTCCGGTTAACGGATTGATCGATGAGCATACATGTCGACTATGCCTGGATCCTCTGACTCCATTGCGATGGCGACATCGGCAGCCTCTGCGAGCCGTGTCTTCTCCAACAAAAAGATTACAATTAAGCTCGATGACTCTAATTTCTTGGCGTGGAAACAACAAGTCTACTTTATGGTCAAACAACACAGAGTTTATTCATTTCTTGATGGCACTGTGGTTACTCCGTCAGCGAAGATGGTAAGGATGTTGCTAATCCTGAATTTGAAGAATTTGAGTCGATTGACTCGGCTCTGGCCTCCTGGCTTCTTGCTTCTGTTGCATCTAATATCTTACTAGAGCTCGTTGGCCTGCTGCTCAGATCTGGTCAAAGCTCAATCAACTTTTCTCTAACAAGTCAGATTCGAAGATATTGTCCTACAAAAATCAGTTGGCAAATCAAAGAAAAGGCGGTTTGTCCATGCGTGACTATCTAGCAAATTTAAAGTCCATCTGTGATCATCTCGCAATGCTTGGAGAAAGAGTTGATGAGGCTACTCATGTTTCTCACATTCTAAATGGCCTTACAACTGAGTATGAACCGGTAATAGCTGTCATCAATGCTTCGAGACCTCGTTTTGGCCTTGACATGGTCTCTACCATACTTTTAGACTCAGAGTCTCGTCATAAGGTATTCATCTCAAATACTCATGCTTATCCAACTAATATAAAGTGATGATGGGACCTGACAAGAAGCTAATGCAAAAGTATGGAGGCTTTATAAAAAGTGAAAATTACAACAAAGGACTTACAACATATGATATTTATTAGAAAGGATCATAAAAGTTGTAATTATTCAGAAGGACCAATTACCAAAATAAAAATTTAAAATACTAAATTGGCCTTGATTAAACCTCCAACATTTTCTCCGCAATCAATTTTTAAAACTAATATGAATTTTTTAATTTCATTAAATTAAATGCAATTGAAAAAAATTGACACAAACTTCTTTCAATTTTTGTCAAAATTACAAATTTTAAAATTGATACAAATTTTGATTGCAGATACAAAATTATATTATTTTAGAAAAACTCAAATTGTTTTATATTTTATTATAAACATTAAAGAAAGGTTATATACATCCATATAATTTTAAAAAACATTCCATTTTAAACAATTCAAAGGAGGTTTGTGTAATTTATGTTTATTTCAGAATATATTTATGTGAGTTTTAAAAATAAAAATTCATGTAATGGCTTTTTTTTTTCCTAAAACCATGTAAAATTTAATCTAAATAGTTCATGTTTTTATATTTTTATTAGAGTATTCTATACTTTTTTTAAAAAAAAAACTTTTCATAGGATATCTAATCTCATCTGTCAGAGTTGATCTAACCGTGTAAATAAAGAAGTTGAGAAAAATGGAAAGAAAGAGAAATTGAGAGACCTCTTACCTACTTTTTGCATTGTGAGTCCCACTAGTCTTCTCTTTTTGCCAGGAGCACCAGTTTGCTCACTCTCTATTATTTTGATATATTTTTATAAATATATACCTTATTTTAATATGTCACCTAATCTCTTACTCTCACTCTCCCTCCTCTACAATTATCTTTTTACATTGTGGGTCCCACCTTTCTCCCCCTCTCCGGGTTTGGATCCTCTACTAAGCGTGTTTCTCCTCATCCCTCCTTATCCTTCATTTGCTTTAATCATACAGTATTTTTTCAATACCAGTCAGTATCCTGAAGTATCTTTTTAGTACTAGTCAGTATCCTGAAGTTTTTTTTTTTTTAAATACCGATTAGTATTCTAAAATATTTTTTCAAGATCATGAAGTATTTTTTCAGTACCATTATCCTAAAATATAGTTTTAGTACTAGTCAGTATCCGAAAATATTTTTTCAATATCCTAAAATAATTTCTTAAGATCATGAAGTATTTTTTTTAGTTCCACTCAGTATCTTGAAGTAGTTTTTACTACTAGTTAGTATCTTGAAGTATTTTTTTAAGTACCAATCAGGATAGTGAAATATTTTTTCAAGATCCTAAATCTTAGGATTTTGAAAACGTATTTCAGAATACTGACTGATATTGATATTAAAAAGTACTTTAGAATGAGACAGTCAAGATTAATTCAAATCAACGATCTAGATTGGTTGAGGAGAGATATCAAAGGTTCAGATTGGATGATGAGGGATGATGAGAATGTAAGATAATGAGAGGATCCAATTCCCCCCTCTCCTCCTCCATAATTAATTTTGTCAGTGAAAAGGTAACGATGCCCTTACATTATTATTTTTTCCTTCATAAGAACATTTACAAGATAAATAAAAATATTTACAAGATGAGTAAAGAGATTAAAAAAAACAAGTTAACAAGAGCATTTTAGACATTTGCAAGAGAAATAAGAGAATTCACTAGGAAAAAGAGGACATTCACAAGATAAATAAAATTATTTACAAAAAGCCAGTGAGTTAAAAAAAAATAGTCATTCATAAGGCAAATAAGGGAATTTACAAGGAAAATATGAGAATTTGTAAGACAAAAAGTGTTTATGTCTACTTTTGAACCCAACAAAAGGTAATTGTATTGGGTGATCATAGCAAAATATGAGTAGTTTATTGCTAAATTTGTACCTTCATTCTTTTAAAAATGTATTAAAATAACAGAAAGTGAGAAGACTGGTGGGACTCACAATACAAAAAAGAACAAAAATCAACTAGGATTAACAGTGTTACCATATATGCTACATAAAAAATGTTCATGTCTACTTTGAAACTCACACTAGTGGAAAAAAGGCTTTTAAGACCGGACAAAAAAGGTACATTAGGACCGGACCCGCGAGCAGTCTTGTTCCAGGCGGTATTAAAAGTCGACCTTTAAGACCGGACTTTTACACGGTCTTAAATATTTTCTTTAAGACCGGACATTTTAAACCTTCGGTCTTAAAAGTCGTACTAAATAAATTTGAAATATTTTTGGTTCGGTCCTAAAACTCAAACTTTAAGACCGGACAAAAAGTCGACCGCTCTTAAAAGATCCAAATATTAAGACCGGACAAATATCAATCCGGTCCTAAAGATAGCGGACTCTAAGACCGGAGGAATAATTACCCGGCCTTAAAAGACCGACTTTCAAGACCGGATTGTTGCAATGGACCGGTCTTAAAAGACCAACTTTTAAGACCGGCTTAACACCTTTAAGAGCGGTGTTATATATACATCCGGTCTTAATATTTGAACATTTAAGACCGTATTTTTATTTGCGGTCTAAATTTTCCCGTATTTTTCCCCGTTTTGTTCTTCCCGATCAATATATATACACAAATCCACCATACAAAACAAGACATAAAAGTCGATATACTTTAAGCTACAAGCTATGAACATGAATAAATTGAATTGGGAAAAAGAATACAAATATTACCCACCATGAGTTATGTGGCCTCTTAATTAAGTCTAAAACAACTAAAGTAATTTATAAAATAAGCTAACATATAACTAATTACAAAGGCAATGAGTTACAATACATGCAAAGACGTAATTCAACATACAAATGTAGTCCAATATATTATTCACCATGCCTTCATTTGATTCCCACCCAACAACGTAACATGCATCCTCTTTATAACATGCCCCTTTGAAACGGATCCCGCCACAAAACAAAACAAGAACAAATTCATATTCAATGATGACATTGTTTAATTAAGAACATAGACAAAGATATAATAATTGTTAAAACCTTAAAGTTTTCTAAGAATACTGCATATGAATATTAATTACCTTATGAATTGACACTTTTATAAAGTGATATCCTCCCATATCCCTTCTTGATGATCATTTCTTATGCCGGGTTCATTATCCGCTTCATCTTCTTCGCTCATGTCCGGTAGACCCCTTGTAAAAGGAGTACTCTCAGGAAGATCACCATAATTTGAATGACTTTCCTCATCAATATCAATGACCCTCTTTCCTTGGAGAGCTACAGACCACATTTTATTTTCTTGATCGGTGATATAGAACACTTGTTTTGCATGATCTCGCCATAATAAAAGGTTCATCTCCAAAACTTCTACTATTGACATCGACTAAAGTGAATCCTAGTCGATCGATCCGAACACCATTATTGACATTAACCCACTTGCATTTGAAGATGGGAAATCTAACTTTGACATAGTCCACCTCCCAAATCTCTTCAATAACCCCATAATATGGCATGACCGCCAATTTAGGCCTCTTGTCTTTCGAACTCGGAGAAGTGCATAGATTCACCTCTAACATAACACCACTGCTCGGATCGTGCTCCTATCATCTAGGGACTTCGTGTAAAATGTATAACCATTGATCACATACGAATTCCAACTTATGACATCAAACTCAGACCACGTGCTAACCATTTCATTGTCTCGTAAACACATTCGATCCCTCGACCTTTTGTTTGAACCAGTTTGCAAAAGTTCTCGTTATGCTCCCTAATCAACCTTTGTTCGGTCATTCGATGGTTCTCTTTCCTTACGACCTCTTTATGTGCAGATATGCCGGCTTGAACTTCATCAACATTATTCAAGATGTATAAGTGGACTTGTGACAATTCATCACGATCCACACTCTTTACCGAAGCCCCACGTCTACCCCCTTCAAAGATGCCGACGTTTGGAAGCCCAATATGTCTTACTTTGGACAAATAATTTTGACAAAATTCCATGGCCTCTTCGAAACATATTTCGAACAATTGATGCTTCGCCGTGACGCGTTCTTCACATACCCTTTTAGGAATTTCATAGATATTTCAATAGGGTACATCCACCGTAAATGGATAGGGCCGCACAACTTTATCTCCTCACTAGATGAACAATGAGATGAACCATGATGTCAAAAATGAAGGAACAAAAAGCTTTTCAAGGTGGCACAAGATAAGATATCCTTCATTCTCCAATTCATCCAACTTTTCAATCTTGAAAACTTTACTACAAACCGCATTGAAGAAGAAACAAAGTCTAGTCAAAACGACCAAGATCATATTCGGCGATCCTCGAATAGCTACTGGGAGTAGCTGTTGCATCAAGACATGACAGTCATGAGACTTTTGGCCTACTAATTTCAAGTCCTTCATCGAGACAAGCCTCTTAAAATTTGAAGAATAGCCGAGGGAACTTTTGTGCCATGTAAACACTCACAAAGCTTCGTTTCTCATCCTTAGACAAAGTATGAGAAGCCGGGGGACAATAAGTTCTCTTCCCATATGGCCTTGGATGCAAGTCTTCGCGTATTCCCATTGCTTGCAAATCCAATCTTGCCTTCACACCATCCTTCGAACTACCTTGTATGTTGAGAAGCGTGCCCACAATACTATCACATACGTTCTTCTCCACATGCATGACATCAATACAGTTGTCTCACATCAAGATTGCGCCAATAGGGAAGATCAAAGAATACAGATCTCTTCTTCCATATATTTGTTTCTTTTCTACTCTTTCCATGCTTACCGAAGATGACACCGATATTTTTAACCTTTTCATACACTTGCTCCCACCAATGCCACCGAGATTCTTCATACTCTTGGCCACCAAAAAAGGCCTTCTTTAATCGATGATATGGGTGGCCCCGTCTAAGAAATCTCCTATGTCCAAGATACACCGTCTTTCTTCCATGTTGAAGTTGATGGTAGCATGTGCCTTCTTCACAAACCGGACATGCTTTATGGCCTTTACACTATACCCGACAAGTTCCCATATGTGGGAAGTCGTTTATAGTACAAAATATCATGGCTCTCATTCTAAAGACCTCCTTCTTGAAAGAGTCAAAAACATCGACACCTTCTTCCCACAACTCCTTCAAGTCTTCGATCAAGGGCTCTAGGTAAACATCTATGTCATTTCCGGTTGTTTTGGTCCTGAAATCAACATAGACAAAGATGATGTACTTTCGTTTCATGCATAACATAGGAGATAAGTTGTAAACAATCGGGACTACGGGCCATGAGCTATGTATGCTGCTAAGGCTTCCATAGGGATTCATTCCATCCGTGCTAAGGGCAAGCCCGAGGTTCCTAGGTTCTTCGCCGAAGTTCGGAAATAATTGATCGATCTTCTTCCATTGAGAAGAATCGGCCGGATGTCGAAGCCGTCCATCCGAAATCCTCTCATCTCGCATGCCACCTCAGATTTTTGCATCATTTTCATTCGCAAACAACCGCTTGAACCTTGGTATGATTGGAAGATACCACAACACTTTTGCAGCCCCTTATCCGACTTGTACCGTGGGGTTTCACACATCGGACAACTCGCTTCTCTTCAAACTCTTTTCTATATAATACACAATCATTCGGGCATGCATGGATCTTTTTGTACTCCATCCCCGTGGACAAAGTATCTTCTTAGCATCATAGTAGCGATGCGGCAACACGTTATCATCCGAAGCATGTCCTTCAAAGCCTCAAGCAATTCGAAAAACTCTTGTCGCTCCATCCATGACGTGCCTTCAAGCTTACCAATTTCAATACGGCGTTCAACAATTGGTATTTTTTACACCCACGGTATAGCGGTGTCTCTGCATCACTGTACATATTACCATATGCATGTGATCTCTCAAAAGCCTCTTCTCCTACATCACGGATAATGTCCTCTATGCGATCATCCATATCCGTGTCATTATCATCAAAGGCCACTTCCCCATGTTGTTTCCCACTTGATGGCACTTGTTCACCATGCCATACCCATACGGTATAAGTCTTACAAAATCCGTGACAAATTAAATGTGTGCGTATAACTTCGTGACATAGTCGACACTCATTCAAACATTTTACACAAGGGCAATAATACTTCCCCCATCATCATGGGCATTTTTTTAGCAAATTCTATAAATTCCCTAACCCCATTTCGATATTCAATACTGTTCGTAAAGCATCTATCCAACCGTGATCCATAGTAGAATTCCTATATATTATTTAGACGAATTAAGAATTACATTTGGTCATAAATGCATCACGGTGAATCGAAGAACCAAAATAAATGCAAGACGAGGAAATTAAATGCAGGGGATAAAGGTCTTGTGGACGTAGCATATGCGTTTGCTGAGTCGTCTTACTTCTCCGCTCACGAACGTTGATGTTGCAGACAAGACAGCAAGAGTAACCTAAAAACACTTGTTGGTCAGTTGGGTAGGTCTAAAGTGCAAATATAATCTTCAAAAAAAATATTCGTTAACAACAGAGAATACCCATAACAACATTACACCGATTTCGTTAAACCCATGAAAACCAATAACGATAAGTGGAAAGTAATAAAGTTTTAACCGAAACATCTCTTACAGCTTCGTCTATAGACGTTTAGCTAAGGAACCAGAGATTGATTGTCGAGAAAGGTACGCGAAGCGGCACGAAGCCGAGAGGGAAATTTCGAGTCGGAACTCGAGTATTCACTTTCGGCGCGACAAGAGTTCGAGAGGGAAATTTAATTTTTCCGCGCGACAAAGATACCTTATTTAGCTTTTTGGATTTTATTAATACCGTTATTAATTAAATGTCCGGTCCTAAAGATACAACTAACATTTTAAGACCGGAGTTTTAAAATTATCCGGTCCTAAAATTTTATTAGATTTTTAATTTTTAAGACCGGAGGTTTATAAAACATCCGGTCCTAAAATTCAAATTATCTTTAGATCCGTTACTTATAAAATAAAATGTCCGGTCTTAAAGGCCTTCGTGATTGGTATATTAAATCAATAAAATAAATGATATTTTTTGACAAAAATAAAGCAAAATTGGAGAATAAGTTTCTTTAATGAATTACCGGAGAAGAGCCAAAAATTCATACGGTGTTCTTAATGTTTCTTACATTACTTCGAATATATACACAACAACAAAAACACAAATGAAAAACAAGCTGAATATTATCATCCACAAGAATCGACCGAACAACCTCGGCGATTTCGGCGTGAAGAGCATTAATTTCCCACGAGATCAGCAAGTTGTTGTCTTATTCTCTCCACCCGCAATATGAATGGATCATTACAGGAGAGCGGAGAGGGGTCAGAGGTAGGCGCGCTGGGCCAACAGGTTGGAGAGGGGGATTACGAACATCTGTATGGCCAGCTTCAAGATGACGGTTGAACTCGGCAAGAAAAGGATCGGCGAAGGATCGAGGGGGTGCGGCATGAGCAATCTCTTCATCATCCGAAGAAATAACAATGGGTCCAACGACCCGAGAGTCTTCGAAACAATACGACGACATCGCCTGGAGGAGGCGCACCATATAATGATCTAGCCATGGCACGAGAGTGAGGCGTGTATGCACCCCTACGAGCGTTTGCTTGTATCTAACCATGGTTTGAGGATTTTGAGAAGTTGGGGCAGAGCTAGGAAGTGAGGAGTTAACAAGGACAAAGAGGAGGTAGTGTGTGGAGTATATAAAGACAGATGGCGGGAGAGATAAACGTCGATGATGAATTCGTCAATTTACTTTTATACAAACTTTTAAGACCGGACTTTTATCTTATATCCGGTCCTAATTTTAATTCAATTACTTTTAAGACCGTCCTTTTATCAAATATCCGGTCCTAAAACTCATTTAAGACCGATATATTACTTGGTATCCGGTCCTAAAACTAATTTTTAATTCAATTACTTTTAAGACCGTCCTTTTATCAAATATCCGGTCCTAAAACTCATTGTTGAAATGAAAGTTCATTCTTTTCAAGAGTCCCTTCCCCATTGTTGAAATGAATTCGAGTCTCTTCGGCCCACATAAACTTCCCAACTAGGCGTCTCCTCGTATTTCGAGCAAATATGCGTCTCCTCGTTAATGTTTAGGCGTTTCACATTCTTCGGATGGGTTCTCTATTTAAACCCGTTGTTACTTTCTTAACATTCATCTCCATCTCCTCCTAGAACCTCCACCGTAATGGCTTCTCCACCACGACGAGGTCCTCCTTCCGGGCGAAATCTCGAGGCACCTCCATATCCTCCTCCGTTGCCTCCGAAACCGAACTTCGGCAGATGCTGGAGCACCTGATAGCCCGCGTCGATCATATAGACCGAAGCTTGGGCAAACTGTTTCAGGTCTATCACGCCGTCAACAACAAGCAGCAAGCGGTACTCGACGCCAATGACGTTGAGTACCATACCTCTGATGACGACGTCTCCGACCATTCCCTCCCCTCCGACAACGATGGGGAGGATTAGAATTTTTAAGTTTTTTTTTGTACTGTCGCCTTATGAGGCAAAGAAAAAAAAAATTATTAAATAAAATTTTTATTTCCCAATCGCCTTCCTTGTTTGTCTTTAACTTTATGTTCTTTTTCTCCGACAACAAGAACAAACAAAACATTGTCCTATTCGTGGTGATCAATCTTAAAAATTTGCGTAATAAAGTTAACAATTGCAACCATACAAAACAAAACAAAAAACATTATTTACCTTTTTCGAATAAAAACAAACAGAGTGACGACTATTCTCAAGTTTGGACCATCGTTGTCTTCCCTCAACTTTTCCAGATGTGATGAAAATTTTCAGTGTCGTTTTCGTTATCTTCTTTCTTTTTCCAACTAAAAGAAAAGGGACACCGATGACGTTCTTCACATCCAGAAAAGTTGAAACGAGAACAACGAAGCACAAAACTTGAGAAGAACGCCATAAACATGGTTGCCTTGAACCCTAACGATATGTCTAAAAATCGAGTCACCAACTCTATTAAAATGAAGAATATTAGGACCGGACGTTTAATAAAACCTCGGTCCTAAAAATTAAGCCTTATTTTAAAATTTAAAGTTAGGAGCGGACAACTGACAAATATACGGTCCTAAAGGTTTCGGCAATCTATTAAATAAAATGAAGACTTTTAAGACCTGACTACTAACAAATAAACGGTCCTAATAATTTAGCCGTATATTTTCTATACTTTTAGGACCGTACTTTTAACAAATATAAGGTCCTAAAAGTCTCTACCCAAATTTTTAGAATTAGACGAAGACTTTTAGGACCGGATATTTGTTAAATATACGGTCTTTTTTAGAATTAGACGAAGACTTTTAGGACCGGATATTTGTTAAATATACGGTCTTAAAATGGACGAAGACCTTTAGGACCGATACTTTTAACAAATATACGGTCCTAAAAGTCTCTACCCAAATTTTTTAGAATTAGACGAAGACTTTTAGGACCGGATATTTGTTAAATATACGGTCTTAAAATGGACGAAGACCTTTAGGACCGCACTTTTAACAATATACGTTCCTAAAAGTCGCGAATACTTTTTGAGCCTCATCGGCTCATTTTCAACATCCGCCCGTACCTCAAATTTCAAGCACTAAATAGCTTTATCCACCATCCCATTCATTCAGAAACCCAAAATGGACACACACAAATTGTTCGAAAAAATAAACAAATTTATTATTGAATTACATTGCTATATTTACAAATGAATTAATTAGCTAGTCGAAAAAATAAACATATGTACGTAAGGCTATTGTTGCTACAAAGATCATATATTATTTACAAATGAATTAATTTAGGACATTAATTATTGTCTTGACTTGGATTTTCTAAGACTAGTTTATACAGATATTCACAAAAACCTCGCGTATGTGCTCGATTTCATCATCATCAAATGGCTCTTCACGGGCAAACCTCTCGTAACATCAAAGACAAAACAGAATTAACATATTATGTGCATATTTCATATGTAACATTAAGCCATCATGATCGAATTCAGCCATAACATCTTACCCTTAAAGTGACTTTAGTGTTTCCCTTCGTCACAATATCATATAAGTGTTTCATGACGTACGGGCCACATAAGTTCGATCGTTCGGTTGTGCCAGTGGTTGCTGAAAATTCACAACAGTAAAGTACTCAGTGATATATATATATGTAGCATAATTATATTAAGTGAATTGCAGACAAGTATATATGTATACCCGAGCCAGTGTGGAAACAAGTACACCTTTCTTTGCACTTTACACAACCTATTTGATATGTACTCTGTCTCAATTCCAGAGGTAGTGTTGTGCTTGCATACACCGGGCACAAGAATCCAAAATCCGAAATTCTCGCCCTCTTGAACCAGTTTCTCGTGCATGCACCTACAAGAATGACATCGATGAGGGAATTAGTATATATGTATATATGTGTGTCTAAACGGTGCATTTCAATTATGTAATCAAGGAAGAAGATACTTACTTCATAAATAGTTGAACACATGCACTAGTAACCTCGGCTCCAGAAGCAAGATGGACTCTACATCTTCATTATCAACTAAAAGCGGTTGAGGATGAGGGAGGCCTACTACTTCATTGACAGGCCACGATTTATCTTTAAACCATTTTTTGGCTACCAAATCTTTTATTTTTTCCTTGGCCGTCAAGTTAGCAGTAGGGGATGGAACTTGAGGAGGGGGTGGAGCTTGAGGAGGGGGTGGAGCTTGAGGAGGGGGTGGAGCTTGAGGAGGAGTAGAGACATCTACAAGCTTCACTGGCCAAGAGATGAAGGTTCCCTTGACATCACTCACAACCTTCACTCATCGGTTGGGAGAGGGACAGGTGCATCAAAAATCACCTCTTCAACTGACACTCTGACTTCATCATCAGCCATTTGTTCGTGGTGTACAGTTGATCCCAAGTTGTGGACAGTCCCTTTAGCAACCAATTGTCTATGACCATCACGATCCTCCACATACAGATGACAAGGTTGCTCGACTGATCGTCCAACAATGCAGCTCCCTCTAGTGCTCTGCCGCATAGGTTCACCAAGGTGTCAAGGGATCCACACTGGTCTTTGGCCGAGAGCTCAGGAGGAACTTCATTTTCTCCATCTCCTCCTTCATCTTGCTCATCTCAGATTGAAACATCCTCAATGTAGCATCTTTCGCCGCTGATTCCTCACTTAATTTGGCGGCGTCGATCCATCTCCTCCGGGTAACCATACTTTGTCTGTGGCGTTTGGATTTACCAAAGTATTGCTTTAGGCCTACCCGTCCTCCAATCCCCCTTACACGCCCCGCGTGATCTGGTTTTCCGAGCGCAGCGGTCAGAACATCATTCCTCCCGTCCGACGCAAAAGATCCCTCTGCCTCTTTCTTTTTAAGATCTTCCGTAAGATACGATAACGAGAAGCTTAGTGATGAAACATGTTTAGTAAGTAAAAATAACAATATCGATACTTACAATTCGTTCAAGCAACTACACGAGTTTTTCACTCGTGTAGGCGCCGCTTGGCTTTTGCCGAATATACAACCAGAGCTCCTCGCGACGTATTGGAGATGGCGGGTGGTCAACTACCGTAGAAGGATTGGATTCAGCTTCATCTTCTAATCTCTTCCGTTTGGCCGCCATCAAATCTTTTTCGGCCTTTTCATATCCGCCGCGAGAAGCCCTGTGTGGGCAATCATTCTTTCTCCCAATCTCCCGATATTTTTCCCTTATTTTCGTGAATCGGGATTGAAAACAACTATATATCAATTATGAATTCCAGCCATGTCACTAACGAAATTAGAGAACTTCGCTTGATATGAACGTCAAACATTAGTCAAATTCACTTCATCAAGTTTCAACATTTTACTTAAGGAAGATGTAGCATTGTAGAAGAAATTGGGAAAACCAAAGGAAAGGGAGTTGCGAAATGCTGCCAACTCGGTCAATTCATTCATTCATCATAAATGGTTCCTACACATATTAGAATAACTAACTAACTAACTATGAACGTCTAACCATGGCCATTACACAGTTTACATATCAAACTTGCATGGAACTAGGACATGCTCCTCTCATGCAGGACAAAGGCAGCAAATGTATACTTCTATTCACACACCAAACCATTTAACTAACAGGATTAGATGTACACAATAACATTCACATATCCTCACAGGTTAATAAGCAAACAAAAGTGCAAACAAAACTAAATATAACTCACCGAGCTTCAGAGTGGTCCGCTTCGAACAAATTGTTGCCAAGTTTGTTCATCAATAATTTTGTACTTGTCCTAGGGTTGATGGTCAGGCTTCTCCTCGGCAAAAATATAAGTGTTAGCCAGAAAGGTCTTAAACTTCTGAACCGCTCGGCACAATAAGACAATGTTGAGTCTTTGAACTTCTCGGACTCGGGGACGGTGAATGTAAGTCTGGATAGTGTCCCACATAGGATCCTTTATTGTTTTTTGGTCCACATTTTTCCACTCATCAATCAAAATGCTAACCTTGCTGCGTACTAGAGCGCCGACAAAACTAGTATATGTGCTTTTATTAGGACCGAAAGGTTGCAAATTTTCATCAAAATGAATCTCGATCTTCGTCCCAAGATTCCGACTAAGGGATACTTCCATCATTCGTGTGCCGCTCTACCACGGCGTGCACGGCGGCGAGGAGGCTCAATGTGAGATGAAGAGGGTTCGTTTGTCCGACCCTCCCTACCAAACCAAGATCTCGGAGTTTCAAGAACACGAGTGGAATCGTTTTCACCGTTCATTTTCAAGACAGAAGAGAGGAATGCCCGAGAAAATGAGGGAGTAACAGAGGCTAACAGACGCGGGCGAGGAAGAGAGGTAATGGAACAGGAAGGGTTTCGCAACGTGAACAGGGGTTCTTCGGTGAGAGTATGAGAGTGACAATGTGAGAGTGACAAAAGCTTCGCGTGAAGTTAACGTTTGGCGCTTCATTTTTAAGACAGGACAAATACACATATACGGTCTTAAAAGATAACCTTTAAGACCGATCTCTATATATGTCCTGGTCTTAAAATTAATTAATTTTTATTCAAACTTTAGTACCGGCCAAATTTTTGTCCGTTCTTAAAAGTCTAACTTTTAAGACCGGTCATTCTGTAACTATGGTCTTAACATTTATTACTTTTTTATTTAAACTTTAGTACGGACAAATTTTAAGTTCGGTCTTAAAATCAAAGTTTTAAGACCGGCTTTATATAAGTTCGGTCTTAAAACTTTAATACCTTTATATTTATATTTTTCCGTATTATTTTGGAGTGTAGAAAATATAAGTCTGCCTTGATGAGATTTCTACATAAAAGTATTTGATATTTCAATTTTTTATTAACATTTTTAAGGCCGGTTGTTATTTTAACAGTGCGGATAAGATCTATGAAAAATTGATCAGAATAAGAAGTTCTTTATATTTACAAATATGCCACCGGTCACATATTTAGGACCGGTCGATAATTAGTCCGGTCTTAATGAGGCGTCCTTCATTGTGTAAGAAGTTCTTTTTATTTACAAACCTGCCACCGGTCACACCATTAAGACCGGTGCTTCGTTTATCCGCTCTAAATGAGGCGGTCTTATAGCCCTTCATTGTTTAAGAAGTTCTTTTTATTTACAAAACTGCCACCGGTCACACCTTTAAGACCGGTGCGTCGATTATCCGCTCCAAATGAGGCAGTCTTAAAGCCCTTTTTTGCACTAGTGTCAATAAAAAATAATTGTATTTGTTGGGCATTGCAAAATACTACACAATTTTTTTTTTTTTTTGCATTACAATGACAGACACTAATGTCCTGAAATATAAAGGGCGGGATCAAACTCACAACCTCCCCAACTATAAGGAGTAGTCATACCATTGGGCTACTAGGCCCATAGTCAAAATACTTCACAGTTAAATCAGTTCATTTGCCCTTGTAAAAAAGGACGGACCGGCAATAACGAATAAAAATATCTTAATAAAATACCATCGAACTGTTGTTGAACTTTAGATTATTTATTGGAGTTACATGACTAACAAAAACAAGCCTAACGAGTCTTTTTTTTTTTTTTTTGATAAATAGCAATTATCATTGAAAGTAAAATGATCATATATCACAATTCTTCAATCATGTTGGGGCATGACTATAGAGAAAGAAATAAAGTTCGGTTGATATTATCCACCTTATAGATTCTATCAAAAGCAAATAAATGAAGATAATTATCAATGTCCTTGAAAATGATATTAGTCGAGTTAGATTTTGTCCCCAGTGAGAGAAAGGAAATGCTTTCCAGAAACACTTCTATAATACAAAGATTGAATAGCTTGTTCTTCAAAGCCTATCCATGATCTCAAATAGTTTTCCTTCCATTAGATTTCTCAATGAAAATAGACCACCCTGCATTTAAAATTTGATCTACAAAGATCGACGAATACTGAGTTGTCATTGTTGTAGTTGTTCATGAAGTCCTCAAATCAAAGTATGCTAGATTGCATAAAGAAAGTGCACAATTAATTTCCTTAATGACTACTTCAGGCTTTATGGTCCAAGCAACTCATGACTAATCTGATTTCTCTTAATCCATATTATACTGATAATTTTGATCATCAATTGAAGTTCCATGGAAATCTCATTTTTATGTAATTGCAAAATGGTTGTTTTAAATCACTGCTTAAATTTATCAAAGATTATTGAAGGCAGTCGAATGGAAGCAGTACCATACCATATATACAACCTTGACGAAAGGGTAGTTAAAAAAGGTGCTCCAATGATTCCCTGTAACATCCTAAATTTTGGGATTTTGAAATTAGAAATGTTGTGTGGAAATTTATGATGAAAAATTGGTCAAAAAATAATTATGAAGTTAATTATTGAAAATTAGGAATTTATTTCCTTGTAAATAAACCAAGGCAATAATTGCGAGGGATAAATTTTAGAATAAAATCCTTAAATGGATTAGAGATTAATTTTGGATTACCTAACTATTGTTTGCAATAATTGGGAACAAACTAAATTGCGGGTCAGGTTTCTCTCATAATCTTTTTCTCATTATCCCTCATTATCTCTAAATCACATCCATCCAATCAATTTAAAATATCATAATACTACTTTAATTTTTTTCTCATCTTCCCAATCAACGGTCCAGATCGAATGGGGAGGGATGAGGAGAAAATATGCTTATGAGAGGATCTTCTTCCCTAAATTGCAAACACAAGCCTTGTAGGAGATAAAATTGGTTTTTTTAGAAAGTAGGCCCCACACTTTTTGCATATGGGACACCACAACACTCCTTCTTCTTCCAAATGACGCCACCTCCTCTAATGCACAAACACTCCAATATTCATTGCTAATCAGACAAGGCAAGACGCAGCATATATATATATATATATTTTTTTTGATACAAGACGCAGCATATATAGTTCCTCACTCCATTTATTTAATTGAGCCCATATGCCACAAAACTAGTTCAGCCCATTAACCTTCATTTAACATTCAAGCCCAAACACACACACACTGAAGGCCCATGAATAATACCCAAACCAATCTCACTCTCATCTCATCATTCGGCCAGCTGCACCATGAGAAAGAATAGGAGAACTAGATCACGTAAAGTCAGCAGAAATCACAACGTCATTATGAAAACGCAGAAGGATCCGAGTCGCGCAGCCAGCCTTACTCCTCACGTCATTTTATCAGCAAGACCATACTCCTCCATCCTTCTCGAGCTCCACGCGAATTATCCCCTGTGCATTCCTTCTCGGTCCTTTTTCATACTTCTCGGACCGAACCCTTCATCCTCATTATAATCTCTCCATCCTAGAGAAACAGAAACAGAAACACGATGAGAGAGGAAGAATGAAACAGAAACACGAAGGAGAAAGAGAGAAAGCAAGAGAGAGAGAGAGAGAGAGAGAGAGTTGAACCCGATTATATTACTCTGTTTTAAAGCCAAAAAGCAGAGTAAAACCGTTGGGAAGTTGTGACTGGAAGCGTGAGGGAAGGAGCCAAGCAATTACAGTTCCATTCGTCATTCTCTTTCTGCTTCGAAACAACGCCTACAGAGAGAAACATCCAGAGTTAGATTAAACCCAAGCAACGTAAGTCTCTTCTTGCTAGATAGAATATGTATACACACACTAATGATGTATATATATAAAGCGGGGTGAAAACCTTAATATACGTTGGATTATACTGTTGCATCTGTGTTGGCATCTTAGTGATAATATTATGTATATATTTATGGTTGTGCATGAATTACGGGAAACAAAAGAAAAGAAGCTTAGTGCTCCACGTGAATATATGTGGATGCTTTGAAGAATACTGAAAAGAGAAGGTTATTGGAATAATGGGTGTGTGTGTAAACGTATATATAAAGAAGAAAACATGCCGATCCATATATATATATATATATATATATATAAAAGCTATATACAAAAGGAAGAGAAGGAAAATGATGAGATAATATATGTGTGTTTATCACGTTGAAAAATGATGAGAATTGTTACTCCCATATATAGGATACTATACACAAACATATATATAAGTATATATAGTATGGGATACTATATATATATACACACACTACAAAAAAAATTGATTTTTGCTACGGAAAAAATCCGTAGCAAATCGAATTTGCTACAGAAAAATGCCAAAATTCCGTAGCAAAATTGATTTGCTACGGATTTCCGTAGCAAAAAGCCCCGTAGCAATTGTTACGGAAATTGGAAAATCCGTAGCAATTGCTATTTCCGTAGCAAATTTTGCTACGGATTTTAATTTCCGTACCAAAATTTGCTACGGAATTCAGATCTGTAGCAATTTGCTACGGAATAGCATTTCGTAGCAAATTCTCAGAATTTGCTACGGAAACCATTTCCGTAGCAAAAGTAAAAAAATTATAATTTTTTTTAAAATTTTTTGAATCTTTTTAAATTTTAATTTGTTTCATTTTTTTTAATTTTTTTTTTCTTGAAAGTTGATTGCAAAAGTATCATGAATATAATAAAAAGAGTTTACATAGATAAAACATAATATATATAATAATGTTGTAAGGAGCAAATACTAAAAAGTAGTCTAAACATCAGCATTGTGATCATCATCATCATCACCAGGAGTCGACCCCGAACCCTTGTGTGACATTAGGGACAGGAGTTGAAGCTGCATCTGCTTCATCATCTCCGCTTGCTGATTCATCTACTACAAAAATTGGATATTACTACCCTAAAAAACGTCCTCATTTAGAAATAGGACGTCCAAAATGAAGGCGGTGGCATTCTTGTAATTATATTTA
This sequence comes from Acacia pycnantha, assembly GCA_025563575.1. Lineage (NCBI taxonomy): Eukaryota > Viridiplantae > Streptophyta > Magnoliopsida > Fabales > Fabaceae > Acacia > Acacia pycnantha. The sequence goes on along the minus strand of JAMWYP010000004.1, from coordinate 10,794,531 downwards.
AGGAAGTTGAGCCTTCAGCGTCCTAAATAAGAAATCAGGACTCCTTAAATTGATTTTTGGCGTCCTGAATTTTTTTCAGGACGTCTAAAATTGTTTTGCGCCATAAAAAATATGAGAAATATTTGTTTGGCGCCATGGAATTTAATTTTTTTTCAATAAAATTCATTTATGGCGACCTACATATATTTCAGGACGTCTTTAATGTGTCAATTCTTCGCTCCCGAATTTTTGTTTGGCGCCAAGGATTTTCTTTTAATATTAATTAGAAAATTTAATAATATTGGCGACTGAATCAGAATCGTGTCGCCTATATTTTAAAATGGCGACTGATTCGATTCAGTCGCCAAAATTGGAATATAGGCGACTGAAATATGATTCAGTCGCCTATAGTCAATTTTTTAGGTTAATATACTCGCGCTCTTCATTTTCCCTCACACACTCATACTCCGACAGAGGCCGCGAAATCCTCTCAGACTCACTCGTTCCGCTCTTCGTCGCTTCCTTGCCGTACGCCTCCGCCGCCGTCTCCTTCGTCTCCGCCGTCGTCACCGATCGATCACGCATCTCTCGCTCACTCCGCCTTTTCGCCGATCGAAGAGACCCACCAAACCCAAGTAAGCTTGTTCGTATGTTACTCTTAAGTTCTTTGATTCCTAATAACCCATTTTAATCGTTAATGCTTCTTGCTTATGGATTGGATTTTTGCTTCTGATTAGGATTCCGCCTCTCACTCGCTCACTCCACCTCCTTCCCGATCAAAACTGCGAAACCAAGTAAGCTTGTTCGTTCTTCTTGTTCTTTGATTCCAAACCCCATTTAATTGGTAATGTACTTCTTGCTAATTAAAAAGAATACAATTTGGAACTGCTCTTATTTGTAGATTTTTATTCAAGTAAATTTGGTGGCCAACTAAATTGTCTAAAGCTTCATTAAATTGGTCATGTCACACTGATTGGTTGTAGTAGTTGATTTTGAAGGATTATAGGAGTATTTTGTGATTAGATAGTGGTTTAGTTTTGGTTGTTCTTATGCCTCTCGGTCATTCATTGATTCTCTGTTAGATGTGCTTTGTGTTACGTAACTTGTTCTTTTACATTCTCTTCTATTTGATGATATTTTGGTTGGGAAAGAAGCAAGTAAAGTTTTACAATAGTGGGGTTTTTTTACTTTTATTTATTTATTTATAAAAGAACAAAAGTAGTTTATAAATTGATTGATATTGCTGCATTGAGATGATTCAGTCGCCTATAAAATGGGAATATAGGCGACCAAGACTGAAATATGATTCAGTCGCCTATAGTCAATTTTTTTAGGTTAAAAACAGTAATAGGAATTACTTTGTTTTCTGTTTCTTATTGCTTTTGTTCGTTACTCTTCCCTATCGAACTTCTATATTCATCGTAATCTCTTGGAGTCTGCTTTATGATTAAGGCCCCAATGTCCTTAAAGGTAATACTTTGATAGCAATTAATTCAATGCAAAACACTTCTAGCTTTAATGTTGTAAAAGCACGTTTACTTTAAGTAAACATTGACTCTATGGCTCTATGGTTTCTTTATCTTACATAATTGATAAATTGTTTAGCTGAAATTGGTTTAGTTAGTAAGTTTAGGGTTATTAAGCTGAAATTGGTTGTTATTGAAATTTTGGGATGTCTTACTTTTAAGGGGAAATGCTGCCGAAATTTACTTAAAAGAAAACATGTCGTTCTTGAAATTGACATGAACTTGACTGTTGTTGGAAATGTTAGGTGGTAATAAAATGGGTCATAGTTGGATGAATGCATTGAGAACTAGTGAAGAATATGAGAATGGGGTGGAAGAGTTTATTGAATTTGCTAGAAGGAATGTGGCCACAAAAATGGGATGTATTATTGTCCATGTGTTAATTGTTTAAATGGGAGTCGAAGGGTTATTGCTGATATAAGGGACCACCTACTTTGTGATGGAATACACCTTCGATACACAACGTGGATATGGCATGGTGAGGAAGTAAGTACCGGTGCATCCCATGCAAATGAAGTTGAGGTAGATGATGATGATGGAATGGAGAAAATGATTAATGATGTTGAGGCGAATCTTTTGCACAATCGGGTGAATATGAAAGCGTGCGGAGTGATGCGAGACACCTTTGTTCCCCGGGTGTACTAAGTATACACGGTTGACTGCGACCTTACATTTGGTCAACTTAAAGGCAACTTGTGGGTGGACCGATAGCAGTTTCACGTCGCTTGAATTGTTGTGTGATATGTTGCCGATTGATAATGTACTTCCAAATCGTATGTATGAGGCCAAGAAAATCTTGTCTACGATGGGTATGGAGTATAAAAAGATACACAGTTGCCCTAATGACTGCATATTGTACGTAAACGAGTACGAAGGCCTCGTAATTGTCCGAAGTGTAAAACTTCACGATACAAAGTGAAGAAAGTTAGTGTTTCTGGAGAGGAGACAACAAAAAGGCAACCTTTGAAGGCATTGTGGTATCTTCCAATAATTCCACGGTTTAAGCGTCTGTTTACTAGTGAAGCAACGGCGAAGAAGTTGAGATGGCATTCTGATGAGAGAATATCCGATGGAAAATATCTTCGACCCCGGTGACTCTCCGCAATGGAAGAAAATAGACGAAATGTTCCCTCAATTTGGCAAGTGAGCCAAGAAACCTTCGGTGGGGCTTTGTACAGATGGCTTCAATCCGTATCGAACTCTTAGCAGCACCCATAGTGCATGGCCGGTTCTCCTTGTAATATACAACTTACCTCCACGGCTATGTATGAAACGCAAGTATGTGATGCTTTCTATGATGATTTCGGACCAAAACAACCGGGAACAATATCGATGTGTACTTGGCGCCTTTGGTTGAGGATTTGAAGAAGTTGTGGGAGGAAGGCGTAGATGTGTTTGATGCATATAAGAAGGAGCACTTCAAGTTGCGTGCAATGATTTTTACCACGATAAACGACTTTCCGCATACGGAAATTTGTCGTGGTACAGTGTGAAGGGGCATAAAGCATGTCCAATATGTGAAGCGACACAAACTTCCATCAACTAAAGCACGGAAAAAATGGTCTACCTCGGCCACAGGAGGTTTCTTCATCGGTTCCACCCATATCGTAAGTTAAGAAAGCGTTTTAACGGCTTACGGAGCGAATACGGCTCCAAAGGCGTTAACCTAGGAGAGGACGTTTATAGTCGGGTGAAACATATCAATGTCATATTGGGTAAGCAGCAAAGGAAGGCGAGTGAGAAGAATATATGGAAGAAGAGATCAATTTTCTTTGATCTTCCATATTGGCGTAGTCTTGATGTGAGACACGCCTTGATGTGATGCATGTGGAGAAAAACGTTTGTGATAGCCTTGTCGGCACTCTTTTGCACATACCAGGAAGACTAAGGATGGAATTAGTGCGAGACTAGATCTGGTTGACATGGGAATAAGAGAAAGGTTACATCCACGAGTAATGGAAGATGGTAAGAGGGCATACATGGAGCCAAAGAACTCATACACTATCAAAAGCGGAGAAGAAAAGTTTGTGTGGATGTCTATATGACATTAAGGTGCCACAAGGATATTCTTCTAATTTGAGAAAGTGTGTCTCAATGAACGATTTGAAGTTAGTGGGAATGAAGTCCCATGATTATCATGTGTTGATGCAACAACTACTACCAATAGCTATAAGAGGCATTATGAAAGATGAAGTTCGATCCACTATAACAAGATTGAGTATTTTCTTCAATGCTATCTCGCAACAAAGTCATTGACATTGAAAAGTTGGATGAATTGGAGAATGAGGGTTATATTATTTTGTCCCAACTAGAGATGCATTTCCCTCCCGCCTTTTTTGATATCATGGTGCACTTGATAGTGCACTTGGTAAGGAGGTAAGACCGTGCGGTCCAGTTTACCTAAGGTGGATGTACCCTTTCGAGCGATACATGAAGATCTTAAAAGGGTATTCTAAAACCCTTATCGGCCGGAAGCCTCAATAGTTGAGAGATATGTAGTTGAAGAGGCTATGGAGTTCGCAAAGATTATCTATCGGGCCGACGATACAATCTCGGCATGACGAGGGGATAAGCGAGGAACTCGAGGAATCAAACTCGAAGAATAAGCCTCGTGAAGAGGTGTTGCAAGCACACCCGTACATCTTGAATAATACTAAGAAGTTCAACCATACATTGATGAACACGAAAGAGTTTGAAGAATATGAATCCAAGGAAGAGTGACATGCAGATAGCGAATGAGCAAAAGAAGACGTTCATAAAGTGGTTCGGTGAGAAGGTATTGCACGAGACCGGAGTGTCGATACAATCGAGTGGTTAGCCTGGGGCCTTCTTTTCGAGTCATCACTTGGAGCGGTTACGATGTCAACGGATATTCTTTCTACACAAAAGACCAAGATGACAAGTCTTTGTGCAAAATAGTGGGGTGATGGTTGAAGTGAATCCATGCACTTTTCGAGTTCGAAAGACAAAACCCGGTGGTAGCATCAATGGCCTATTATGGAGTGATCGAAGAAATATGGGAGATCAACTACAACAAGTTCAAAGTTGCTTTATTGAAATGTAAGTGGGTTAGCAATAATGCTGTTGTAATAGATCCTAAATTTGGATTTGTCTCAGTTGATCTTCAAAGACTTGGTCATAGAGATGAGCCATTCATTTTAGCAAGTCAGGCGAAACAAGTGTTTTATGTTACAGACCTCGCAAATAAAAGAATGTCCATTGTACTTCAAAGTAAAAACAAGTATGGTGAAGAATCCTTGAACCTTGACGATACACTCCCTTTCACAACAAATCCACCTACAACACGTGAAGTAGAATTGATAGATGATGAAGAATATGCTGCAAGAAAGGATCATTGTGAAGGAATATGGGACACCATGTAAAGTAAGATCTTCGATTACAAAATGATTTGTTTAACTACTATGTTCTTTTTGTGGTCGTTTAACATGTTGGTTCATTTTATTAATCTGTTTATTATTTAAAAACCTATCTAACATAAATGATTGGTCTTTGATGAACAGAATATGTCTAGCTCGGACGAGTCATCGGGAGATAGGGTTGATATGCCCGTTGAGAGAAAAGGGAGAGGTAGCACACACATGGGTGAGCTAATTGCTCGCCGTGACAATCAGAAAAAGAGGCTGCATGTGGAGTTTGATGAAAATATGAATCCAGTTGCGAGAGAGGAAGACAACTTCATTAGCTATTTAGGCTATCTCGGCTCGAAGCAAAGTGCGTATTGTTTACTCGGCTTGGAAGTTCGTTGATGATAAGACGAAGGATTTGATTTGGACACGATTTTGGTATCTCACTTTCGATATATCTGCATTTGTATCTTTAGTCTTATTACTTGATTTCTGTCATATCTTCTCTTTCACCTTGCAGCAAACATTTGATGTCCCTAACACTAAGGCCATGAGGAAGCATTGGATGGGCGAAGTTCGTCTCCGTTGGAAAGATTTTAAGAACAAGCTGACAAAAAAGTATATTCGCGGGGCAAAGAGGGACCAGGATCCATGTAAGACCTATTCCTTCATTTCTCCGGAGGACTGGAGGGAGTTTGTGGCGTCCCGGGGAGTGAGTGTCGCAAAATTTTTCGGACGACGTTCACGTTTGTATGACGCAGAGAGCCAGCAGGAGCTTGAAGCCAAAATTCGAGCAAACCTTATGAAAGATGTTATGGCACAACTACGGGGTGAAATGCAAGCTATGGTACAACAGCAACGTACATCCGACGAATCCCCGAATATCCCCAAAGAAGAAAGATAGTTTTCACCTCCGGAGGTACATATTAGCGGACCTTCCCCTCCAGAGGTAGTTATTGGCGGACCGTCTCACACTGCAGAGGTGCATATTAGCGAACCGTCTCACACTCTAGAGGTGCATATTAGCGAACCGTCTCACACTCCACAGGAGGTATAGCTTGCACCCTATATTTGGATGACCCACACCGGCGGATTGTTGCCGATGGTCTTGTTTACCTGAACAAGACAAACACCACAACAAGCAAATTCCGTAAAACCAACGTCGGGTGACTCGTGACGAGTGTGCGAGAGGGGGAAGAAGAGACAAACTCGTCCCGATTGATGATGAGGAGGTTACCACACTAGGCGCTGCCATCACATGGTTCATCCTTTGGCCGGCTCATCTTATTGAGATGTGGACGACACTTGCGATGGTAGGAAATACATTACTGATTGAGTGTGAGTTGTTTCCCGATTGATTTTCATTGCTCATTCACTCATAATATGTTTTTTATGTTTTCATAGGATGAACAAGCTGCGGGCTTATTTCCGTACTTAGCACAAACGAGAGATGTACAAGGACATCGGCCTCATAAGCTTGCAGATTCCTCCGGGCATTGTCGGTGCAGAAAAGACATATCCGATGACATTTGACAATAAAGATTTGATGGAGTTTTTGATGATGGATTGTTTAGATATACAGTTTCTTCAACTTGCAATCTTGTAAGTTTGTTTAACCCTTTAATTATGTTAGTACTCTTTTTTTTGTTTAAGATCTTCAATAACATTTATCATTTCATTTCATAGTGTCTGCCGTGAATTATGCACGGCTCGCACATGCTACCCAGAGGTCAATTTATGTTGGTCTAACAATGGGCGACGGAGGGTCGTCTTGTTATCTAGCGCCAATACATGAAAGGTGCGTACTTTTGTTTTGTCTTATAAGATTTATGTGTCAAAATTGCGGTCTTATCTTAATTTAATATTAATACGTATATGGTGTAGTGGTCATTGGACGCTGTGTGTTGTTTGTCCGAGCAAGAACTCCTGTTATTGGTTCGATTCAAGAAATGGCAATCCTACCGAGGATATCAAAACATGTTTGCCGAGTAAGTAAATTTTTTTCGAATCATCGATTCTTCTTTTAAATGAATGGTTTAACATGTCTGTTAATTTCCATTTTAATGATAGGGCCTCAAAACGTATAGACAAACTTTATCAATGCAAAAGAGCAGGTGGACCGAAGTGGTTTAAACCGACGGTGAGTAGTTTCAATTCAAGTTATTTCATTGACACGTAGCTTTAGATATGCCTTTATTCGCTTTTAACAATTTGCCTTTGATTTATAGTGCCATCAACAACTGTGGAGCACCGAAAGCGGATATTACGTTATGAGTTGGATGCAATCCATCGTTAACAATGACGGACGTACTCAAGGTTTTCAAAACGTACGTAATCGCTCCGTGATTCTCAAGTTTATTTAATTTTTGTTGTTGTACTTGAGTTGTTAATTATTTCCTTCACTTAATTGGTTTATCTTATACCTTGTTTCCCAATTTACAGTTTTTGGGTACTAAGGATCCGTACTCGCAGGATGAGATCGATTCGGTTCGAGACATGATATCTAGATATCTTCTTCAACACATAGCGTCTAGTTAGTACTGAGCATGATTAATTAATATGTTATTGTGTTAGTGATTCTTTAATTTGCTACTGTTGTTCATTTGTATGTATTTGGTGTTTTGTCTGTACAAAATATGCAATTTTGGTGTTATATATAGTCTGTTTATGTATTGTGTTAGAGTGTGATTCTTCTGTTGCTTGGTGGTTTCTGGCTGATGCAAATTAAAAACTTGGTAGATGTTCATATTTTGTAGTTTACTTTTTTTAAAAAAAAATTCAACAAAGGCGACCTGATTTTTAAATCAGGTCGCCTTTGTTACGATAAGGCGACCTGATTAGAATATCAGGTCGCCTTTAAGGCGAATTCTATCTTCTTAAGGGCGACCTGATTTGAAATCAGGTCGCCTTATATAGGTAAATAAGGCGACCTGATCTAATATCAGGTCGCCTTAATAAGACGACCTGATTTTGGATCAGGTCGCCATTTTGGAAATTTTCCTCTACCCCCTCCAAGACGTCCCTCAGAAAAGAGTCGTTAATTGGGTCTTATTTAGGTCGTTGTTTAGCATTTTTGTAGTAGTATATATCATCTCCTGCCGCATCCTCTCTCGTTCTTGATTCATCGCCTGCTCCATCCTCTCCCGTTCCTGATTCATCGCCTGCTCCATCATCTCCCGTTCCTGAAGCATCTCATGCTTCATCATCTCCTGTTGCTGACTCATCTGTGTTGCTTGCTCCATCACCAACGCCTTCATCTTCTTCACCATCTCGCAAAAACATTATGAAGTACATTTATTATTTGTACTTCATTTGAATAGACAAGAGAATGAAAATTATCATTATCAAATGTATTACGTGTACCTGCAGAAACACACAGACAGTTTTGGATGAGGAGCGCTTTGGTTGCTTCATTGGCCAGCCAGAGGCACCGTATCCAAAGACTCTCCCTTTCTTGTTAAATCCGCCTGCGACCTCAAAGAACAGACTCTCATTATCGGATTGAGAGGATGCGGGGTCAGTCCCAAGCTACGACTCTCTCTAATGCGACAGCTTCTGAAAGTTTTCCTACAAGCACAAAAATACATAGTTTATAAGATATGTAAAATGAAATAAATATGGTGGTGCATAAAACAAGTAATAAAGGCAATAAATGTCTAACCGCTACTTGCTGCACCTTTTGGCTAATCCAATGTCTCTCACTACCTTCAGACTGCCGGGAATGGGTCCGCTCAAAGGTAGCCCACTCAATTGATCCTTCAGGAACTTCCCCAGACTCTACCTGCAAACGCAGATGATGACCTTAATTAATTACTTCAAAGTATAAAATATCAAATACCTAAATAGAAAATAACGTGTACTTACAATTTTCCGTCGATGCTCACTAATTGGAATGCAGCTGCCAGCATATGACGGTCCTTCCATTTTGGCCCTATTTTCCTTATTTTTCACGCTCATGGTTTGAAACTTTTCATTTGTGGCCCAATTCTGCATTAATTCGTCTACAGTGTCCTGTGAAATCCAGTTTTTCTTGCCTCTTTTATTTCTCAAGCCATAAAGCTTTTGAGTCAAATATCGGCCTCCCTTATGATTATAATTTTCTTTTAGTTCTCGACGATGTTCAGGCAACGTCATATGTTGGCGCTGAAAATCAATAACGAATAATTAGTGCTCCAAATTTTAAAAGTACTTAATTAAATAATCATAAAACAAAAAACTTACCAAGAACTCATCGAACCAAACATATCGAATATTGCTAGGAATGTCTATCCACTTGGCCCAAGGATGGTTGTAATTACGGAATAATTGGGCCAAGATGAACTCCCTTACCTCATTATGAGGCTCAAATCTGATGAGAGAGGACATCATGCAAATATTACCATACAAACCAACTGGAAAAGTAAATTGTAACATTTAGTTTCGTAACTTGGCATGACTTACCCGACGCCGTCAGGACGGATCCAAAGCTTCCCTGTCGAAGGATCTCTTGAGCCCCAGATTGGTGGATCGGAGGAACTACCTTCTTCCTCGACGTGGCTCTGAGGCGACGCATTGTGCTAAGGAAGGAATGTGAAGTATTGAAGATGTTTGTACATAGATGATTTTACGAAACTAAACATATGTAAATCAGTCAGAAATGATAAAATAAACCTGTGGTCCCCCTTGCTGTGGATCGGTGGGGGGGTAGACGGTGACGACGACATATACAGCGACGGTGAAGATGAAAAATATCCCGACGGTGAAGATGACATATCAAATGGCGGCATCTCTGGGGAAGTGCTGGACCCTCTGCCTCCATAGGGAGCAGATGGCGTCGCCCTACCCCCTCTGATAGGACGGGGTTGGGCTCGACCACTACCTGAATGTCCTCCTAGATGCTCCATCTCTAAACACTTATAGACATAATGTCAAAAAATATATAACAATAAGATATTTAGTTAATATGACAGTAGCGCATTAACAAAGTATGTACTATAACAGATCATCACAAACAAAGAACTAACAGAAATCAATCGGACGATTCCTGTTCATCAACATTTTCTTGCACGTCTTCCTCTGAGGTCTCATAGTCGTCGAACTCCGATTCACTATCAGAGTAAATCACTTCTGCCTCATCGTCTGATTCCTCATCGTCAATTTGTATAGGGATTAATTCTAACCCCGCAGCAGAATCAAAGAGATTGCTTGGTACTTCGTCATCGAAGATGTTTATGGGAAGTACATGTTCCACATCAGCTTGGAACGGTTCAGCCATACCGTCATTTGATTCCGGCTCTTTCGACTTTGGTATAATATTTCGTGCTTTGGTTTTAATAACTCCCCTCCAGCCTAGGCGGGAGGTGGGGTATGATGTATAGTAAACTTGTTCCCCCTGTTGAGCAAGGATGAATGGGTCATAACCAACCATATATCTCCTTGTCCAATGGATCTCAATATTTTCATGTTTGTCCATTTTTGTCCCACGCGGACTGTTATCAAACCACTCACATTTAAAAAGGGTTACTACCTTGTCCCACAGGTAACTCAGTTGAATTATGTCAACTAACTTCCCGTAGTAGTCAGTCTCCACCCCATCAACTTTGTCACCTCGACAACATACACCATAATTACAACATAGTGTACCTACATTCGCCTCGACAGTTGAAAATCGATACCCATTAATTATGTATTTCTTGCACCGGGTAACACTAATTGCAGCTCCATAGGAAAAAATCCACGCAATTTCATTAGGATCTGATGGATTTTCCACTAAGTAGGATCGAAGCCATTTTGGAAACTCAAAGTTCGTGAATTGGTCAATTTCGGATTCCGACATTGAATGATTTGCCGATCGGACCGAATTAGAGAAGTAACTGTAAGAAGAAAAAAAAGCTTTTAATACTGGAATTCTTAGCGTAACAGCAAAAAGAAAGGAAATCTTACTTTAAATACTGGGCGGCCTCTTCACAGTTGTTTAGAATGTACCACTCCGCTACTCGCTTATCTCTTCCATCAAGAGTTGACCTCGAACGTTTTCCCACGACTCGCCCTGGAAAATTAAATATTGATTTTTGATCCCTTGTATCACCGGCATCATCGTTGCGAGGTACCCCTCTCCATCTTGACATCATTTCAGGGGGATAATAGTATGACACAAATTTTGCGGCCTCTTCGACTAGATATGCCTCAGCGATAGATCCTTCAACGTACCTTGGATTTTTGATCTTGTGCTTAAGTGTGCGTAAAAACCTACAATGGAATATCAGAAGGTATTTATAAACTAAAGTACTATGTCGGTCAATTAATAACAGCGCGATAGAAATATATATATTACCACTCAAACGGATACATCCATCTATATTGTTGCGGGTTTCCTACCTTTGCTTCGTAGGCCAAGTGAACGGGAAAATGTTCCATTGAGTCAAACAAGCTAGGAGGAAACACCATCTCTAACTTGCATAGCGTTATGGGCATGCTCGCCTCCAGGTGCCGTAACTTTTCAACATTAAGCTCAGAAGCACAAATTTCTCTAAAGAATATGAAAAATTCCGTTAGAATAGACCATATATGCTTCGGAAGTGCTTTGAAGGCCCAAGGCAACAATCTCTGAAAGAAAACATGACAATCATGACTCTTCATGCCGAATAACTTCGCCTCGTGCATGTCGACACATCTCTTCATGTTTGACGCATAACCGTCTGGCAGTTTCAGATCTTTAACCCATTGCAACAATTCCAAATTATGTTGTTTGTTGAATGTGTACGGCGCTCTAGGTTTGGAAGTCCGTCCCGTGCCACTCTCAACCAAATGCAAAGCAGGCCTTCTGCAAATCGCTTCTATGTCCTGTCTTGCGTTGACTGTGTCCTTTGTCTTGCCCTTGGTGTCCATCACGGTGTACATAATATTGCAAAACACATTCCTCTCAATATGCATGACATCAAGGTTGTGTCTTAACAATTGATCTTTCCAATATGGTAGTTCCTTAAGATCTTTGCGTTTGTTCCAATGATGGTCAACGCCGTATCCCTCAGGTTCCCTGGTAGCAGCCCCCTCTTCGACACTTTGAATGTACTCGACCCTGTCCCATATTTCTTGGCCACTTAAACGACGGGGTTGCTCTGCTCGTTCGACAATATTTCGCGTGAAGTCTTTTCTATTTCTCCTCCACGGATTTTCCGGGGTTAGGAATCGCCAGTGCCTATCAAACCAACTGACCTTGCGACTGTGTTCCAAGCTAAAACCCATGTTCTGTTCAAGACATACCGGGCATGCAAGCTTCCCCGACGTTTGCCAGCCACTCAACATCCCATATGCAGGGAAATCATTTATCGTCCACATTAAGGCGGCGCGCATGGTGAAATTCTGACTTAATGATATATCATACGTAATAACCCCTTCACTCCACAACATTTTCAACTTGTCTATCAAAGGCCTGAGGTACACATCTATCTTCTTTTTTGGGTTGGATGGCCCAGGGATTAACGCGTTAAGGAAGAAAAACTCTCTTCTCATGCACATAGAAGGTGGGAGGTTGTACGGATTCACAATGACAGGCCAACACGAATAAGTCCTACCCGTATTGTTGAAAGGAGCGAACCCATCCTAACATAGACCAAGACGAACATTACGGGGATCCATAGCAAAGAAAGGATTCGCCTCATCAAATTTACGCCAAGCTTCCGCATCAGATGGATGCGTCACAAAGTTTTCATCCCTACGATGCTCCCGGTGCCATCTCATTTGAGCAGCTGTTTGTTCTGATGCATACAATCTCGTAAGTCTTGGCACCAGAGGAAAGTACCACATCTTGCTTAACGCATGACGGGTCATTTTCCTTCCTTTCCCCACAACTTTATATCTGTCATGTCCAACGAATTTACAATTGGTCAGTTCAGCATCATCCTTGTAATACAACATACATCCTCTGGGGCAGCAATGGATTTTTTCACATCCAAGCCCAAGATCTTTCACCTTTTATTTGCTTGGTAAAAATCCTTCGGCAAATTATTGTCCTTGGGAACAACCTTACTCATTATCTACATCATTTCGTTGTAATTCCTCTCACTCATATGGTGATCAGTCTTCAAGCTTAATGTTGCGAGGGTAGCCGATAGCGATGAATATTCACTATTATCAAAGTGTTCGCAACCTTCCCATAACGGACGTTGGGCTTCTTGAAGCATTTTGTAGAACCTAGCTGCTTCCGAATGAGGATCCTCACCCATGTATGATGGTTGGGTATGTGTACCGGTCTCCTCTCCCATGTATGACGACTTAGCATGAGTAACGAGATCAAAATATTGGCCGATCGACGGTCCCGCGGCATCCATAACCAACTGCTCATATTGATTAAGGTTTTCTCGATGACTACTGTCCCCGTAATAACCACTCGGTGTCTGTCGGACTTCGCCATGACATTCCCAACATTCATAATCTTTCATGAATCCCTTTTGACACAAATGAATTTTGACCTTACCCGTATCTGTAAATCTTAAACACTTACATTTGGCACACGGACACTTGATCTCCCTACTTGAATTATTTGAATTCACCAAAGCAAATTGGATGAACTCTTCCAAACCCGCCAAGAATGCTTGTGTTAGTTCTCTTCTATCAGTTAGACGATTGTACATCTAACTTCTATCATGGTTGCCTTCCATACTTCCTATCTAATTCAGTTCCTAACCGAATTAACATATCAACATACCACAAATATATATTTCTCTTATCAAATTTATAATTTTCTACTAACATACGTATTTCATACAAATTATGTTAATTAATTAATCCTCTTATCTTTCTTCTTTAAAATAATGTAATTTATAATTTTCTACTAACAAACATATTTCATACAAATTATGTTAATTAATTAATTCTCTTATCTTTCTTCTTTAAAATAATGTAATTTATAATTTTCTACTAACAAATATATTTCATACAAATTATGTTAATTAATTAATTCTCTTATCTTTCTTCTTTAAAATAATGTAATTTATAATTTTCTACTAACAAATATGTTTCATACAAATTATGTTAATTAATTAATTCTCTTATCTTTCTTCTTTAAAAACATGTAATTTATAATTTTCTACTAACATACATATTTCATACAAATTATGTTAATTAATTAATTCTCTTATCTTTCTTCTTTAAAATCATGTAATTTATAATTTTCTACTAACATACATATTTCATACAAATTATGTTAATTAATTAATTCTCTTATCTTTCAATCTCACTTTTTACGAATTATTTAAATTATTTGAAGGTTATAAATACCATCTACATTTTAATTTACATACACTAATCTATATTCATAATAATTACATTTTAATCTATATACATTTCAACATCATCCTATTTTAGACTTATGTATCATTACCCACTAATAAAAAACATAATTTTAACACACAAATTTCCAACCATACAAAACAGAATATAAAAAAATAATGCAACATTAATATTCTCACCATAAAAAATGAATAACCAATAATAAATAATTTAATCAACATTGAAGAAATAACAAAAACATTATCATTTTATCACAAATCAAAATAATACTAAAAAAGAATATCAAATCATTTCATATATATTGTAGTGAAAAAAAAAGAGGGAGAAGAGAGGTAGCTAACCTAAAATAGAAGTGCAGGAAGTGAAGAAGAGAAGGAGATGACGTCTGAAACTGATCGGTCGGATCACAGGGGAATGACACCGGAAACTGATCGGCCGGAGGAGAGGAGATGACGCCGGAAGTCGCTGACCGGAGCACCACCGGAGTTGGGCGCAGAAGAGAGAAACGTATGAGAGAAAGAGAGGAAAAATGAAAGTGAACGAAAAGTTGGGGGGCTGTTAAAACCGAGTCCGTCGCAAACTGTCGGTTTGCTACGGACCTTACCGGTCCGTCGCAAATCGCGACGGACCAACAGTCTATCTCAATATTTTTTGCGACGGACTTGTGGTCCGTCGCAAAATTTATGCGACGGACACATACGTCCGTCGCAATTTGCGACGGACTGCAAAACTTGCGACAGACCAATGAGTCCGTCGCAAAACTTGCGACGGACCAATGAGTCCGTCGCAAAAAATTGCGACGGACCAATCCTCTATTTTGCGACGGAAAATTTATTTCGTCGCAAATTACCCCAATTTTACGACGGAAATGTTTCCGTCGCAAATTCCGTCACAATTTGGGATTTTTCTAGTAGTGATATATATATATATATATATATATATATATATATATATATATATATATATATATATATATATATATATATATATATATAAAGTTGTTGTTCTTGAAAACTTGGTCGGCGCTGTAATACATATATACCATAAAATAAAATAAATAATAATAATACTAACATTACTTTTATATTGTAGATTTTTAGGACTTAACTGTAGTCCGATGGATGCCCTCGTATTTATGAAATATATAGATTATTGCAATTTGTTATAACAGATTAAGAGCATCTAGGGAATCAGAAATTCAAAAATAAATAAATAAATAAATAGAATATGATACAACTTACTCCTATTATAATAGGATCTAATCTGACTAATTCCTATATTATTTCACTTATAATATCATTTACAAAATAAATAGATAGTTATTATGAAAGAAAACCGTGATGTTTTACTCCTTATAAGCATATGAGGAAATTTGTGATCCCATATATGCAAATTGCTACGCACAGGAATTATAATAAAACGTGGCTGCCATGTTCTTTACTTATATAAACACATATTGCTATAATTGGGATTTGGATATATTCTTCATGTGATTCGTGTAGCACATGAATTGTTGTAGTTATTTAATAAAAGCCAAAAGCTACTTTGACTATAATTTAGAAATTTGAAATAATAAGATACTATATTTTTGAATATCCAAGGAGTATATATAATTTTAATCATTTTTAAAGAGCATAATTTACTCGGGAATAAAACCAATCTGTCATTTTTGAAATTCCAAGGACTAAACTGTCATTTTGAAATTTGAAGACTATACTGTCATTATAAAGTTTAGGGACAACATCGTAATTTACTCGGGAACAAGACCGTAATTTATTTGGGAAAAAAATCATAATTTATTCAGGATCAAAACTATAATTTATTCGAGAATAAAACCATAATTTTCAGTTTTTATTATAATAATATTATAATAAATATACATATCCATAAAACAAAATCATAATCACACACAATTCACAAATATATAAAAAGAATATTTAGAGTTGCCTGTTACATTCTAGCTTAAAGATAATCCTCAAAATTTACTCCAAATCTCTTGATGAGAGTCTTCTAGCACCTCAAATAATCTTCTCTACACTATTTCCCCCTCTCTCTTTCTCTCACACTCTCCTCAAAATGAACAGTGAAAGTGTGTGAGTGCAGGTGTGTTTGTATGTGTATGTGGTGGGGGTATTTATACAAAAATATAATCCCCCACCGTCTTGCATCTGGTATCCCCTTTTCTTCCTCAAAATAAGGGCGCAATTTTCTAATGAATGAGGTACTGCCCCCCATTCAGAACGTGGGTGGCACTGCATTTTCAAATGGTGGGCGCCGCCCACTTTTAAAATAATTTTATTATATTTTCTTTTCTTCTTTCCTTTTTTTTTTGCTTTCTTTCTTTCTTTTCACTCATTCCTTTGGTCTTTCGTCGTCCAATTTCTCAATATAATATATAAATATAATAGTAAATACCATTTCTGCTATCTGAAAAAAAAAACACGATCCCCATTTTGGTCCCTTACAAAAAAAAAAAAGTCATTTTCAGTCCATAAAAAGGACGAATAAGGGTCGATTGGTTGACATTTTGATCCCTCACAAATTTCCAAAAGGTCCTTTTTAGTCCCTAAAAAAGGACGAATAATGGTCGATTTTTTTGTAAGGGACCAAAATGGAGTCCGTATTTTTTGTCAAGGACCATAAATGATATTTACTCTAAATATAATAGTAATAATGGTATTATATTATATAATAATAATAACATTTGGGAACTATCCTCAAACATTCCGTCCTTTGGATAAGCAGGTGGCGCTCGTTCCTTAAGGACGAGCGTCTATGGAGATATAGACCGTCTATATTTATTTTCTTAAAAAAAGTTTTAAAATTTTTTCAGTATCCTGAAATATTTTTTTAGTCCAACAGTACACTGAAATGATTTTTTAAGATTATGAAGAATTTTTCGGTACCTTGAAGTATCTTTTTGGTACCAATCAGTATCATAAAATATTTTTTCAAGAACTTAAAAAACATATTTCAAAATACCGATTGAGACTACTTTTCTTTCAGTACTAGTTAGTATCCTTAAGTATCTTTTTAATATGAGTCAGTACCTTAAAACATTTTTTTAGGATTTTGAAAAAATATTTCTGGGTATAGATTGATATTAAAAAAAAAACAGAAAGAAATATGGATGGTCCAGATCTCATCTAGATCTGGACCGTCCGGATCTTCACAGGCACCCGATAAGCAAAAAACACGGTCCATTCCAAACTGACATAGACTGACAGAGTGACAGTGTCATTAACATGAGTATTGAGTGGGCTGGTCCCACTGGCTTCGTACGGTAGCTTTAGCTTTTGTGGTGCATAATTTTTTGGGTGACATGAAGCTTTAATTTCCACCCAAATTACATCTGGGTAATTTAACTTTTTTCCTCATGAGTCATTACCTTTCCTTTTATATATATATAGGGTGAAGGTGCAAATAAGCCAATAAACTATTAGGCCAGGAGCACCCAACACAATAAACAATTGAATGGACCATAAATACCAAAAAACATTTAAAAAGTGGGAACCATCACAACTGAACTAATGCAGTGTAAATAGTTAGTAGGGGGAGACTTTGACATTGATGATGTGGCACGATGGGAAGAAAGGAGTGGCTACACGTATCAGCAGGGGGAAAAAACGAAAAGCAAGCTGGGTCAATTCAACTTCGCCTCTCTCCTTCCTCACCAACACTCCTTCTCCTTCATCACTGTCGGTGTCCCATTACCACACTACCACCACCTCTATTCCTTCACCGTCTCAGCGTCGCCGGATAGCTCCGCTGCAATATGCGATCGAGGAGGTAAAGGCGAAACCGATCTGGATATGTGGTTCGTCGTCCTTCTGTGTTGCCGTTTGGTGGCCAGATCCGTTTGTGGGTGTTCAGATTTGTGGTGGCCGGAACACTTTGAGGTCGTCGTGTCTTCGGTGTTCGCCTCCTTCATCACTGACTGTGCCAGAACCCAGCTTCATCATCGTCGACGGGAGAGAGGGCAATCGTCGAAGGATCGTAAGGTCCGCCATTCTCATCGCCTTAAAACTCTAAATTCCAAAATTTTTGCTTTTGGCTTTGTCATAAGAGAGCTTGATTTTGGGTTTGCATTTTTGGGTTTTGATTTAACTTCAATTGCAGTTGTTGTATTCTCTTCAAGTCGGGTTTGTAGAGTCTGCCATTGATTTTGGGTTTGTAGAGTCGGGTTGCTGTATTGCTGAATTTCAAAATAAGTTATGCCCTCCGTCCTTAAATTCCCCCCCAACTGTCATTAAAATTCCGATCTGCCATTGGTGGTTGACGGAGGTGGTAGCTAAAACTGATGGTCGGTGGCTGTGTTCTCTTCCTTCTCGTCTTCGAAGCTCCAACCACGCAGTCGAGATTCTGGTTCTCAGTCTCCTTTGTCTGGGCTCAGTGATTAAAGAATATTTGAGAGCATTTCCGGCGATGGGAAGTTTCCGGCGATGTGAAGGGAAGCAAAGACTCACATTCTTATCCTTCAATCCTCTCACCAACTCACGTGGATATCTATGTTCAATTGACACCCAATAACGGCGTTAGTTTAGCTGTGAGTGAATTGTGATAGTTGTAACTTTTTAAATGTTATTTGGTATTTATGGTCCATTCAATTGTTTATTGTGTTGGGTGCTCCTGGTCTAATAGTTTATTGGCTTATTTGCACCTTCACCCTATATATATATATAGATTTAAGAGTTCATGTTCAATTCTTTTATATAATATTTATTCTTAACACTAATTCTATGTAGTGTTTATTTTTACATAAAAATAAAATTTCAATATCTCGTTTTTAATCATATTCAAAATGATTATAAGAACACTTTTGTAGTATAATTTGTAATATAAAAGTGTTCCAATAATTAAAACCAGATGTAATATACTTTATTTATACATTTATATCTTTAAATAGGTATGAGTTTAATCTTTTTAACAAATAAATCAGGTCTTAAATTGTCTCATAGATGCCTGATTTATTTCCACCCTTATTGTTGGCCAACCAAAACCAAAAGCGGACACTAAATAGGAAATACATTTTAGTTAAATATATTTAAATACAATGTATAAGTTTTAGAATAATTAACTGTAATATCTTCTGAGTGATTAGGTGTGGATTATAAATTTGCGGAATAATTAATATGTGGTACTAATTTTAAGTCACTTCTGGCATGTTTTTTTAACTTTATCCATATTTAATAGGCAAGGCATTATACCGATGATAATAAAATCAACACAATAACACATCAAGGATAAAATTATATATTTATATCTGTATTAAAAAAGTTATACATTCATGTAAGAAATTTAATGATATGACTTATAAATAAGACTAACAAAACTTCTTATTTATCATCCTTTAAATAGGAACAAAGGAGTAATGCTCAATAAACAATAGGTAAAAGATTTCTCCAGTTACTGGAGATAAGTTATCTCTAGTGAACCTAAAACTACGTCGTTTTGGATTAATGAAAGGCATTTTCATAATTTTGTTTATTTTTTTATCATATAAATTTTATCGAAACACCCTTAATTAATTCACCTAAAATTACAAACATACCCTTTATTAATTTAAAACGACATAGTTTTAGGGGTTATTAGAGATAAACTTATTTTCAGTGACGGGAGAAATACTTTTCCCATAAACAATTTATAATTAGGTTTTATAAACCTTTTTAGTTGCAACTTTTGTCCCCCACAAAGTTGCAGATAAAAGGTGTTAACTGTAATTAATTGTTTGGGACTTTTATTTGCCAACTAATTAATTGTTTGGGACTTAAGCAATACTCCGCCCACTCTTATATACCCCTATTTAAAAGCGAGAGAAAATAATTTTTTGTCCCATAAGTCATGTAATTAAATCTTTTATATCAATATATAATTTTTTCTTTAACTTATTATTGTATAGTCTCTATTTTTATGGGGATAATGTATATTAAATAGGGGCAAAGTTAAAATTTTGTTAAATTTTAAAACAATGCAAATAATATTTAAGTTTTTTTAATTCTTGTAAAACATGTTAAAAATTAGTTATAAATATGATTAGATAAAGTAATTTGAGAATTTTTATTATATATAACATATTCTTGTTTATAAATTAAAATACAGTATTAACATTAATTATTGGTTAATTTCACTGTATTAATTAACTATTTATTAATTCCCTCTAACACTTGTTTTCCCTTCGTAAAGAAGGGGATTTTTGGAAAAACAAGTGTTTCATCCTCTTTTATTATAAACTTCAAATAACTAATTTAACGAGCGTTTAATCGATAAAATACCTAAAATTGGTTAAAGTCAATAAATGTTGTTACGGACCTAGACAAGGCCCACTAATTCACCAGCCAACGTGGGGGCAATTCACATAAGCCGCAGGGCCTAGTCAAGTGGGCAGTGGCTATGATCGTGGGGCACGCACAACCGGATCGATGGGCACGCACATAGTGGGAACCAGAGATCCAACCAACATGTATCCTCTCTATAAATACATAGAAGAGATACTCCGCCAAGGTACACACTACGAGCCCAGACTTTTACATACTGTTACACAGTGCATACACCCCACCCCTTAGGCGAAACGCCTGTTGTGTACTGTGATCAGCCTTCCTTTTGTTTGCTTGCCTAATAAGCTCACAGGAGGGATACCTCGATCCTATATCAATCCACGGCCTATCATTAGGCTAAATATTTGTGTTCTACACTAGAACAGTGGCGCCGACCGTGGGGATTGATAAACTTCAATTCCCAAGACCATGAGGATAAGCACTCGTGCTTCGAGCCATAAGCAGATGGAGACGGAACAAGCAGAACGTCTACCACCTCGGCAACCGCAACATCACAACCAGTCGGAAGACCCTCACGTCAACCATCAACATGATAATGAAGACCGGCTATCACAGCCGGAAGAACCTCGCATCCCCAACAACGATCAACCCTCGAATGATGACCCGTCCGACACGGAATCTTCGGCTCCGCAAAATCATCGCAACGAGCCTCAGAACTCGAACCCAGGAGGTCACCGAGAGAACCCGGACATCGAACCAGATTTCCGCTCCCTCCAATCCAGGATGCTAGCAATAATGAGACGTATGGACTACATGGACAAGCGCCATACTCTTCACTTCCAGCGATGGGAGGAACAGCAGAAGAAAAAAGAGAACCCGGTCTATTCTGACGAGGACTGGGAAGATAAGTCTTGGAAGGAGGGCGAAGATGACGTCTCAGATCATGGAAAAAGCAATCTCAAGGCGGACGCCACCCATAAGAAGAAGCCGACTTCCTCAGGAAAGACTTCCAGGGGGAGAAGGCAAATCGGAAGGAGAAGACACCCCGCTCACCAACCGGGCTCCAACGGCGAAGATATGTCAGCCAGCTTCACAACAGCCCTTTTTCCGACGAGATCCTCAGCGCCCGTTTCCCACAAAAGCTGAACTTAACCGAGTTGACGAAATACGACGGCACTCAAGACCCGACGACACACTTGGAGGACTTCGACATGCACATGGCCGTGATGGGTCTTGAGGAGCCAATTGTTTCACGGATTTTCGCTGCGACTCTCAAAGGACCAGCGCTCAAGTGGCTCCATACCCTTCCAGTGGGATCCATATGTAAGTTCGAAGACTTAGCAGAGGCCTTCGAATTGCATTTTGCAACTAGCAAACGGCAACCGAAGTCCCAATATTCCTTATCCAAGATCAAGCAGCGACCAGGCGAGACGCTTCAAAGTTACCTGGATCGCTTTAAGCATGCGGCTCTACAGGTGCGGGGGTTAAACGAGGACGTACACGTTCACTTGCTGATCGACGGCCTTGACAAGGAATCCCGCCTGGCAGAATCATTTTTGAAGGAACGGGCCAAGAATCTCAATGACTTCATAACTCGTTCGAAGAAATATCTCGAGGTGGAACAGATGCGTGTAGCAAATGACTTTAGAAGAGATCAAGGCAGAGCCACTCCACCCAGAGATAGAGATTATACGGAAGGGAGAAGAAGGGACTCTCGTAGAAGGGGTCCTGAGAACAGGAACCGCGTTGGGAAGTTTGAGCCGAGAAGCAAATATGAGAAATACACCGCCTTAAACGTACCGTGGTCACAAGTGTGGAAGGAAGTTGCATCAACCGAGATGAAAAGGGTCGATCGACCTAGGTTGTCTTATCGAAGATCCGGAGTCGACCAGTCCAAATACTGCGTGTTTCATGACAGACGAGGTCACACCACGGATGAGTGTTACGAGCTCCGAGATGCTATAGAGAGATTTATCCGCGAGGGCAAACTCCAACAGTACGTCATAGAACATCAAGGAAAGGGCGGAAAACGCAAGCCCAAGGGTCGAAGCAAGAGCCCTCCCAGAAAGTTTAAAAAACAGGAATACAAACGAAAGAAGTCAGCCGAGTTTGACGACGAGTTTCCAGAGACCGAGTTCGACTGTAACGTAATAAGCGGAGCTATGGGCGGAGGCGGAGATACTGTGAGCCAGCGAAGGAAATATTTGCGAGAAGTTCTCTCTGTGAGAGACCGCCCAAAATTCAAGGAGCATCATAGCGGATCATCCAGCTCGCCTTTATTTTTCACAAATGAGGAGCTCAGGGACGTGGTCCCCGGACATCAGGATGGTCTAGTCATCACCGGGATACTAGTCAACTGCCGAGTGAAACGTATATTTGTGGATGCAGGCAGCTCGACTGACATCCTCAGCTGGGAGGCGTTCAAACGAATGAACCTGGATCAGGAGGACTTAAAGCCTTGTAGGACGACCCTCATCGGGTTCAATGGGGAGCAGTCACGCCCCAAGGGGTACATCGACCTCCGCTTCACATTGGGAACAAGGGACGCTTTCAAATTGGAGAGAGTACGGTTTATAGTGGCAGATTTCATTTCGCATATAATGTAATCCTGGGAAGACCAACTATACATAGTTGGGACATGCTGGTATCCACCAAGCATAAAAAACTCAAGACGATAGGAAACCAGGGAATCGTGGTCACGGTACAAGGAGATCAGAGAGAATCTCGACAATGCTATTTCGACACTGTTAGGGTTGGCGAAGGCGGACCTTCATCACAGCCGCCGCACTTGAATGAGGAATATCCTGACCTAGATGTGAGTATGGTTGAGTTGGATCTTCGCGAAGAAGACCCGCGCCCAGAGCCAGCTGGGGATTTGGAGGATTTAGTATTGGACGACCCCTCCAAAACCACGAAGATTGGAAAGCGTTTACCTCCAGAAGTTCGGGCAAGCCTCATTGATTTTCTTAGGAAGAACAGAGACGTTTTTGCATGGAATTCATCTGAGGTCCCCGGAATCGACCCTAGTTTTTGTTGTCACAGGCTGGGAGTCTACCCGGGATCGAATCCGATGTCACAGAAAAAGAGGAACCACGGGCCAGAGAAGAGGAAGGCACTGGAAATTCACGTCCAAGAACTTTTGGAAGCCGGGTTTATCAGTGAAATCCAATATACCACATGGCTATCTAACGTGGTCATGGTCAAAAAACCCAACGAAAAATGGAGGGTGTGTACGGACTACACGGATTTGAATAAAGTCTGCCCCAAGGATTCATACCCCATGTCGAACATAGACCAGTTGGTGGACAATTCTTCGAGTTTCCAGCTCCTCTCTTTTATGGACGCATATTCGGGGCACAATCAAATACCAATGCACCCAGAAGACAGAGCAAAAACGGCCTTCATAACAGATAAGGCCAACTATTGTTATAATGTCATGCCGTTCGGACTCAAGAACGCAGGAGCTACCTACCAGAGGATGATGAACACGATTTTCGCTGACCAGATCAGACTCAACGTTGAGGTATATATCGACGACATGATCGTTAAGTCTTTGGAGTCGCAACACCATATCAAGGATTTGCAACAAACCTTCGACAAACTCAGAAAATACAAAATCCGCCTGAACCCGGCCAAGTGTGCTTTCGGGGTCCCGACGGGAAAATTCTTGGGTTTCATCCTTACCAACCGAGGTATTGAAGCGAATCCGGACAAATGCCGAGCAGTGCTCGATATGGAAGCACCAAAGAACAAAAAAGAGGTCCAGCAGTTGACAGGAAGATTAGCCGCTCTAACCAGGTTCCTTCCAAGATCGACCGAAAAGGCCTTGCCCATGTTCAAGTTGTTGAAGAAGGAAGCTTCAATTGAATGGAATGCAAAATGTGATGAAGCGTTTGAAGGAATCAAACAGTGTCTGGAAAATCCGCCAGTCCTATCAAAGCCTGAGCCCGGCGAAACCCTCTTCTTGTACTTGTCAATTGGGGAGGAAGCTATCAGCGCGGCGTTCGTAAGGGAAGTAGATCACAGCCAGTTACTGGTGTATTTTATTAGCAAGACGCTACAGAATGCTGAAATCCGGTACCAGAAATTGGAAAAGGTAGCTTTTGCCTTACTCACCGCCGCTCGCCGACTGCGACCTTATTTCCAGGCTCATCACGTCGTTGTAAGGACCAGCCAGCCGATATGACAAGTCTTACATAAACCAGATTTGGCGGGGAGAATGACGAACTGGGCAACCGAATTGTCTGAATACGACATCACTTATGAGGCCCGCCAAGCAATTAAGTCACAGGCCTTAGCCGACTTCGTCAGGGAGCTGACACCAACAAGCTCGGCTCCAAGTGAAGGGGCAAACGTCTGGAAAATATATGTCGACGGATCGTCAAATACCAAAGGCAGCGGAGCCGGTATCATCATTGAAAGCCCAGAGGGTGTTACGATTGAACACTCTCTTCATCTTAAATTCCCAACCTCGAATAATCAAGCTGAGTATGAGGCCCTGATAGCCGGACTTCAACAAGCAAAAGAGAACGGAGCCACAAGAGTTAAGGTTTTCACCGACTCACAGCTTGTGGCAGCTCAGATTGAAGGGTCTTATCAGGCAAAGGGCCCGCTGATGGAAAAATACCTTTTCAAGGCTAAGGAGATGATGGCTGAGTTCGAGGAAGCAAGCGTAACAAACATCCCTAGGGGGGAGAATGTAAGAGCCGACATCCTTTCGAAATTGGCCAGTACTAAGAGTGCAGGATGTCATCGGACAGTGGTTCAACAGAACCTCGAGGACCCACTCTGCACCATGGCCATCTCGGTGGAGGCAGATTGGAAAAATCCAATCGAAGATTATTTGGAGCGCGGAATCCTACCTGACGATGCCATGGAAGCTAAGAAATTGACTCGAGAGGCGGCCAAGTACACCATGGAGGAGGACCAGCTGTATCGGAAAGGTCTTCATTCCCCGATGTTAAGATGCTTAAATCCGAATGAGGCGGGTTACATTTTATCCGAGATACATGGGGGAGCCAACGGCCAGCATATGGGCGCTAAGGCGCTCGCCAGAAAAGCGTTACGAGCGGGATACTACTGGCCAACCATGGAAGCCAACTCGAAGACTCTTGTGAAAACATGTGATAGCTGTCAGAAGCACGCCAAGGTAATTTGGGCACCCCCAGCGGACCTCCATTTTATCTCGGCCCCTTGGCCTTTCTACAAATGGGGTATGGACATACTAGGCCCGTTCAAGACCGCTCCAGGACAGCTGCGATGGCTGATCGTCGCCGTCGATTACTTCACCAAGTGGATCGAGGCCGAACCACTTACGACAATTTCTTCGGCTCACGTACAACGATTCTTTGAGTTCAACATCATCACTCGGTTTGGAGCTCCGGCTGAGATAGTCACAGATAACGGAACTCAGTTCACCGGTAGCGGATTCCGAGATCTAGCGTACGAGTTTGGTATACAACATCATTTTGCTTCTGTGGAACACCCACAATCTAACGGACAGGCCGAAGATGCCAATAAGGTCATCTTAGACGGACTAAAGAAGCGCATGTTGGAAGCAAACACCGCCTGGGTAGATCAATTGCCTTATGTTCTTTGGGGGATCCGGACAACAGCCCAGACATCAACCCAAGAAACTCCCTACAGAATGGCTTATGGGTGCGAGTCCATGATCCCGGTCGAAATAGGATTACCCTCATGGCGTAGGAGAAACATTCTGTCACAAGGGGAAGCGGCCAACAACCAGGCATTGGCGGTCGAGTTAGACCTTGCAGACGAGGCCCGAGTAACCGCTCACTGCCGGGACATCGCCACGAAGCAGCTCATCGCGGCTCGCTATAACAAGAAGGTCAGATCCCGGTCATTTCAGCCAGGATCTCTCGTCCTTAGAAGGGCGGACGTCGGAAACAAGAATGCCAAAGATGGCAAGCTCACGGAAAATTGGGACGGCCCCTATCGCATTTGGGAAGCACTTCAAAAAGGAGCATATGTACTGCAGACCCTAGACGAGAATCCAATCCAGCGAACATGGAATGCGGACAAGTTAAGAATTTATTACAGTTAGACTTAGCTTTTCCTGCTTTGATCATTCCTCTTTCTGTTCATTTCATTCAGCATTTGAATTCAAATGTCGGCCATACAGCCTTTTTTCCTTGTTCGCAATGCATTTGTTGAATAAAATAAGACTCTCGTTCGAGAGCATTTTCAATTCCAAATATTTTTGGTATACTACTCCAAAGAGCTATCGCAGCCTAAAGCATCTCGCAAATTACTCCGGGGTAGCAAGAGGAGTCGCCATACCGACCCTGATCAGGTCAAAATACTCGGACGCTTTGGCAAAAAGCCAAACCCGGGTAGCTGGTAGATTCCCTTTACCTTAAGATGACCTGGTTGATTATCCCGGATACTTATAATACAGTGGTAACACGGACCACTCAAATACATGACGGTCTCAGGACCATACGCGCTCTCGCAGATTCTGCACATCTTAATACTGACCCTGGCCCGGTCATTCGCGATAACATATGCAAAGTAAATTCCGATTATACATTAGATGTTTGCATCAAAGGGCCAAATTGGCCAAATTGTCCACAACAAAATACCGGCCACAAGCCCGGTTTACACAAAGTTAAAACAAAAAAAAGAGGAGACATGAAAATCAGCTCCCAGGATTTGCAGTCGAGGCGGGATCCACAGCGGTCGAGACTTCCTCCCCCATCTCGGTTTCGCCTCTAACAACATCCTCATCGAGCAAGGTTTCTGAGGCGACAGCAGGCTCCACATATGGGACAAGTTCACCATTCTCCACATATGACCGAAAGTGGTAGCCAGCGGTGTTCAGTTCGACCCCTGGGTTCAAATGTTGGATTTGGGTCAAGGCGTTCTGAAAATCCTCCACCACAGATCCTTTAAGAAGCAACCGAACCCGGGTCGTCTCATTTGTCGCCTCGGCCAGCACTGTCTTACTTGATTCAGCTCCAGCGACCAGCTCATCCCTCTCTGCTTTCTGGGTGTCCAACTCGGCCTTCAGTTGTTTGTTGGCGGCCTTCAAGGCATCTAGTTCTTGTTCATCATCAGCACGGGCTGCCTTAAGAGTGGACACAAGGATATTCGCATCCTTCAAAATATCCTTGGTCCGTTCCAACTCTTCTTCCATCCTCTGAAGTTTGAGTTGGTTCGCTTGGAACTTGTTCGAAGCTACTTGCCATTGCTCCAGAGTCTCTTCTCGCTCGGCCCTCGCACGCTTCACCAGACCCATCGCATTCACGTAATTGTGGTGTAAAGTGAGAAAAGATTGGCTCAACCCGGCAGCCTTTAGAAGCTCGTTGCCAACTACCTGAATTTCGCGCACATCGACCTCCCGCAGCTCCATCGGTTCAACATATCGGTGCGGAGGGAGAAACGCGACGCCCAGTTCTTCGGTAATTCCTTTACTCCAGCAGAAGGAGCGGGGGAGTAAGGGCGAAGGAACAGAGGGATGATCAGCGACTGCCGAGTCAGGGGGCGGTTGCGTCGCAGCAGCAGAAACGCAAGGGGGCGGAGACATGTGATGCTCTTGACGCGGCTCCACTGGGGCCGACACAGGCTCTTTCGGGGTCAGTACCTCAGTCCCGGCCCTCGGTTTCTTTGCAATAACAGCCTTGGAGGAGGGACCTGCTGTAGTTTTGCCGGTGGAAGGAGCCGACCTCTTCTTGCCCTTCACGGGCTCGTCCTCCGGTATGCCGGATAGGTACGCCGGTCCCTTCATCTTTAAGCCTGCAAAAACTTTTAGAGTGTTAGTGGAGCGCTAAGGATAGTTAGCAGCAGGGTTGCAAAACAGTAAGTTAGTAACTCATACTCGCTCCCGCCCTTATCTGGTCTTTATTTTGATTTTCGGCCCGATACTGGGCCACTAAGGATCCAGCCCCAACAGTTCCACTGGCCTTCACCTGAGCCTGTATACTGGCGACGGCCTTTTTCTCAAAATCTTCCAGGTTGGAAAATTCCACCTTATAGGCTCCGAGCGACACTTCATGGTGATCCCTACTCCAGTATAAGGGAAAAAACCACTCAACGTTCTCGGAATCAGGACCATCGAGGAACCAGGGCGTACCTCCAGACTTGGCGACTACTTTGAAAAACCCAGTCTTAAAATGCTTGAAGGAATCCGAGACCGGGGTAAATAGCTTCCTATGCACAACACCCCGAATTGAGGTCTAGCCTTTCAACTTGGCTGCCTCCCTTCCGGAACGAGCAGTATGGGGAGTAAAGAAAAAGAAAAACATGGACGTGGTACACGGTAGGCCCAAGCTCTCACACAACCACTCGAAGGCTATTATGTATCCCCACCCGTTGGGATGCAACTGAGAAGGAGCTAAGCCTAAGAATTGGAGGATGGTTGTCTGGAACCCGGTAAATGGAAAACGAATCCCGAGTCGAGTCATATAATCGCGATAGAAGAAGAAGAAAGAATTTTGACTACCCTCCCTAATGGAGCAAATTGGTTCATCGTCATCTGGGAGACGAACGTCGTAACTCTCACTTCTTTCTATGGGCAGCGCTTCAAGATCGGTCGCATTCAACGACGAGCGGTACGACAACACCTCGTGGGTCACCCACGGATATCTTCTCACCAAATCCTCAGAAGGGCTAACCGGCTTCGAAGCTCCAGACTCCGAATCTGCGGAATGGGAAGAGGACGACGAGGCCATTATACCTACCACACAGATAAAAAGTAAACAAGATCAGAATCGTTCCAGTTTACCTGAGGTTAAAGATTGAAGACGCTTTTCTACAGCCAGAGTGAGGTTAGAAGCCGTGTCAACAGGATTCAGGGGACTAGCTTGGAGACTCGGGTCAATATTATGACGACAGGAACCCAGAATCGAATCCTCCGTGACAGAATCTCCGATGGAAAGAAGCCGGGTACATTCGTACAGGCAATCAAAGCAGGGGCCGAGATAATCGTCCACCTCAGCCCTAGGGCTTATTCTTTCTGGGGCTTCAAACTGATTAATCGGTATGGCTGGAATAGCAGCCACGTCAGTACCCCTCCGGGACCCCCTCGGATTGGAAAGAAACACGGATGGAACGTCTAAACTTGCCCCAATGGAGGAACCGCTTCTGTGAAGCCTCGAATAGCTTGTATGGGCATCTCCAGGCGCTTGTCTTTGGGTTCCACTACTGTGAGCGGCAAGGAGAGTAGATTGCCTCTCTGAAGGAGTCAGTTTATCACCCCAGAGCCACCAACGGGCTCTTCCCCTCACAGTTTTGCGTAATTCTTCAAGCTCCTCGGGGGTCATCTCGGTTATGTCTTTCGACATCGATGAATATATTCTCAAAGATACGACAACCAAAACCAAAATTGGACAAAAGTTTAAAGACAATGGGAGGTTTTTTCTAACAATGAGGGATGCAGACAAGAAAGAATCCCGTCAGAAATGGCGTCAATTAGAAAAAGCTACTCAGAAATTTGAGCGAACACGTACAAAACCCAGGAAAAACACTACACAAGCCCTATGAAAGTTTCCACTGAATAAACCAGATACAGGACAAGTTACAAGAAGAATCGAACCCAAGAGATAACGGGGAGAGCAACGATACCTGGTTGAAAGAGAAAGATTCGCTTAAGGAAAGACAAATGGCAGACTCAGGGATGAATTTCCTCGTAGAGCAGAAAGCAACAAAGCAGACAGAACTTTTTAAATGGTAAGGAGTGAAACGAAAACGAGGAAGACTAGGCGGGTATAAAGCTTTCAAAAACTCAACCGTCGGGGGCATAAGCGCCTTTTCACTCATAAAGGAAGGATGACGTAAGTTTCGCATTAAATGCGCGCTCAGCGGTTATTGATTACGCCCAAGGGCCGTAACGCTTCGATTTCGGCTGCATGACAGTTAAGGGGAGCCAGTTGTCAAAAGAAAATCAAGTGAAGAGAAGTGAAAGCGACAGACAATGGCCACTCAGAAAAGTAGAACAACCGACGTAAAGCCCCGGCATTCTGATATCCCGGACTAACGCCCCGACAGGAAGCTCGGTACAATATCATACACCCGAGATGTGATGGCCAGGTTTTTCACCAGATATCATCCATCCCGGCACCAGGTTCAGGGTGCAAACCGACTACATTCCCTGGGGTTCCGGACACGGCCGAGTTATTTGCAAAGAAGAACTTTGGTTTCCCGGTTATGTTAAGGTCTCATACTTGAAAGGCGAAAGAATAAACTGTTTATTTATAAGTCATCGGGTTACACAGATCTTGCATAGATCTCTAACAAGGAAATAAACTAAGTTGTTCGCATCCAGAGGCGATTACAAAGATCAAAATACTGGAAATAAGCGGCTACAAGTAAAAACTAGAACAACAGGCGACAAAGAACCAGATCCTCTGTATGAAGGTCGCACGGTTGGACCTGGAGATTGATCGCCTATCCAACAAAGACATCATATTGGTGAAGATCCTTGTTGGATATGCTGGAGTCCTTAGAGAAGTTTAGACAGGTCCAGGAAGACCCACCTAGCATATCCAAGGCCTCCCACCACTGGCCATTGAAGTTGGATGCAAATCTGGTTCCCCCAAGATCTCATATGAAGTCAAGCCAGGTAGGTGAAGACCGGAAAATACTTCTGAAATCCCAGGCATCCACCAAGCGGTGCTAATGAAGACTGGCAAATACGTCTGGAAAGGAAGCCACGCCGAGGCTCCCGAAGAAACCGTTCTGATATTCGAAGGCACACTTTTCTTCCCCATTCGGCTGACAAAGTTGAAGATATGCGGCGTATAATGGAATTTGGAACGATTATCAGAGAGTTCATTGCCGTTAGAAACAAGTTCACTTAAACAAAATGATACTGATCAAAAGTATGGAGAAAGGCAGGCCAGATTTATAGGTCAGGAAAACCGCGGGGTCCACGTGGCAGGACGTGACGATTCAGAAGCAAAACGGCGTTTTCTTTTTCAAGAAAGGATTAATGATGATTAAAGCATAAGTATTCATGACGCGCAAGGTCCAAGGACGCGCAAGAACCAAGGGGGGCTGACGGTTCCCGATAAAATAAAGGTGCTGCTACAGAACGCTAAAGAGACGTCAGAGTATAGAGTGCCACGTGGTTCCCTAACAATCAAAAAAGGGACACGAGCAGTCTCGAGTGGCCTAAGATGGCGGTAGTTAAGACGGCTTATGGTAGATCATCAAACCCGGTTGTTTAATGGAGGGATCCAGTCAGGACGAACTGTCGCCGCTCGCCGGCTCCGGAGATTGGGCCCGGATCCTCAGTGACGCAAAGCTGCTATCATCAGCTCTTGTGCGACCAAGTTCTTCCCTTTTTAGGACACTTAGGACTTGGGAGGATCTCAGTATTTCAGGACGGACGAAAATCACGGAATTTTAAATCAAAGTTAACCCGGACTACTCGTCTGGGGGCAATTCAATCGTGAGACCAGTAATTCCGGTTTCCTTTGAGCCTCGGGTGCGTTCGTCACACACATGAGTGAGCCACTCTGGCAAATTCAGCCCGGCATCCCAGCAAACTGGACTACCCGGCTGGGGGGCAACTAGGACTAGGCTATTCAGTTGCACTCAGTTGTCAACTCAGCTGTACTCAAGTATCAATAACCGAGTTTGTTGCAAACTCGAGCAGACATTCGAAACCAACGCCCTAGGTCAACACAAACAAGCAGCCAAGCAAATCATCTCGGCAGCTCAGAAACCTGAACTACCGAGCTGGGGGGGCAACTGTTACGGACCTAGACAAGGCCCACTAACTAACCAGCCAACGTGGGGGCAATTCACGTAAGCCGCAGGGCCTAGTCAAGTGGGCAGTGGCTATGATCGTGGGGCACGCACAACCGGATCGATGGGCACGCACATAGTGGGAACCAGAGATCCAACCAACAGGTATCCTCTCTATAAATACATAGAAGAGATACTCCGCCAAGGTACACACTACGAGCCCAGACTTTTACATACTATTACACAGTGCACACACCCCACCCCTTAGGCGAAACGCCTGTTGTGTACTGTGATCAGCCTTCCTTCTGTTTGCTTGCCTAATAAGCTCACAGGAGGGATACCTCGATCCTATATCAATCCACGGCCTATCATTAGGCTAAATATCTGTGTTCTACACTAGAACAAATATAATATATACCGTTAACTTGGTAAAGTTCAAAAAACATTATAAATATTTTGACAAAATTAAAATGAAGCTATATTTTTAGATACTTCAATTCACAAATTTAAAGTTTATAATAAAAAACAGATGAAGTATTATTTTTATATAAAGTAAAATACTCTAACCATTCTTACATTTTACTTTAATTACAGGGACCTTAACTCTATTTTGCTATTAACCTCGTCAAGAATATTCTAGGATGATTCCCAAAAATGTATTTTTAATTATAATTTATTTTATAATAATTTTTATTGACTAAATTACCTTTTATCATCTCAAGCAAATATGATGAAAAATTAAAATTATAAAATTTTATATACCAGACAAATTATAAAATTTTGTAATATAATAAAAGTTAATAGATTCTATAATATAGTAGATATTTTGGAAAAATATATTAAAATTATTTCCTAGTTGTATAATGTTTTTAGTTAATATAAATGTTTAAATAATTTTTATGTTAAATAAGGGTATTTTGGTCAAATAGTATTTATAAGTCAAAGTTATTGGATGGGTGAAAATGAAATCTTCAAAATATAAAAGTGGTTAGTGTATTTTACTCTTTTATATATTTATTATCTTTAACTAATTTTAATTAATGTTTTAATCAATGTAATCTAGTTATTTGTATTTTATTAGAGATACTGCTAAAAAAATAAATTTTTAGCATTATTACCTCTATTAATTATTGGTTTATCTCATTACCTTAATAAACTCTCCTCATAATCTGGCCAAAAAAGAAAAAAAAAATTCTTTTCTCATAAATAAGAATCCTTTTAAAAAATAAATGTTACTCCCTCCGGTTAACTTTTTTGGAAAGTGTTATGGACAAGTGCCGAGTAGTACTCGACATGGAAGCTCCGAAGAACAAAAAAGAGGTCCAGCAGTTGACAGGAAGATTAGCCGCTCTGATCAGGTTCTTGCCAAGGTCGGTCGAGAAGGCTTTGCCTTTGTTCAAGTTGTTGAAGAAGGAGGCCTCGATTGAATGGAATGCAAAATGTGATGCAGCGTTTGAGGGAATCAAGCAGTGTTTGGAAAATCCACCAGTCCTATCGAAGCCCGAATCCGGCGAGACCCTATATTTATACTTGTCAATTGGTGAGGAAGCTATCAGCGCTGCGTTAATAAGGGAGGCAGATCACAGCCAGTTACCGGTGTATTTTATTAGCAAGACCCTACAGAATGCTGAAATCCGATACCAGAAGTTGGAAAAGGTCGCCTTTGCCTTACTCACTGCAGCTCGCCGACTGCGACCTTATTTTCAGGCTCATCACATTGTTGTCAGAACAAGCCAGCCGATACGACAAATCCTACACAAACCAAATTTGGCGGGGAGAATGACAAATTGGGCGATAGAATTGTCCGAATACGACATCACTTATGAAGCTCGCCATGCAATCAAGTCATAGGTTTTAGCCGACTTCGTCAGGGAGTTGACACCAACCATCTCGGCTCCGAGCGAGGAGGCAGATATGTGGAAAATATATGTTGACGGGTCGTCGAATACAAAAGGCAGCGGAGCCGGGATTATCATTGAAAGCACAGAGGACGTTACGATCGAGCACTCTCTTCACCTAAAATTCCCAACCTCAAATAATCAAGCTGAGTACGAAGCCCTGATAGCCGGATTGCAACAGGCAAAAGAGAATGGAGCCACAAGAGTTAAGGTTTTCACCGACTCACAGCTTGTGGCAGCTGAGATCAAGGGGTCTTATCAAGCAAAGGGCCCGCTGATGGCAAAATACCTTTTCAAGGCTAAGGAGATGATGGCTGAGTTCGAGGAAGCAAGTGTAACCCACATCCCTAGAGGGGAGAATGTAAGAGCCGACATACTTTTGAAATTGGCCAATACCAAGAGTGCAGGGTGTCATCGGACAGTGGTTCAACAGAACCTCGAGGACCCACACTGCACCATGGCCATCTCAGTGGAGGCAGATTGGAAAAAGCCAATCGAAGATTATTTGGAGCGTGGCATCCTACCTGACGATGCCATGAAAGCTAAGAAGTTGGTTCGGGAGGCGGCCAAGTACACCATGGTGGAGGACCAGCTTTATCGGAAAGGTCTTCACCCCCTATGCTGAGATGCTTAAATCCGAATGAGGCGGGGTATGTTCTATCCGAGATATATGGAGGAGCGAATGGCCAGTACATGGGCGCTAAGGCACTCGCCAGAAAAACCTTACGAGCAGGTTACTATTGGCCGACCATGGAAGCCGACTCAAAGACTCTTGTTAAAACATGTGATAGCTGTCAGAAGCACTCCAGAGTAATTTGGTCACCCCCGGCGGAACTCCATTTCATCTCGGCCCCTTGGCCTTTCTACAAATGGGGTATGGACATATTAGGCCCATTCAAGCCAGCTCCCAGACAGCTGCGATGGCTAATCGTTGCCGTCGATTACTTCACCAAATGGATTAAGGCCGAACCACTTACGACAATTTCTTCGGCCCGCGTACAACGATTCTTTGAATTTAACATCATCACGCGCTTTGGAGCTCCGGCTGAGATAGTGACAGACAACGGAACTCAGTTCACTGGTAGCGGATTCCGAGATCTGACCTACGAGTTTGGCATACAGCATCATTTTGCTTCTGTGGAGCACCCACAATCTAACGGACAAGCCGAGGCGGCAAACAAGGTCATTTTAGACGGACTAAAGAAGCGTATGTTGGAAGCAAGTACTGGCTGGGTGGACCAACTACCTTATGTTCTTTGGGGCATCCGAACAACAGCGCAGACATCAACTCAAGAAACTCCCTACAGAATGGCTTATGGGTGCGAGTCCATGATCCCGGTCGAAATAGGATTACCCTCATGGTGTAGGAGAAACATTCTGTCACAAGGGGAAGCGACCAACAACGAGGCATTGGCAGTCGAGTTAGACCTTGCAGACGAGGCCCGAATAACAGCTTACTGCCGAGATATCACTACAAAGCAGCTTATCGCGGCTCGTTATAACAAGAAGGTTAGGCCCCGG
Source organism: Acacia pycnantha (assembly GCA_025563575.1). Taxonomy (NCBI): domain Eukaryota; kingdom Viridiplantae; phylum Streptophyta; class Magnoliopsida; order Fabales; family Fabaceae; genus Acacia; species Acacia pycnantha. The sequence continues at coordinate 10,758,988 of JAMWYP010000004.1, read as the reverse complement.
ACGTTTCAGCCAGGAAATCTCATCCTCCGAAGGGCGGACGTCGGAAATAAGAATGCCAAAGACGGCAAGCTCGCGGAAAATTGGGATGGCCCCTATCACATTCGGGAAACACTTCAGAAAGGAGCATATGTGTTGGAAACTCTAGACGACAATCCAATCCAGCGAACATGGAATGCAGACAAGTTAAGGACTTATTACAGTTAGACTTAGCCTTTCCTGTTTTAATCATCTCTCTTTTTGTTCGTTTCATTTAGCATTTGGATTCAAATGTCGGCCATACGGCCTTTTTCCCTTGTTAGCAATGCATCTGTTGAATAAAAGTAAGACTCTCGTTCGAGAGCATTTTAAATTGCAAACGTTGTTATGCATTACTACACCAAAAAGCTATCGCAGCTTGAAGCATCTTGCAAATTACTCCGGGGTAGCAAGAGGAATCGCCATATCGACCCTGATCAGGTCAAAATACTCGGACATTTTGGCAAAAAGCCAAACCCGGGTAGGTGGTAGATTCCCTTTACCTTAGGATGACCCGGTTGACAATCCCGAATCCACACAATACAGTGCTAACACCGACCACTCAAATACATTACGGTCTCAAGACCATGCGCGCTCTCGCAGATTCTGCACACCTTACTACTGACCCTGGCCCGGTCATTTACGATAACACATGCAAAGTAAATTCCATTTATACATTGGATATTTGCATCAAGGGACCAAATTGGCCAATTTGTCCACAACAAAATACCGGCTACAGACCCGGTTTATACAAGTTTAAGACAAAAAAGAAAGAAAGAAGAAGAAGCATAAATCAGCTCCCAGGATGTGCAGTAGTGGCGGGATCCACAGCAGTTGAGACTTCCTCCCCTGTCTCAGTTTCGCCTCTAATGGCATCCTCGTCGAGCAAGGTCTCTAAAGCAGCAGTGGGCTCCACATATGGGACAAATTCACCATTTTCCACATATGAGCGAAAGTGGTAGCCTGCGATGTTCAGTTCAACCCCAGGGTTTAAGTGCTGGATTTGGGTTAAGGCATTCTGAAAAGCCTCCACCACAGATCCCTTCAGAAGCTCCCGAACCTGGGCCGTCTCATCCGTCGCCTCGGCCAGCGATGTCTTACTTGATTCAGCTCCAGCAACCAGCTCATCCCTCTCTACCTTCAGGGTGTCCAACTCGGCCTTCAGCTGTTTGTTTTCAACTTTTAAGGTATCTAATTGCTGTTCATCATCAGCACGGGCTGCCTTAAGAGTTGACACAAGGATATTTGCATCCTTCAAAATGTCTTTGGTTCTTTCCAACTCTTCTTCCATCTTCTGAAGTTTGAGTTGATTCGCTTGGAACTCGTTTGAAGCCACTCGCCATTGCTCCAGAGTCTCTTCTCGCTCGGTCCTCGCATGTTTCACCAGACCTATCGCATCCGCGTAATTATGGTGTAGAGTGAGAAAGGATTGGGTCAACCCGGCCGCCTTTAGAAGCTCGTTGCCAACGACCTGAATTTCGCGCACATCGACCTCCCGCAATTCCACCGGTTCAACATATCGGCGAGGGGGGAGAAACGCGACACTCAGCTCTTCAGTAATTCCTTTACTCCAGCAGTGGGAGCGGGGGAGCAATGGCGAAGGAGGAGATAGCTTGTGGCTAGGAGGAACAGAAGGATGATCGGCGACTGCCGAGCTAGAGGGCGGTTGCGTTGCAACAGCAGAGATGCAGGGGGGCGCAGACATGTGACGTTCTTGACGCGGCTCCACTTGGGCAGACACAGGCTCTTTTTGGGTGAGTACCTCAGTCCCGGCCCTCGGTTTCTTTGTGATAGCAGTCTTGGAGGAGGGGCCTGCTGTAGCTTTGCCGGTGGAAGGAGTCGACCTCTTCTTGCCCTTCACGGGCTCGTCCTCTGGTATACCGGACAGATACGCCGGTCCTTTCATCTTCAGACCTGCAAAAGAACAAGAATATTAGCGGAGTGCAAAGCAGAGTTAGCAGCAGGATTGAAAAATAGTAAGTTAACGACTCATACTCGCCCCCGCCCTCATCTGGTCTTTATGTTGATTTTCGGCCCGATATTGGGCCACCAAGGATCCAGCCCCAATGGTTCCACTGGCCTTCACTTGAGCCAGTATGCCGGCAATCGCCTTTTTCTCGTGATCTTCCAGGTGGGAAGATTCCACCTTGTAGGCTCCAAGAGACACGTCGTGGTGATCCTTACTCTAGTATAAAGGAAAAAACCAGTCAACGTTCTCAGAATCAGGACCATCGAGGAACCAGGGTCTACCTTCAGACCTGGCGACTACTTTAAAAAACCCAGTCTTAAAATGCTTAAAGGAATCCGAGACCGGGGTGAACAGCTTCCTATTTACAACGCCCTGAATAGAGGTCCAGCCTTTAAGCTCGGCTGCCTCCCTGCCGGAGCGAGCAGTATGGGGAGTAAAGAAATAGAAAAAGATGGACGTGGTACAGGGTAGGCCTAAGTTCCCACAGAGCCACTCAAAAGCTATTATATATCCCCACCCATTGGGATGCAACTGAGAAGGGGCTAAGCCTAAGAATTGGAGGATAGCTGTTTGGAACCCGGTAAACGGAAAACGAATACCGAGCCAAGTTATATAATCACGGTAGAAGAAGAAGAAAGAATTTTGACTACCCTCCCTCATTGAGCAAATCGGTTCATCGTCATCTGGGAGAAGAACGTCATAGTTCTCACTCTTCTCTATTGGCAGCGCTTCAAGGTCGGCCGTACTCAACGTTGAACGGTATGACAACGCCTCGTGGGTAACCCATGGATACTTTCTCACCAAATCCTCAGAGGGGCTGATTGCCTTCGAGGCACCGGATTCCGATTCCGCGGTATGGGAAGAGGACGACGAGGCCATTATACCTACGACAGAAATAAAAGTAAATAAGATCAGAATCGTCCTAGCATACTTGATGTCAAAGATTGAAGACGTGTTTCTACAGCCAGGGTAAGGTTAGAAGCCGGGTCAACAGGATTCAGGGGGCTGGCTTGGAGACCCGGGCTAATGTTGTGACGACAGGAGCCCAGGATCGAATCCGCCGTGATAGAGTCTCCAATGGAAAGCAGCCGGGTACATTCGTACAGGCAATCATAGCAGGGGCCGAGATAATCGTCCACCTCAGCCCTAGATTTCTTTCTTCCTGGGATATCAAATTGGTTGATCGGTTGGGCTGGAATAGCAGCCATGTCAGCGTGCCTCTGGGACTCCCTCGGGTTGGAGATAAGCGAGGGCGGAATGTATGAACTTCCCCCAATAGAGGGATCGCCTCTTCGATGTCTCGAATGGCTTATAACTCCAGGCGCTAGACTTTTGTTTCCACTATTGTGAGCGGCAAGGAGAGCAGATTGTCTCTCTTGAGGAGTCAGCTTATCACCCCAAAGCCACCAACGGGCTCTTCCCCTCACAGTTTTGCGCAATTCTTCAAGTTCCTCGGGGGTCATGTCTGTTATGTCTTTCGACATCGATGGATATATTCTCAAAGGTACGGTAGTCAAAACCAAAATCGAACGAACGTTTAAAGAAAACGGGAGGTTTTTCTAACAATGAAGGGTGCAGACAAGAAAGACTCCACTCAGAAAGAGCGTCAATCAGAAAAAGCTACCCAGAAATTTGAGCGACCCCGTACAAAACCCAGGAAAAACACAACACAAGTTCTATGAAAGTTTCCATTGAATAAACCAGATACAAAACAAGTCACAAGAAGAATAGAACCTAAGAGATAGCAGGGAAAGCAACGATACCTGGTTGAAAGAGAAAGGTTCACTCAAGGAATGGCAAACGACAGACTCAGGGATGAATTTCCTCGTGGAGCAGAAAGCAACAAGGAAGGAAGAACTTTTTAAATGGTATGGGGTGAAACTGAAAAGAGGAAGACTAGGCGGGTATAAAGCCTTCAGAAAGTTCAACCGTCGGGGGCAAAAGCGCCTTTTCACCCATAAGGAAGGATGACGTGACAGGTGCATTTAATGCGCGTTCAGTAGTTATTACTTACGCCCAAGAGCCGTAGTGGCCAGAGCACCTCGATTTCGGCTGCACGACAGTCGAGGGGGAGCCAGTTGTCAAAAGAAAAGCAAAGGCAAAGAAGTGGAAGCGAAAGATAGTGGCCACTCGGATACATAGAATAGCCGACGTAACGCCCCGGCCTTCTGATATCCCGGTCCAGACGTTTGCAAAGAATAGGCAAAAAAGCTCGGTGCAATGTGGTACACCCCGGATGTGATGGCCAGGTTTTCACCAGGAATCATTCATCCCAGAAACCCGGTTCAGGGTGTAGACCGACCACACTCCCTGGAATTTCGGTCACAGCCGAGTTGTTTGGAAATAAAACACTCGATTTCCCGGTTACAATAAGGTTTCATACTCGAAGGCCAGAGGAATAAACGTAAAGCGAAAATAAGCTTTTTATTCATAAATCATCAGGTTACACAGATCTGTTACAAGAAAATAAGCTAAGCTATTCGCATCTAGAGGCGATTACAAAGATCGAACTACTGGAAATCAGCAGTTACAGGTAAAAAATAGAACAACAGGCGACGAAAAACCAGATCCTCTGTATGAAAGCCGAACAGTTGGAGCTGGAGATTGATCACCTGTCCAACAAAGACATCATATTGATGGAAATCTTTGTTGGATATGCTGGAGTCCTCAGAAAAGTTCAGACAGGTCCAGGAGGACCCGCCCGACTTATCCAAGGCCTCCCACCGCTGGCCATTGAAGTTGGATGCAAATCTGGTCCCCCCAGGATCCCATACGGAGTCAAGCCAGATAGGTGAAGACTGGCAAATACTTCTGAGATCCCGGGCATCCTACAAGCGGCGTTCATGAAGACTGGCAAATACGTCTGAAGGGATAGCCACGTTGAGGCGTTCGAAGAAGCCATTCTGATATCCGAAGGTGCACCTTTCTTCCCCATTTGGTTGGAAAAGTTGAAGATACGCAGCGCTTAGCGGGATGTGGAACTCTTACCAGAGAGCTCATCGCTACAAGAGACAAATTCACTCAAAAGGAACAGATGGGAAAATTGATCAAAAGTATGGAAAAAGGCAAGGCGACGAATAGATTTATAGGCCAAGCTAACTGCACGGTCCACGTGGCAGTAATTGATAATTAGCCTACAATGCGACATTTTCCTTTTCGAGAAAGGCTTAATGATGGTATTCATGACGCGCAAGGACCAAGGGGGGCTGACGGTTCCCGATGAAATAAAGGTACCACAGTACGTCAAATGAAGTAAGCTAAAGAGACGTCAAATTACAGAGTGCCACGTGCTTCCTCAACAATCAAAAAGGAACACAAGCAGTTGCGAGTGGTCTAAGATGGCGGCAATAAAGTCGACTCATGGCATAACTTCGAACCCGGCTGTTCAGTAAAGTGATCCCGCTAGAATAAACTTGTGCAATTCGATTGTTTTCAAGGCTGGTCCGGATCCTTTACGACGCAAGGCTGATGCCATCAGTCCTGGCAAGACCCAGTCTTTTCCTTTTCAGGACAATTCGGACTTGGGAGGATTTCAATACTTCAGAGCGGACAAAAATTATGGAATTTTAAAGCAAAGTTAACCCGAACTACTCGTCTAGGGGCAATTCAATCATGAGACAAGTCGCTCCGGGTTCCTTTGAAACTCGGACATATTTGGTCAAACACGTACGACTGCGACACTCCGGCAAATTCAGCCCGGCATCCCAGAAAAATGGACTACCTGGCTGGGGGGCAACCATGCTACTCAGTTGTATTTAGTTGTCAATAACCAGGTTTAGCGCAAAATCGAGCAGACATTCGAAACCGACGCCCTAGGTCAACACAGACAAGCAGTCAAGCAAATCATCTCGGCAGCTCAGAAGCCTGAACTACCGAGCTGGGGGGCAACTGTTATGGACCTGGTCAAGGCCCAATAACTAACCAACCAGCGCAGGTAAGCTGCATCTTAACGGAAGGACCTAGTCATCAGGGCACGATCGGGGCAGTCACCACGATCGTGGGGCACGCACAACTGGATCTATGGGCACGCACAACGTGGGAACCAGGGATCCAACCAACAGGTATACTCTCTATAAATACATAGAAGAGATACTCCGCCAAGGTACACATTACTAGCCCCTGAATTTACATACTGTTACACAGTGCACACACCCCACCCCTTTGGCGAAACGCCTGTTGTGTACTGTGATCAGCCTTCCTTCTGTTTCTTGCCCAATAAGCTCACAGGAGGGACACCCCGATCCTATATCAATCCACGGCCGTTCATCAGGCCGGACATCTGTGTTCTACACCAGAACATAAAGATTAAGGAAGGTAATTAAATTACTTTAGAGTATTTCTATTTTTATTTTTTTCTTCAAACTAAATAGTTTGACTAATAAACTAATATATAATCTAAGGATACACAACATATGAAATGATTAAGTAACTTATTTAGCTTCCTTAATCTCTACGAAAAAAGTTACTTATGTCTTATAATTAGGACTGGAGGTAGTATTTTTTTCTACATATTTACTAATTTTATAATCTTTCATCCATGTAACACACACACACATATAGGTTTATCGTTTGTCATGTTACCTAAAAACTACGTTTTTTGAGAGTTAGGAGAATTAATGAAGGGTATTTTGATATTTTTGTTTTTGTATTTATTATATAAATTTTACCAAAAGGCCCTTCATTAATTTCCCTAGTTCCCAAAACAATGTCATTTTGAGGTTAGAGGAATTACTGAAGGGTTTTTGGTATTTTTGTTTTTATACTTTTTATATGAATTTTTCTATAACACCCTTCATTAATTTCCTTAACTTCAAAACCATGTCAATTTAGGAGTTAAAAGGATAAATAAAGGATTTTAGTACTTTTAATTTTATATTTATTATATAAATTTTAACAAAATACTATTTATTAATTCCTTTGTCACTTAACAAAAACTCCCAAAACAACATACTTTAGTTTTAGGTGAGTTGACAAAAAGAAATATTTATTGAGAAGGTTTTGTCATGCTTTCTCAATATATATATATATATTTTGATATAAAAGATGGGGAAACGCCTACATAACAAAGAAAGCAATTACATAAAAGAGGAATTAAATCCTAAACACTCTTGGTAGACCAAGTCTTTAGATAGGAAGGACACATATCTAAAATGACAATATTTAAAATGTCAATTTTAGTTAAGGCATCCGCAATTCCATTGAAATCCCGTGACAGGGACCTCAACCTTCCAATCCTGTTCAACATATCCTTAGCTTTCTCTCAATATATGTATATATCGTCTGTGTGTGAACTGTGAACTGTCAATCAGCCATGTGTAAGCCTCACATCCTGATATTCCCATACCCTGCACAGGGTCATCTTCTTCCTCTTCTCGACCTTACTCACCAGCTCGCGCTTAGAGCCTTCACCATCACCATCATCATTACCCCCAAGAACCTCCCTACCCTCCAACCTCTCCTCTCCACCCACCCCACCATCGTTCACACCCTCCTCCTTCCTTTCCCTTCTCACCCCACCCTCCCTCCCGCCGTCGAAAACGTCCAAGAACTCGGCGGACGGATCTTCCTAGGGACATAGGGGGGCCATGGCCCCCCAAAAAAAAAGAAAATGTGTTTAAAAAAATTTTTAGAAAAATTTTATGTAATGTAAAATTAAATTTTGGCCCCCCAATTTTTCTAAAACATTTTTACCTCTTTTTTTTTTTCATTTGCAGGTCAGCCTTTTATATCTTTGGGGCTTATAATTCAATCTTTGTTCCATGCGGGGTCTTGTGTGATTTATGTTAATCTTGTCATTTTTTTTTCTATATTTCATTCTAATTACCTGAAATTTTTAGCTTATTAGTGAAATTTACTTTTTTGGTGTATTATTTAATATGCTTTTACCCATTTTACACTACTCCTGTAGATGAAGTTTATTGATTTTTCATTCTAAACCTCAACCTCTTGCCTTCCAATGTTGTGGTATTCAATTACATGAAGTCTATGGTTGAACCAAAGATTCACAATCATATAAATTAAAGCCTCTTGTCTTCCAATGTTTGTGGTGTATTTTTTTATATTATTTATATTCTTTCATATTTTAATGCATATAAAACTTTCCCTTAAAAAAATTTTTCGGGGGAGCTGCCCCCGAACCCCCGAATCCCCCCACCACTATTTGGCCCCCAAACTTTTATCTCAAGCTCCGCCCCTGACTCGGCCAACTCGGAAACTTCCCCGTTATCGTCGCTCTCTCCAAGCTCCACGATCCAATCCTCCAGTGGTTCAAATCCCACCCTTCCCCTCCCGTTGCCATCATCTCCGACTTCTTCCTCGGCTGGACCCTCAAGATTTCCCGCCATCTTGGGATTCCGAGGATTGTTTTCTACTCTTCCGGTGCACTCTTAACCTCCATTACCAAAATCTGTTGGAAGAATATATCGGACATCAGAGATCAGAGAGTGGTTGAGTTCTCTGATATACCCGGAGCTCCGTGTTTTAAGCAGGAGCACCTTCCTGCCATGATCCGAAGATACAAGGAATCGGATCCTGATAATGAGATTGTAAAGGAAGGTTACTTGTCGAATATGGCAAGTTGGGGTTGTGTTTTCAATAGCTTCTATGAACTTGAAGGTCCGTATTTGGATTATTTAAGGACGACGTTGGGGCACCGGCGGGTTTTCGCGGTTGGCCCGTTGAGCTTGCTTGGACCCGACAATGGCAAGGGTCGGGGCAACACGAATAACGAGGCGAACTCCGATGTGCTCAAATGGCTCGACGGCTGCCCCGATGGTTCTGTGTTGTACGTGTGCTTTGGGAGTCAGAAGTTGCTCAAGCGGGAGCAAATGGAGGCTTTGGCATCCGAGTTGGAAAGATCCGAGACCCGATTCGTGTGGGTTGTGAAACACGGCACGAGTCAACAGATGGAGGAAGGATATGGGGTGGTTCCAGACGGGTTTGAGGATCGGGTGAAGGGTTGGGGCTTCATCATTAAGGTTTGGGCCCCACAAGTGGCGATCCTGAGTCACAGAGCGGTTGGCGGGTTTCTGAGTCACTGTGGGTGGAACTCAGTGTTGGAGGCCATAGTGGCTGGAGTTATGATTCTGGGGTGGCCCATGGAAGCTGACCAGTTCGTGAATGCAAAGCTACTGGTGGAGGACAAGGGCGTAGCGGTGAGGGTGTGCGAGGGAGCGGATTCAGTGCCCGACCCGGATGAGTTGGGTCAGGTTATAAGGAAGTCAATGGATGTGGATAGTCCGGAGAAAGAAAGAGCAGTTAAACTCAGAGATGAAGGCCAAGGATCTGTGAGTGGCGAAGGTAGGTCCTTGAAAGAATTTGATGACTTTGTGGAAGCATTGACTGAATTAGACGTTATTGGAGTAAAGTAGGGGTCGAAATTTGATTGATATAAATAAAATAAAAAGCAGATGTTGAATATTTTTATTACGAGTATTAATTAATAATATAATTTTGATTTTACAAATGCCTATAATTTTGTCAGAATAAACGAGCGTATGCTTCCAGTACTTTGTTATTATTCATATCAAAATTTAAAAATTTGAATATAATTTAACATTTTGATAATATTTTCATAAAAGATTAAATTCGAACCATTTAAATGATAATATAATTGTTATGAAAAATGGAAGAGGAGGGAAAAGAATAGGAAGATGAGAAGAACGTGGGTCGCTTTTTTCTTCACCTTTCATTTTCCTTTGAAATTTTTCTCACCTTTCAGCAGGGGTTCGACGACAATAAATACAGAATATGCATGCAGACAAATTTCCATATTATGGTGGTTTAGACTAGTGAGAGATTATTCATTGCACTTTGTTGTACAGTTACAAACATATACTTTCAAATCTCGCCAACATTAACCAAATATGACAATGTATCAAGACTTTGACATTTTTGTGCTCATGGGTACTATAAATGACCCCTTTTAGCTTGACCTATTGTGTCACAAGTAACAAAGAAGAAAAATTAACAACATAACCAAGGCCTTTCATCATTTTCAATGGTCCCAAGGTGTTTGTTAAGAAGTATTTGTTAGGAAATATATTGTAATTAATATAGAATCAATTAGCATTTTCATTTTCGACCAAAAAAAAAAAATTAGTATTTTCATCAAGAGTAAATATCCTTTTTGGTCCCTGAAATAACACGCGCTACCCATTTTGGTCCCTGAGTAAAAAAAATGTCATTTTTAGTCCTTAAACAGTTAAAAAAATGTCCCTTTTAGTCCTTTTAGTCATTTTTTGTGGACATTTTAATCCCTCACAAATTCCCAAAAAATCATTTTTAGTCCCTAAAAAGGACCGAAATGACATTTTTTTTACTCAGGGACCAAAATGGGTAGAGCGTGTTTTTCCAGGGACCTAAAAGGGTATTTACTCTTTCATCAATCAGGGATTATGATTATGGAATCATTATTAAGAGTCATTATCAGTGAGGTGCTCTCCTCTTGTATAAATATATCATACACAACTTTCTGATTCTTTGATTACATGGTATTAGAGCCTCACGAATTCTAGGGTTTCTTTTTTCTTTTTGGGACTGTTTGGGTACTAATCGGCGCACTGTTCACTGGTACTGTTCAGCGCACTGTTTCGTGGTGCACTGTTTCACACTATTCGACGCAATGTTCATCGGTGTTGTTTGTGGCTATTGTTCATGAGGTGTGGGTTTCCTGATTGTGAAACTATTATTTGCTTTTGACTTGTGCAAATTTGGTTTTTTTTTTGGTGTGGTTAGCGATTGTGCTTGTTGTTTGGTGTTTCTGTTGATTGCTGGTTCTTCTCTTGAAAGTGCTTGCTTTCTTGTTATTGTGATTCTTTGGTTACTGATTCAACATTGAACTGGGCAAAGTATAATGATTGAAACAAAACTGTTATGATTTAGCTCTTGAGTATTGAGAAGGAAACTCATTTAGTTCAGGATTCCCCTTCTGGTGATAATGAGAAAAGTTTGGCTTGGTCTAAAGCGTATGCTCGTCTCTTTTTCCAAATTTAGAATTCTATTGAACCATGGATTGTCTTATGTTAGTCACTGCGACACTGTGAAAGAAATTATGAATTATCTTGAATTTATGTTCTTTGGTAAAGGAAATTTTAGTTGGATTCATGAAGTTTGTAAAGGCTTCTATCGCTCTCAACAAAAACGCCTTACCTTGAAGGATTTCTTTTTGGATTTAAAGAGGTTGTATGAAGAGATGAAGGTACTTATATCTATGCAAACGGATCTTCAGAACCGTATCAATAATATGGAGTTTCAGGCCATCATCAGCTTCCTTGAAGCTCTTGACCCATCTTATGACATCATTTGATCTCAGATTCTGTCAAGTCACGAACTTCCATCTCTTAAAGATGTGTTCTCGTAGGTTCTTTGTAACATCCCTTTTTCAAACGCGGAAATTTTCTTTTTTCAATCAGAGTCGAGCAGAGGAGCAAAAGAGTAACTGATCATAACAAAATGTAAACCATAGTGTAACAGAGTATTGATATTACAGTGATCCTACTATTCAAAGGTAAGCTACTGCTTAAACGTAAGTACAGAAAGAAACGATAAGATATCTTCAGCCGCAAGTCTACTCCTGCTGCTTGCCATGATCTTTGATCCGAGGTCGTCCAGACCCTGAAGCTATAGCTGATATTCAATTTACCACATTGAATCTCAGGTAACGGTTAACCTCAAGCCCCAAATAACACAGTATACGGTCAACAGATATTCTAGAGCTAATACAACAGTATATCATTTGCATACAGTAGATGCACGATCATTATGCCGACAGAACACAAGCACAAAGCAAATGTAAAGCCCCATAAGGTAAACAATAACAACAACAGCCTGCACTATTCACCAGTGCCACGATACCACTCGTGTCCTCAGCGCTAGGAAAACATAACGACATTACAAAACTTAACCCGTAAACTGTCTGTATAACGGTCTACGAACGTATCCTTGACATATATGCATTTAAGCAGCACAAGATTAGTGTTACAGTACGCGTCCGTACCTTCGTTGACGTACGTAGGTGTTTCTGGCGGAAACTGTACTTTCTGACGGAAAACAGCGGTTTGTCCGACAGCGGCACGTTGGACAGCGTAACGGCAGCAAACTAGGATTTCTGACGTCCTATAAGAGTAATATCACTTTTATTAGTGATTTGATACTATATCTGGCATTTTAGGTAAAAATTACCATTTTGCCCTTCTACCCCTAATTGGCGGAATTTCGCCAGCACTTCGCTACTTTGGCTCCAACTTTTCAGGAATTCCATCCCTACCAAGTGTTTACCTCGTCAGGCATTTTTCAATGCAATGAGGCCTAAAAACAATAGTAGAAACCTCACTCCCTACTTACTAAAACTATCTAACAATCCTACTAACTACCGAACTAAAAAGCTAAAGACCGAAGGACTTACCCGTTGAAGACTTCTGCAGAACTTTTTCCAGAGCTTCTCTCTCTTCTTTCTCCCTCTAGGATTTCGGCCAAGAGCAAGAAATGGTGTGAAGAATTGTGATGGAGGGGGGGTATTTATAGGATTTTGGAAGGACATAAAGGGAATTTCAAAATTGTTTGCTTTATGCCCGGTCCACTAGATTTTCCCCTATCGGTCCCCGTTTCGTGTAATCTCGGAAAATCTCAAAATTCTGAATTCATAACTTTGAAGATCTTCTCTTTCTCTTCAACAATATCTAATTTAACTTAGATTTCAGTCTCTTACAGGGTTCCAACAGTCCAGTTGAAGTTTTCTCGAAAAATGTGTCCGTACGTGTCCGGTGTCGGAATTCGTTTTCGGAATCACCAATCTCTGGGAAATAATTAACTGATTCCAAATATGTCCAGATAATTTCAAACCCATTCCTAGATATTGAGTTAGAATTTATTTTCTTCAGATCCAAAAAAATGTGCCTTTCTACATTTTTCCCTATTTTGTTTTATTAGGAAAATGTGCTAACGGCCTCGGAATTAACTTCCGGAAGAGGTCACTTGAAGGTAAAAACTCACTGATCAATATTTTACCTTGACTTTGGAATTCCTATTCCTAGATCTCTAGATAGGATCCGTTTCCTAATTTTTAAATTACTATTCACATTTTTTACTTTAATTAATTATATTATTAAAATATTACAAAACTTATACACTAAGTTTCCATTTATTTTCTCTTTTTTTTTTTATTGGGGCATAATTTCGGCTGGCCCCTTTTTAATTTTAATAAATAAATATTTATTTTTTATTTATTTAATTATTTAATGATTTATTTATTTAATTTTTCCAAAAATTCCACCAAAAAATCCCTAATTGGTCCATTCTTGTATTTAGGCTTAAAAATACCTAAACTCAACTATTTTTCTCCAAAATTTCCAATTAATTAATAAACATGTTTTTACTAATTTTAAAACCAAACCCACTAATTTTAGGGTTCCATACAATTATTCGTGAATTTCCTTTGCTTATGTTTAATAAATTAACCCAATATTACTTAATTACTTTATTATCACAAGTTGATAATTTTCATACTTAGAACACCTCATTACCTTTATACTCTTGCATTAAAATTAGCATTTCCATGCCTCTTTCATTATTTGATAATTTACAAGGGTGTTATGGTCTTTTTATTACTTCTTAAGCAATACTATTCAATTTCTCCAAGTTTGTAATTTATTAAATTACCTTAATTAGAGATATTATTCTCCCATAATTTACTTGGTCATTTTATTGTCTTTTAGGATTTTTCACAATTTTTCCAAGTTACTTATGTCCCTTAGGGGCATTTTCGTCATTTTGGCACTTTGGCCCTTGAATTCTCCAATTTCCTACAGAGTTTTAACTTAGAATATTAGACCATTTTTACACAAGTCTGGAGATCAAAACTTCACTTATCAGAAGTATCCAATTTATTTGTAATATTCCGGATAATAAAAATCCGGGTATTACATTCTCTGTGCTGATAGTTTGGTTCGTCCGTCTGTTGTTCGGATTATTGTTTTTTGGGAACACCCTGTTGGGATTCGTACACAAAGCGGAAGGAATATATCCAATAAAATTACGAATCACATAGGAGGATATATCAACGATGTTTAAACTATGGTAGTCGGAACCGTACCTTTCTTATTCGTGTGTGTCTTGTTCAATACGATCACCAGGAGCTGACTGAGTGAATCAACTCCCTCTACCGGTATCCACACCGAACAAAACTCCAACACAGACGGCATCGTGCTAGCGCCTTCAGCGTTTTGCGTCTCTTCTCTTTTCTCTAGGATTTCTCTTTCGCGGCTGACTACTTTTTAATACGACTTGATCATTATCTTATAGGGTTTTTCCAAAACCTAATTGGACCGTATTAAAATATTCAAAATTAATCTTTATTGATTTTGAAATTCGAATTTGGATTAAAATAATATTAATTAAATCTGTCCAATAGATCTAATCTAATCTAATCTATTTATTTAAATCAAATTAAAAGTCAGCTTATTTAATTTATCTTTCTAAATTAAATCGGAGATATGATATCTATCTATTTAATTAAATCTGAGATACAATATCTCTATTTAATTAAATCTGAGATACGATATCTCACTTCGAAAATTAAATTTGAAATATGATATCTCTATTTGTTTTAGTTATTTAATTTATTAAATAAATTAAATACTACATAATAATGTTATGATCTATATAAATAATATTAATATTATTTTTGAAGTTATATATATATATATATATATAAGATTCAATGAATCTAGACTTTATTGCTTGTGTTGGGCTATTCTTGTATGCGACCCTGTAGGCCCACATGAGATTGGCAGCGAGCTAATACTGTACCAGACTACAAGTCGCAAGTGGCCTCTAGCAAGATATTACGACTACCCAATTCATATGAGGATCGATGATACGATGCATCCTATCATACAACCATGCCACATCCTTTTTGTCATGTGATAATTTGGTCAATGATGAAGCATGGATAGTGTCATCCTCCTGTTCATGACCATTACTTTCTCGATTTTTGAGTAGTCTAACAATTGAAATGGAAACTCCTTTCCATCGTAGTATTACCATACATTTCTCATACTTACTCATCGAGGGGCCCAGTAATATTTCTCTACAAATTTGAGGGACAAATCTCATCTTGACCATTCACATTCCTCTCCATGAAAACCAATAATCCTGATCGAAACCTTTATCATCACCCAGTCAAAGGTGACTTTTGACTAGGTCAAAGATGAATGATTCTCATGTAGGAATCCATAATGATCTCAGGTCAAAGGGCATTGTGACGTGGTTATACATGAGATAAGCTTATGACTTAATCCATGCAGTTTTCTCATAATGGGTCGATCCAACACTTTGTATTCTTACAAGTCTCTAAGGCTTTGATTCGTATCTCCATACCTCATCAAAGTCATACTGGTCTTATTTCATCTTCGCTCCTGCATAGATGACCGACCAGGGACATTTAGGACAATCTTTATGATACATCCAAGGATACCGTCATTATAATAAACATGCAAATGATATAATAACAAAATGAAGAAATACTTTAAATTAACAATAGCGTTTAAAGTACAATGATTTGCCAGTAGGGCAAAATTTCCAACACACCCAAGCTTGTGTAGTATTGCCCACAGACGAATGCTTATAGGTGTTGCTTGATGACTCGGGATCTTCTGATTCTGGTTCCGCAGGTATGATTGCCAGTGGCTCAGGGTTAATTACCACTGGCACAAGAAACCTTGGAACTACTGATTTCCGTACGGTCCTTCTCATTAAGGCGCCTCCAGGGAAACAAAAGTATCTGAATGGTTGGTTTGGGGGTATTTTTCTGTCCATTTTTTTGTATCACATAACCAGGGTTAAATCAGTACTCTTTTCTAAACAATGTCCAAACATCACTCTAATTCCACATCTGTAACGCCCCTAATTCTATGTTCATTATGATGTCCAATTATGTTCCTATATCTCGTATTAAACTAATTCGCGTGTATTTATTAGAGTGATGACGTTAACAGATCAGAGTAATTCACAACAGAGAACATGCATAACACTTGGATGATGAGTGACTGATAACATATGCCCAGGCATATGCTGGTTAATTTTAATTCCCGGAGGAATATTTTCGCGTGAAACAATTTTAATAATTCAAAAATAGTTAGGGTTAATCTCGTTGGAGGATGTTGGATATACAGTTATCCCAAATTTAATGTCAGTCGAATAGTTAGCAATATACAATTCAAAATATCAGAGTATAAAAGTCACTTAATTAAATCCCCTCGTTCGAGGTCTTCTTCAGCTACTCCAGCTGCATTGCCTTACTCCCCGATCCAGAACATCTTCCTGAATCTTTAGGTATGACTAAGATTCAGTGATAAGATGAATCCCAAGGTAACTGTTAATCTCATATTCAAAGTGCAAATCATACATGTCATATATTTCATATGTTGTGAAATAAAAGAAAGCGTTTAGCAAACACACCGTAACCAAACTACATAGCACATGTATCGTTACCGGTGAAAGCACACACAAGTGCTACGTGTCCCAGACACGAATCTTTAGCTGTAGGAAAATAATCATGCAGCATTATCATATAAAACAATAATCTATAGCTAGCTGAATAAAACACATAGACTCGGGCATACAAACCCGGCCAAGAATCTGTTGGAGATTATGCCCTAGGGGCAAGTCATTGTACTTTAAATGTTAATGTTATTTAAAGTATTCTCCTTTAGTTATCATTTCATTTGCATGTTTATAATGATAACTGATCCCTGGATATATCTAATAGATTATCCTAAATGTCCCTGGTCGGTCATCTACGCGGGAGCAAAGATGAGATAAGACCAGTATGACTTTGATGAGGTATGGAGATACGAATCAAAGTCATAGGCACTTGTAAGAGTACAAGGTGCTGGATTGACCCACTATGAGAAAGCTGCATGGATTTAGTCATAAGCTTATCTCATGTATAACCGCGTCACAACGCCCTTCGACCTGAGATCATCATGGATTCCTACATGAGAGTCGCTGATCTTTGACCTAGTCAAAAGTCACATTTGACCGGGTGGTCAATGGTTTTCATGCAGAGGAATGTGAATGATCAAGATGGAATTTGTCCCTCACGTTTGTAGAGAGATAATACTGGGCCCCTCGATGAGTGAGTCTGAGAAATGTATGGCCATACTACGATGGAAAGGTGTTTCCATTTCAATTGTTAGACTACTCAAGAATCGAGAAAGTAATGGTCAAGAAAAGGAAGTTGACATTATCCATGCCTCATCCTTGACCAAGTTATCGTGTGACAAAAGGGACGTGACATGGTTGTATGATAGGTTGTATCGTATCATCGATCCCCATATGAATTGGGTAGTCGCAATGTCTTGCTAGAGGCCGCTTGCGACTTGTGGGCTGGTACAATATTGGCCCACTGCCAATCTCATGTGGGCCTACTGTGGTCACACACAAGAATAGCCCAATACGAGCAATAGTGTCCAGATTCATTGAATCTTAGATATGTCTAAGATATAATGAATACAACATTTAATCTAGGATGGATATATGTGTGTGTGTATATATATATATATACATAATTTTGAAATTAAATAATAATAATATTATTTAATAATGATATTATTATATAATATTTGTTTTACATTTAATTTATTTGATAAATTAAATATTTAAAACAAATAGAGATATTGTATCTCGATTTGATTTTCGAATAAAGATGTGATATCTCATATTTAATTGAGTTGAGATACAGTATCACAGATTTAATTAAATAGATATATATCATATCTCAGATTTGATTTTCGAATAAAGATGTGGTATCTCATATTTAATTAAGTTGAGATATAGTATCTCAGATTTAATTAAATAGATATATATCATATCTCAGATTTGATTTTCAAATAAAGATGTGGTATCTCATATTTAATTGAGTTGAGATATAGTATCTCAGATTTAATTAAATAGATATATATCATATCTCAGATTTGATTTATAGAAATAAATTAAATCAGATTAAATTATTTAATCCAAATTCGAAATTCAATGACTAATTGATATTAGTCTTGAATATTTTAATACGACCCAATTAGGGTTTTAGAAACTCTATAAATGGATATTGATCTAAGTCGTATTAAATAAAATGAATGAACAAGCCTCAAAAGAAGTCTTAGAGAGAAAAACGAGAGACACAAAGTAAGAAGGCGCTAGCACGCTGCCATACGTGTTGGAGAGCAGTTCGGTGTGGATACCGGTAGAGGGAGTGGATTCGTAGAGTCGGCTCCTAGAGATTGATCGAACAAGAAGGTGTTAGCCCACATGTTTGCAAAGGTCGAACAAGAACGTGTTAGCCCAGTGTTTGCAAAGGTCGAACAAGAAGGTGTTAGTCCACGTGTTTGCAAAGATCGAACAAGAAGGTGTTAGCCCACGTGTTCAAGAAAGGACGCATACAAGCTCATATAGGTACGGTTTCTCTAACGAACCTTGATCTAAACGCCGTTGATAGATCATCTCTTTGGGATTCGTAAAATTTTAAATGGATGAGATTCCTTCCGCTGCGTGTACGGATCCCAACAGAATCAACAATACATGAACATACAATGCATATATAAAAGCACAAGGAATCGGAGATTAAGTTACCAATCTCAACTTCGAGAATATATAAAATCCCCGGTGTTAGAAAGTCGAACATCTTCAATGTCCTAAAGTAAGACCATTATAACTATTAATTCCCTTTTTTATTTTTGTAAGGTATTATATTGAATACCATTTTAAAATATTAAATGGGTTTTCCTTGTCCATTAAATCACCATTTAATCCATAAAGGACAAGTCTTACATCCTTGGCTTTATTATATTTTATTTCTAGATTTTTGTCCAGAAATTTTCAGTAACTTTAAAAAATCATAACTAAATACAAAATAAATCTAATTGATATGATCCCAAAAGCTACATGATCCTTGTCATGTCTATTTTCATAGAAAAATACTTTCAAAAATTGAAAATTTTAGAATTATTCCCAGAATAATAAAATTCCTTCGCTGTCCAGATTATAATTCCACAACTTAGGTCAGTTTGTAAAATTCATATCTTTTTGTACAAAACTCTAAAAATTACAAACTACCTATCAAATTAAATTTATTTATGTCTACTGTAAATCTGGAAATTTTCATGGAAAAAATCAAATGTTTACCATTTCAAAATCAAGCCCGAAACTGATCCACTCATTTCTGGAAATTGACATTTTCCAATTTTTACTTTCAAATTTAAAAAATCACAACTCTCATTTTACACATCCGTTTTGAATGTTCTTTGACTCATTTTAATGCTTAAGATGTTTTCTATATGCCCACAAAATTTCAGGGTCAAAGGAGGTCGTTTACCCTAGTGTTTCCTTACTCAGATTATTGCTTTAACTGAAAAACTATATTTTCCAGAAAATGACAGCTTACCATTTCACGTTTAAAAATTTCCTTAAGTTATCAAAAAAAAAAAAAACTTGACTTTAACACTTCAAAACCAAAGCTTCAGGTTCAGGTTATGAACCAAGTAGAATGGAAAACACATGAAATCATCCAAGACATGCGCTTTTACCGTGATATATATATTGAAACAGCAAGTCTAAATAACTACCATTCAACACCACGTAATCATATGGTTTATACACTATTTGAGTATCCTATTATTTTCTAATGATTTGTGTGCATAAGCTGAAATTTCATACGTGAGAAGCATGCTAAACTTTCTCTGTTTTAGCTCCTAAAAACAGAGAACTATCATGCAGAACCTACATGTTACGTAAACAAGGTTGAAAGCTTAACTTGTTCCAAACTCAAACTTGCTTGCAACCGTTCGAACCTCTGACTCTCATCGTTACTCTCGCCTCTGTTTTCTGGATTTTATGCAGAGCAAGAATGAATGAGGATGATCACGGCTGGACCTCTTTCCTCTCCTTCCTCATCTTTCTCTCTTATATATGTTCCCTGACTTAGTTTTGATTTTTGTTAAGGGCGATGGGAATGAATGAGAGTCAAGGAGCAGTGATTATATAAAGAACTAAGGGTTTGGTCTGAGGAGGAAGAGTAGACAGAGGAGAATACGTTACAACTTTTGTTAGGCTCGAGAGACATGGCGCTATCTTAAAGTCTCTCACTGTCATCTCTGTTCATTCGTAAACAGCGTCGTGATCTTTTGTTGTTGACGCGAGAGAGCATGGGTTGTATATTTTGCTGAAAAATCCTCCTTTGGCTTTGGGGAGAGGATCTTCTCAAAATCATTTTTCTCCTTTTTCCTCATCGGCGGTTGATTGGGAAGAGGATAGAGAGGTTAAAGTAGTATTTTGATTGATTGAACGTATATGATTTAAAGATGATGAGAGATAATGAGAAAAAGATTAGGAGAGAAACCCAACATTTGATTTTCGTGTTTCAGCTGCATAGGTATTAGATAGAGCCGGGAAATCGGGCAAAGTCCATCGGGTCGGCCCGTTTAAGCCCTGGCCCTGTAGGGTTCGGGCTTAAAAAATAGGCCATAAATTTGAATTTGGCCCTGCAGGGCCGGCCCTGTAGGGCCTCCGGCTTAATCGGGCCGGCCCTGCAGGGCCTCGGGCTGCCCGTTAGGCCCGTTTAACTGTATCATTTTTTTAAAAAAAATAATAATTACCCAGACTTTCACTTAATGAATGTGTTTATTTGTAATTACTTATATTTGTTAGTTTAAACTATAACCCTTTTTTTATGTTTATTATTATTCTGTATTAAAACACATAATTAGTTATTATAAATTTTAAAGAAGGAATGTTTTCATATTAAATAAACACATACTTTGGTATTACAATATTATATAAGTAATAAATTATAAATATATTTTGTGTAAAATTAGTATAATTATTTTTACCTGTCAGTAAAATCATACCTGAATCGAAGGAATCTGCAGACACACAAAAAATTACGAGAGTGAAAGGCATTTTGTCGTGGGCATACAAAAACAATTCTTTTGTTTAATATTTTTTGGAAAAAAAAAGGAAAAAACACATTCTTTGTGTTTATTTGTTTTTTATTACAAATTAATAAATGTGTTTATTTGTTGAATGATTTATATTGTTTAGATATTAATGTCGATAATATTTATTTGATAGATTAGAACTTTAATGGTTGCAATTTACTAATTATATTTCTTTGAAAAAAATCAAAGGAAAAGAAGGAAAAATAGTTAAAATTTGGAATAGTAATTTTCAGGCCCTGTAGGGCCGGCCCTGACCCTAGTACTATCAGGCCGGGCTTTAAAAACTGATGTTTTTCTTACTCCAGGCCTTGTAGGGCTGGCCCTGTAGGGCCATGCCCTGTCGGGCCGGGCCGGCCCTATTCCCATCTCTAATATTAGAGGAGTAGGACGCTGCATAAGTTCTGACAGATATATGGTTTAGGCCAAAAGAATGTATGAGCTGGATGAGAATGCATTAGTTTGGGCTGAAGGTATTATCGAGAGTGGGGTTAACAGTCTCAGCAAAGCATCATGCTGAATCGAGCCCGGGACTTGTAATGGGAAACCAACGTGAGTCTCAAACCACCAAGCCACGAGTTCGAAAGGCGGCTGAAGGTATTATCGAATAAAGAAGAAAGTGATTTATTATTATTTATTTTTTTTGCTCCAAAAATTTTAGGAAAGGGGTTGGGTTCACCCACAATTCAAGGGCAGGGTTCTTGGAGCCCAGTCCGCAGGGCATACTGGACAGAGAGTACACATGCCTCCACCTCTACCAGCGTTTCCACTGCTTCCCAGACCCTTAGGATGCCTCCTCCAGCGCCTTGACCAACGCAGGGATCGAACCCCCTCCCTTGAGGTGAGGAAGTCCAACCCCTTGCCAGTTAAGAAAGTGATTTATTGAATAATTGAGGAGGCTGCATGTTCGGCCCAATGAATACTGCATGGAATGATAGTGCATAGGATAGCCACGTGAATACATGAGAGAAATATATATATTTTGTGAGTGTGTGTTTTGGTTGTTGATGGAAATGGAAGAGGATTGGAAGTGTTTTAAATCTTTGAGTAACTAATAAAATATTATCTTTGTGGATATGATTTGCCAATGCCATATAGTCACGGTCTAATAATAAAATATCACTAATCTTAGTTTCGCCTTTTCTTTTTAACATTGGGCCATAAAATATCGCTTCTAAAATTTTTAGGCCAATAATTATCTTCTATGAATATTCCTTGAATTTATTTTTTTCCCGAATAAATTTAAAAACAAAAATAGGCATTCATTTCCAATAATTAACACTATAATTGTTCAGGCTAAATTTCACAATTTAATTTCTCATTCACTATTTCAATTTTGAAATCCCGGAATTTGGAATGTTACATTTTCTCCCCCCGGGTTAATTTAAATTTCGTCCTTGAAATTTGTTATACATTTTGTACACTCTGAGCAATAAATTCCATATACTTCTTCTTCATGTCTTCCTTTGTTTCCCAGGTTGCTTCCTGAGGAGTGAGCCCCTTCCAGACCACTTTAAACGAATGGAATACTTTTGTGTCTGAGCCACTTCTCTTGATGATCAATGATTCGTACCGGCTCGACAAGATAAGTGTAATCCTTGCAAACATCTGCATCTTTATACTCGATAATATGCTCAGGGTCTGGTTGGTATTTCTTTAACTGAGAAACATGAAACACATTGTGGAGTTTGCTAAGGCTTGGGGGTAAAGCCATTTGATAGGCTACTGGTTTATGTTTCGCTAAGATCTCAAACGGACCAATGTAACAGGGACTTAATTTTTGCCTCTTGAGTGCCCTACCAATACCTGTTACTGGAGATATCTTTAAAAAGACGTGATCCCCAACTTCAAATTCTAAAGGTCTCATCCTTTTACCTGCATAACTCTTCTGTCAACTTTGTGCGGTTAAGAGTCTCTTCTTGATTAATGCGATTTGTTCAAACGTCTGGTCAACTACATCTGGCCCGAACAATCTTCTTTTGGACAATTATGTCCAGCATATGGGTGCCTGGAACTTTTGGCCATACAACGCTTCAAATGGAGTCATTTGTATGTTTGCATGATAACTATTATTATATGCGAATTCAGCTAATGGAAGATATCGAACCCAATTCCCTTTGAAATCCAATACACATGCTCTTAGCATATCTTCTGGCGTCTGTTCTTTCAAATTGGCCATCAATCTGAGGATGATAATCTGTATTAAATTTTAGCTTTGTCCCCAGAGCTTCATGTAGTGCTTACCAAAATCGGGATGTGAACCGCGGATCCCTATCAAAGACAATGCTCTTTGGTATACCATGGAGTCTTACAATTTCCTTTATATAGATCCCTGCCAATTGCTCCGAAGAATAGCTGACATTGATGGGGATAAAATGTGATGACTTAGTTATTTGGTCAACAATCACCCAAATCGCATCATGGTTCCTGATCTTGGGTAGACCTACCAGCTAGTAACACTTTTCCATTTCCATTCTAAAATCTCTAACCCTTGAAGAAGACCAGCTGGTCGCTGATGTTCGATCTTCACTTTCTATACATAAATATATACAACTTTCTGATTCTTTGATTACAGTGTTAAACAAAAACGAAGAATATTCTTAAATCATATACACTAATATATTCAAGAAAATGATATTTAACTTGGCTAGGAAACTATTTGTCTAACATATATTTTATTGAGTTTAGGTAGGAGATAAACTTGGCTAAGCTAACCCATTCAACTTCTGCCTACACACTTTTCTGCTTAATATCTGAATCATGCTATTATGTATCTCTATGTTTTTTTAATATATAGTACTTTTTTTTGTCAACAACGAAATTTCATTGAACCATAGACATTACCAGAGGCTACAACAGAGTAAAACAACTAGGAACATGAAAGCAACAGGGACACTGACCGTAGAACATTGAACAACAAACATAAAAGACAGAAATAAAACAACAAATGAGAACTAGCTAAGCTCCTTGCACGCCTTTTGTCATCATAGATAAAGAGGAGATCATCACACCCAATCAATCGGGCAAGACCATTCAATGAAGCTTTGGCAAGACAGGTGGCTACCAAATTTGCTTCAATAGAAATCCATCCACGAGAGTGGTTCCAAATCAAATTCAAATTCCTCAAGGCAAGGATTCTCAAGGAGAACAACACCTCTCTTGACAGGGGACAAGGCAAGCAATTGAACGAACCTTCTATCTTCATCGATGGAGAGTATAGTCGAAGGAATTGCAAAAGTTGATCTGACTCTATTTCCTCTGGATTTGGTGGTACCCATCTGAGATGACACCAAAGGCGCTATACCGACAAAACCACCTCCCCATAACCTCTGCTCTCAAAATTCATCCCTAATCGGCAACGACTCTGGTGATCATCGCGGAGGAAGCAGTCCACCATCGCCGAATAGCTTGAAACCCAACCCATTGCCACAGCTTCGTGAGATGGACGACTCCCCAAACCAAAACCTTCCACTCCACACTACTATAAAAAATGGCTTTTACTTCCTTTATTGGCGTCCTATTTTAAAAAAAGGAAGTAAAAAAAGATGCGGTAGCATTTTTGTAATTATTTAGAGAAAATTTGACATATTAGGCGTCCTAATATTTTTTAGGACGCGGAAAATGTACTTAAAACGTCCTAAAAATATATTAGGACGCCAAATGTAGCCCAAAGCAAAGGAAATGCAGCGGCAAACGAAAAGATTGGCGGGAAATGGATGGGTGATTGGGCTTTTTGGCGTCTAAATATATTATTAGACTCCATAAGTGGGCTCTTTGGCGTCTAAGTAAGTTAGTTAGACGCCAAAAGTATAATATTTTATCACGTTAAATTTTTCCAGGGCCAAGGTGAGCGAACGATTAGTACGAGCATATAGAGATAGAGAGCAGTGTAGCGTCTTCTCCATCATCTTTCCCTCCAAGTCGCGTGCCCTCCTTCTTCCGTCGGTGTGCTCTCTAGTGTCTTCTGCGTTCCATAGTCAAATCGACAAAAAGGTACTCATCTCTTCTCTTCCAGATCTCCTGATCTAGGGTTCCTTCATTATCGATTGATTAGGTTACTTCTGTTTCTTGATGCGTTTTCCTTTTCCATGCATTAGTCGGTTGCAGTGGTGGATCCAGGATTTTAGGTTTGTGGGTGCATAATTAGTGGTGAGATTCGGGGGTTCGGGGGCAGCGCCCCCAAAAATTTTTTTAAGGAAAGTTTTAAATGCATTAAAAAACAAAAGAATATAAACAATAAAAAAAACAAAAAAACTTTAACTTAACATAGAAATATAATAATCAAGAGTCAACTAACCTTTATATCAGAACAATTACAAAAGCATTCTTCGATTCTTCATACCTTAAAAGTATTGCATTATATCTTCAGAAGATACATATGAAAAACAACCTATGTCATGTGCAAACAATGTTAAAAGGGACCTAAAAACTCAGTACAAATAACTGACATAAATCTACTGCAAAATCCCCTACCCTCACCTCACCCCTAATAATAAAACAACACTGATACTAAAGTTTCATAGCAAGAACAAGAAGATATTCAGTTGAAAATCTTGTTTTCCCATCACAAATCTACTGATAAAAGTCACAAGCATGAAGTGTTGCTAACCCATTTAAGGCTCACAAGCATAAAAAGAGAAACTAATAGACACAGCTGAAATTTAAAGTGTCTGACATATGAAAGCACCATATGGGCTAGTAGTTGCTTCTACCACTTTTTACTGATGAGGTGCTTCTAACTGCACTTTTCTTTGTTAACAAATAACATTGGGAATTAAATATGCCAAATAGGTTGAAGCTATTCCTTGCAACAAATTACCAAAGTAAGCATTAAAACATTAATCAGCAGGCTACTCTCAAGTGTCATCTAGTGGAGGTATTCTGCAAAAGGAAAAATCTAAGACTCAATCCTCACTGTTAACACTTGCCAAAAAAATATTTACATCCGTTAGAGGAGGAACAGCCGCGCACTCAGCATCAAATGCCATTTATGATGTGTCATCATATTGCAGTAACAAAAGGAATTCTTCAAAGAAACAAAAACATAAAACTCACCATGATCTTCTACGAACCTCAGTGCTTTCTCCAAAAACGATGGAGCTCCATCATCATCCTCCAAAGCAAGTAAAATTGGCCGGCCAACAACTGTAGATTTTGCTGGTTCTACATCCTTCGCTACAAGAGTTCAGAAAATGCATCAGAAAAGAAGGCACTGGCGGGCAAGAATGGCAGACGAGGGAGAGCGTCGGGTTTAGGATGGACATTTGGGGGAAATGCAAGAAGACGAGGGAGAGCGTCGGGTCTAGGATGGAAATTTGGGGGAAAAATTTTAGGGGAAAATGACGAGAGAGGGTATTGGAAATGGGGTAAAAGAAAAGAGTGAAAGGGTGGGCTCGAACCATCGACCTGGGCATGGGGGGTGATAGGATTTACCAACTGTGCCACCTATTCATATTGTTACAAAATTTCTTTCAAATTATATATATTTTGTGTCTGCACTTGCCCACATTGCCCCCACTGTAGGTCCGCCATTGGTCGGTTGATTAGGACAATAAATACAGGTATTGGCAGGTGTGTCCCTGGAACACTTTACGATCTCACTACAGAACGCCCTCGCTGGAATTCAATTAGGCGCTAAAGAACGCATCCATTTTTGGAGGTACGAGTACCTTCACACATTTGGAAGATAAGTGCAGGTACAAAATATTACTACGACATATGTATGCCGCTGATAATGATATTTGTTGTGGGCTGAAACAAACCAAAAATAAGTACATGGGGATAGAAACAGGGGAAAAACGCTCTGGCCTCTACTATGATATTGATATTTTTTATCAAAACAAAAATAAATAAATAAATAAATGAAGCAACGAGTGATTTCAGTTTCACTTTTAAATTTTTCATTTTCAATGGAAGTAACTTGTGGCATGAAACAACTCTTCCTTAGTTCCTTGTCCAAGAGTCCCTGGATATATTCCACACAGGTGATAGTACGGTAGACCATAACCTTGTTTTGTAGTAGTGTTAGGCTAGTTTTTTCGCCGCTGCAGGCAGTGTGGTTTCTTATGCAGCATTTTATGCCACTACCAATTAGATAACTACATGGTGAAGGAACACATTTTGGATATTGCTGCCTCAGATGACTTTTAGCATCTGTATTATGCTTGAACAGTGTTTGCTATGGGCATTTGTCTGATGAAATGGAAATGGCCATGGCTTGTTAATGTTTTGCTGATACGTATTATAATCACAACAAATGAGGTGATCAGTCCCGATCGCTATGTTCAGTTTTTCTTCCTCTTCTCTTTAATTTCTTACTCCAGCATCAATAATTTTTCGCACTATTTTTGGAAGTTAAGAGCTTTACGTGTCAACAATATCTTTTCATGTGTGTGTGGAAAGATATTGTTAATATGCAAAACAACTATATATATGATGCGTAGTCTATGGCAAAAAAGGGAAAAAACATGTTTATGGGGTTGTACAATACATTTATTTCTGTTCACCTATTTTGAATGAATTTATTTGACTAATTAATAGTTTTGAATTAATAAAGATATTTGAATTCTACATTTTAAAGTTACCATTTCCTTTTATACGTGGTTGTCATAAGGGTTTTGGTAAAACTAACCATTTAAATAGTCTGGGGTGAGAGACTCTCTCGGGATATCATATTGATATATAGTATACATTAATGGTATCTTTAGGTGAGGTGCTTCTAAGTTTTAGGATAGCAATTGTTAGCTCAGATGGTATCTTGTTACAATGGAGGCCTGAGGATCCTGACCCATGCAAATGTAGAGGAGTGAAATGCGCTCCAAAATCCAAGAGAGTTACAAATTTGTGAGTTTCTTTGATAAATTTTCTTGCTTGGCGGATGTAATCATACAAGTATATTATATATCATCTGTATTATATGGTTCTGGGGTCCTTGACTTCACACTGTCCTAGGAGAGTGGTGTTTGGGAAAAAAATGTGTTAATATAAAATATAATCCAAAATAGAGAAGTTAAAATGTATGTGACAGAGTAGGAAGTTAATGACTTCACGCTACTTTTTTTTGTTATTTTCAAAATATAAATTATAGTAGAATTTTATTAAAAAGCAGTTAATTGAAGACATTGATATGCACTTTAATGCATGTCAGTTTGTTTAGGCAGATAAATAGATAAAAAAGAAAAAGAAACCAGTTTGTTCACTTGACTAGCTTGTTATTACAAATTTATCACATCTGTAATTTCATGTATGTAAGGGACAGAATTATGTGATATTAGTTTTTGGTTTCATCCAAACACAAAATTATGCAGCTAGTAATTGTTCTTACGGTCCATGACTTCCATGGAAAATGGAGCACCGCATGCGATATTTTAATGGGGCTTGGAATTATGAACTGTTGTTAAGACCATTGCTATCTCTAAACTTATCTATCATTCATCCTTGCAGATGGTGAAATGACTTAAGTCATAGAAGTTTAACAATAAATTTTGATTGTCTCATACAACATCTGAACTTTTTATACGTCTATTCTTTTAAATATCAGATTGCATTTCATCCACCCTTGTTAGTTATTTGGTTTGCATTACAGTTGGGCTAAAGCAGGATAATGATGTCATGCGTTAATTTTAAGATCTTTTTTAATCTTCTTAATACTCTTTTTTTAATGGATTTTCCCCCTTAGTGTGAAGAAGTCAAAAATTAAAGGATATTGAACTTTATATCCATGTTGTATTAGTAAATGACAATTTTAAATTTGAGGTGTGTTGCAGCAGACAAGTTTTTCTTAATCATATCTCCAACTTTGCTTTCATTGATATATTCTAGGAGT
This sequence comes from Acacia pycnantha, assembly GCA_025563575.1. NCBI lineage: Eukaryota > Viridiplantae > Streptophyta > Magnoliopsida > Fabales > Fabaceae > Acacia > Acacia pycnantha. Next base: position 10,730,193 of record JAMWYP010000004.1, on the reverse strand, counting down.
TTAGCTCGCCATAAGTTGAGTGGATCTATACCACCTGACCTTGGGAGGCTAGAGCATTTGACTTTCTATATGTATTTTTTTATTATTATGATTTTTCTTTGAGACAACTGATTCTGTTGCTTTATTGCTTGCCTATTGGATCTGATTTAATCATCATCTGCATATGTTGTAGTGCTCTTCACAACAACAATTTCTATGGGAAAATTCCATCTGAATTGGAAAATCACACTGAGTTGCAGAGAATGTATGTATCTCGGATTTTTCATATGCTTCTATATCTATGAATTGGAAAATTGCACTGATTTTTCATATGCTTCCTGCCAAACAATTTCTTGTCATGAAATGTTGCATCTCTGATTTTTCATATGCTTCCTGGCATCTTAATATCAATGAATTTAATCAAAAATAGGATTGCATGGTTGCTTGAGGGTTGGAATAACCATAAGTTTTATTCTGCAAGTCTCACAATGTTCTTTGAGAGACCTACTTCTGCTTTGTTGTGTGGATGATGCTCCTGATATACGACAAAGTGCCTTTGCTTTACTTGGTGACCTTGCAAGAGTAAGTTGAACTCATACTGCCTCTACTTTAACATGATCTCAGTTTGTCAGCCTCAAGTCAGAAAGGGGGATGGTATTCTAACTTGCTTTTGTAATCTTCCTAGGTGTGCCCAATTCATTTGCGCCCTCATTTGTCTCAGTTTCTTGAGGCTGGTTCCAAGCAGCTGGTATGTTGGTACCTAGTTTAACTTTTAGCTTGTAGAGTTGCATTAATTCAACCTTTTGGTGATTTTTCATGCATGTTGTACAGGAAAGTTCTAAGGTAAAGGAAGTTGTTTCAGTAGCAAACAATGCATGCTGGGCTATTGGATAATTAGCAGTTAAGGTATGTCAGTGCTAAATGTTGCATTATGTTCATACTTCATACTGGGTATAATTGTTGGCAACTAGAACTTGGCAATGCTGGACTGTGGGTTCACATATTACTAGGTGTTGTTTTATTTTATCACATTGTGGTGATTGTTGCTTGCTGATATGTAAAAATGTTTTTTGTAAGGGATTGTGGGGTAGTGAATATACGAAGCAAGTATTTTTTTTTAAAAAAAACTTAAGGAGTCTAATTCTGAGAATTAGACTCCTTAAGTCATGACTTACGGAGTGTAATTCTCGGAATTAGACGCCTTAAGTCTGACTTACGAAGTCTAATTCTGAGAATTAGACGTCTTAAGTCTGACTTACGGAGTCTAATTCTGAGAATTAGACGTCTTAAGTCTGACTTACGGAGTCTAATTCTGAGTATTAGATTCCTTAAGTCTGACTTACGGAGTCTAATTCTCAGAATTAGACTCCTTAAGTGTACTCTAGGAAGGCAATTGTGCCACATTTAAGACGTCATATTTCAATAATTAGACGTCTTAAGTCAAAATTTAAGGCGTCTAATTAAAAAATAGGACGCCGTAAGTTTTGCCTACGGCGCCCCCCAGATACGCGTCCCGCAGAAAAAGGACGTTAAAGGTACAAAAAATAGGACGTCGTATCCCTGTTTTGTAGTAGTGCCACTGACAAAATAACACACTCCCATTAAGAAAACCAATGGGGGAAAGGGCCAAGGACCATACCTCAATGAAGAGGACAAGTACTCCCACAAAAAGAGGAGACAAAACCTTCAAGAAAGAGGACAAAATGGAAACCCTGTAGAGAAGCAGCACTCCATTAAGGTTCTTCTCCGACAAAAATTCGTTTTCTTCTTAATATAGGGCGTTAGTGAGCTTTAAGTAAATAAAAAAATAAAAAAAGTAGCAGTAGAAAAAAAAAAGTCGAGTGGGAGGTGTGTAGGCTAGCTTTTATCCCTCTGTGCTTTTTTAGAAAAAGCTCCTTCTACCAAAAGCTCATTGGGATAGCTTTTAGGAAAAAACTCTCAGCTTTTTTACGTGGCCCCCGCCATTTCTGCCACTATCAATCCAAACACAAATCATATTTACATCTTGAATTTTTTTTCTATCAGGCTTTTGCAAAAAAACAAATAGAAAGTAAGTCACCGCTCCCATCACTAACCCAAACAGACCCACTATGTATCTAATACATACTTGACTTCTAGCTGATAAAAAGCTTTTGGGACTGCATACATAATACTGGAAAAATTATTTTGTACAATTATTTCAATTTTATTTAGGATTTGAACCACTTACTACTATCTAATTAATTATTGTATATATTTTGATACGATTTTATTATTTTTCTCAAATTTTTAAACAAAAATAAAATGTAAGATGATGGTTGACACTTGATTATATAAATCACTCATCCTTGTTTATCTAGATAAATTTTAAACAACCATATAATTACTTAACAAATAATATAAAGTGATAATAAATGGCATTAGAAAACTTGAAATAATGAAAAATAAAGGATTATGATGCAAATCTACCTATGAAGTATTCTACTAGAGGTACGGGATACCATGAACTTTTTTTAGATGAAGAACTATATAGAATGCTTTTAAAATGGTGTAAAAATATCTGGCTGTTAAGTCAACTTACATTGACTGTTTTAAAAATATCGATGAGATTTGGAATTTTTACACAATTTTGCAAAAATTATATATAATTTTACAATATTTTCTTGATTTACATTTTAGGTAAATTGTCAACATTAGTATACTTAACGGCTCTCATGTTTTTGAACTAAAAACTTTACGGAAAAGTTCCAGTTAACCTCTTGGGCAGCAAATTAATTTTAGTCCCTTTACTTTCCAAAAAAAAAAGATGTAGAGTGATTTGTCAACATACTCCTAAATGTAGCCATTGACGATTTAATTTTTCTTACTTTCATTTTTTTATTATTTTTTTATAATTTATAAATCATGTCCGTTCAATCAATTTGAAAGAATACAAAACTACTTTAAAATTTTTCTCATATTCTTAATCAACAGCTTAAATAAACTAATACGAAATAATTATAAAAGGAAAAAAAAAAAAAGCTGCAGTATGGCAATCACGGTCTGGAGGAAGATTTTGCACTCAGATATGAGTTCTGATTTTTTCAGACTTAGCGTTATGACTTGGCTAAATCTGATCATTACTTCTCCCTCTTTGGTATCCTCTTGGAAGATAGGGATATGTATTACATGTTAAAAGCTTTAGGGATCCGTAACAATTCCATTTTTGCTGATGGGGTTCCTATTGCTGAGGAAGTTTTAGCTCAGATCAAAGCTGCAGTGGTTCATACTCAGCAAGCTTTTTCAATGTTCAATTCTATTATGTAATTTCCTGTTGTTTTCGCTTCTACAGTTCATTCCTTGTTTAATGAAATTCCTTTCACTAAAAAAAAAAAGCATATCACCCAATCAGAGAATGATGACGTCAATATGATGACGTCTCTATGGTCTTATTCGACAGTAACGAGTGTGAAGTGTGAACTGTGAACTGTGAACTGTGAATCAGCCATGTGTGAGCCTCATATCCTCATATTCCCATACCCTTCACAGGGTCATCTTCTTCCTCTTCTCGACCTCACTCACCAGCTCGCTCTCAGAGTCTTCACCATCACCCCCAAGAACCTCCCTACCCTCCACCCTCTCCTCTCCGCCCACCCCACCACCGTTCACACCCTCCTCCTTCCTTTCACTTCTCACCCACCCTCCCTCCCGGCGTCAAAAACGTCCAAGAACTCGGCCAACTCGGCAACTTCCCCGTCATCGTCGCTCTCTCCAAGCTCCACGACCAATCCTCCAGTCGTTCAAATCCCACCCTTCACGTTCAACTCGACCAGCTTTTAGGGTTGAGAAGCATTTTAGGGTTTTGTCGTGTAGCCACGTTCAACTCTGCACTCTGCTACTTGCTCCCTCCAATTTCTCCGATCATCTCCATGTCAAAACTTCACGTACTCATATTTCCCTACCCAGCGCAAGGCCACATCCTCCCTCTCCTCGATCTCACTCACCAGCTTGTTCTTCAAGGTTTATCCATAACCATCATCATCACTCCCAAAAATCTCCCCCTCCTCCACCGTCTCCTCCGCCTCCACCCCGTCGCCGTTCAGACCCTTATCCTTCCCTTCCCTTCACACCCCAAAATCCCTCCCGTCGACCGGAAATTACTCCATGATTAACGCTCTCTCCAAGCTTCAAGATCCAATCATCCAGTGGTTCAAGTCCCACCCTTCGCCACCGGTCGCCGTCATCTCCGACTTCTTTCTCGGCTGCGCCCTTGAGATTTCCGCCATCTAGGAATTCCGAGAATCGTTTTCTACTCCTCCAGGTGCCTTCTTGACCTCCGTTAACAATTTCTGTTGGCAGAATATTAAGGCCATTAAGGATCAGACAGTGGCGGAATTCTCTGACTTGCCCGGAATGTCGTCGTTTAAGGAGGAGCATCTTCCTTCAATCTTTCGAATTTTCAGGGAATCTGATCTTGAGTCGGAGTTCGTGAAGGAGAGTTTTCTTTCCACTATTGTGAGCTGGGGTTGTATCTTCAATAGCTTCGGAGCTCTTGAGGGTCCGTATTTGGATTATTTGAGATCGACATTGAAGTACCCTCGGGTATTTGTTTGTCGGTCCACCGAGCTTGATTGCCGGACGAGTTTGAGGATCGGGTCTCGGGTCGGGGCTTTGTGATGAGAAGTTGGGTGCCCCAAGTGGCCATACTGAATCACCGAGCTGTGGGCGGGTTTCTGAGTCACTGTGGGTGGAACTCGGTGTTGGAGGGTATATTGGCCGGAGTCATGATTCTGGGGTGGCCAATGGAGGCAGACCAGTTCGTGAACGCGAAGCTACTGGTGGATGACAAGGGCGTGGCGGTGAGGGTGTGTGAAGGAGCGGATTCAGTACCCGACCCTGAAGAGTTGGGTAGGATAATATCAAAATCAGTGGGTGCAGATAATGGTTAAAAAGGGAGAGCAAAAGCACTGAGAGACGAAGCTTTTAGGAGTGTGAGTCAGGAGGGTAAGTCGTCGACAGAGTTGGGTGAGTTTGTGGAAGCAATAACTCAACTTGGTGAACAACGTCAACATTGAAGCATATGAATTTGCCCGTGTCAGTGTTTGAATAATGAAATAGTGCAAAGTATACTAGAAATCTCAGAGGATGGAGGCTTTTTCTGTCACGTGAGGACGTGAGCGAATGCGAATGATTGAGTGACTAAAGCTCTTGACCAAAAAAAAAGAGTGACTAAAGCTGTATTTTTTTTGTATTTGTTTGAGCTGGGGGTTGTTACACATTTCAAGAGTTGGGCAAATGATTGACTCGGAGAAAAAAACAGTACATGATTGACCATCTTCCGAATTGTAATAAAGAAAGGGATTAAATGGAATACAAATTATACTCCCCGCTCCCCAATATAAATTATTTATTAAAGAATGCCTTGTATTTCTGAGCAAAAAAAAAAGAAAAGAATGCCTTGTATTTGTTTTCTCTCCTTCAGTTTGGTCAACAATATTTTGGAGATTAAGTAATGCTTATTTCTCAATTTTTTAAATGTTTATAATAATTAAATGTGTCTTTTACTTTTTTTTCTCTCCTTCAAAACCTAATTTAATATGGGTAATATTAAAAAAATTCAATTTAAAGCATATTGAATCACTTAATCATGTTTTCGTAGTTTTGAAGAGTTAGTTGAAATGACTTGTGTTATAATCTTAATAAGGGATAAGTACTATTTTTTGCTATGGAAGTTTAGTTTAAGAGCACTGGTCACTCGAAAGTTTTTCTATGATAACTTTTTTCCTAAAAGTCTGTAGAATGTAGCATTTTTACCCAACCGTCACGGTAGCTGTGTAGCTCAGCAGCTACAGTTAAAATGACACATGTCTTCAAAACAAGTATGGTAAAGGATGAGGTGGTACACATGTTAGGGCATATCATTCATCTCTCTCTCTCTCTCTCTTTCTCCTCCCTCTTGCTTTCTCGATGTACACAAGCTTCACTGTGTCGCTGGAATCACAAGGACATCCTTGTCGTCACCACTGGCTACCTTGTCACCATGCTCGGCGGCCCTTACTACAATGTCTACCTCGCTCGCAAGGATGGTTGCATTTTCGTGGCTTCCACTATTGAAGGCAATCTCCTTATATGGACCATGCCCATGTCGCAGATCATCAAGATCTTCTCCTCCAGAGGATTTTTCATCCATAAAATTGTGACCCAAAGTGGGGCCTACACCAATGGATTCTCCCATTGCAGCGAAAAGAGGATATCATACCAGCGCCTTGGGTAGCGCAGTGGTATGTTATTTGGCCTTATGCCAAGTGAATCAGGGTTCGACCTTACCTGTGACCGTTAGAAAAGAGGATATCATAGTCCAACGAAAAGAATATTCAAACAAATTCCAATAAGGGAACTAGAAACATCAAAATCCATGAATCAGATCCAGATCCTTTTTTTTTTAAAGAAAGAAAACCACTCCATCGTTTGGACCTCATTCTGTGAAATCATATATAGAAATTAATGGAATCATAACTAAAATTAAAGAAATCAAATACATGAAAGAAAATAAAAAATAAAAAATCTTGTCAAGTGTGTTAACCATCAAAAGCACACCCCATCCATTGGACCTCAATTTATGAAGTAATTTGTCCTTTGCACAACCACCCATTGCAATTTCTGAAGCACACTCCAATATCCAAAGCAAGAATTTAAAAAAAAAAAAAATCAATCAATCAATCTCAGAACCTAGAATAAAAGAAGAAGAATTAATGCATTTGGTATTAGAGGCACACCATAAATTTAACCGAAATATGTGGGTTAAATAGGTTTTAGTGAGTCTATGGGTCTTCGTTAGAGGAGGTGGCGACCGTTGAGGCAAGATAAAAGAAGAAGTCAAATTAGAAATTTAGCTGAAAATCTCAGATCCTCCTTCTTGCTCTCACGATTTTTCCTTCTGCATTCATCCCCATCACTTAAATGTACATATACATGGGAGCGACTAAGGAGAAGATGCAGTCACCGATGAAGAAGCCAGGGAGAAGAGGGTAGTGGGATTGAGGTTAGCGACGGTGCCAATGTTCACAGTGAGGGAGAAGGAGGCTCGAGCTTGAGAGAGAGGAGAGGGAGTAGGTAAATGAGTGAAATGAAGATTCCAAAAGAAGGGGTGAAGACCGGAAGGAGAGAAGAAGCAAGAACCCCCCACCTGCGTACATAGAGAAAGCGAGAAGGAGGTGAGAGAGATGAATGAGGTGTTTACATGGATTATTACGAGACATTTAATCCTATATGGTAGAGTTACGTCAATATTGTAATATCCTAAATTTTGGGATTTGAAATATTTTATGGGAATTAGATTATGAAATTTTGGCGCAAAATAATTATGAGAATAATTATTGAAGTTTAAGACATATTTTTCCATAAAATTAAGGATAAATAATTAGGGAATGATTTTTGACATAAATATTTTAGAGATAATATTCTAAGGCCAAAAAAAAATTTAATTGAGAAAAAAAAAATCCTTAAATGGAATTAAGGATTAAATTTTAATATATTTGCAAGAGATAATTTTGAAATACACTCTCTCTTATTATTTTTTTTTTGAAAGGCTCTCTCTTATTATTTAATTGATGAACCAATGACACAATAACACAAGCAGCCCATTATACATGGGCCGAAATCAATCAGTTGCTTATTTAACCCATTTGTTTTCTATCAGCCCATATTATCTAAAACCACGTGCCCATAGATTCATTACGCAGAACTATAATCATCTATGATCTATCTATTCTATTTCTTCATTCTTTTCATCGGCCCAACTACAACAAACCAACACATTCTCAACCCATATCAAACCAGCTAGCCCAGATGCAAAACGCAACAGCAAAAGCGTATCCGATTCTCTGATTCATTTAGCCTAAACACGCTTAGATGGTAAGGGATCCAGGATTAGGCCCTTGGGTCGTGGGTTCGATCCCCTCTGCCGTCGCTGGGACTCCTTTGGTAGGCGATCTCGTAAGTCCCCAGTAAGTGCTCATAGAACCCGGGGCCGTGCCTGGCCTTGGTGGGGGACTGATGCCGAACCCCCCCAAAACTTTTTCATACCAAAAAAAAAAAAAAATTAGCCTAAACACGTTAAGTGAACAGAGTCACAGCGGCGATCACGGTGTCAACGAGAGATTTTTCAGATTAACAAACCATACCATCGCGTCATCAGGACCATGCTCTTCCAGATTGTCTCGAGCCCTCAACCACGCCGGTTACATGCTGGTTCTTCTCCTTCGGTTCATTCTTCTGTTGCGTCAGACTGGACGCTTAAAATTTTATTTAAGTGTTGCCTTGGTTCTCATTCATCCTATCGGTTTCAAACTTGAAACAAAGCCAGATTTGAGGGTGAGAACCAAGATAGAGAGATGAGAACGTGAGACGAGAGAGAGAGAGAGAGAGAGAGAGAGAGAGAGTTTCCCGTAGGCTTCATTCTCTGCAAAACAACACCGAAACAGGGGTGCTTGGTGTTCAACGGGAATTATCGTCGTGCAAGTTAAAACTATAGGTAATTAAGCTTCAGGTCATTCTTCCTTCTAATTTCCCTGCGTTTATATTCGAGTTTGAAGCCTTGGGATTTGATTCTCGATGCATCATGCATACTCTGCGCGTGTATAGAAATGTAGTGCGTTGTATATAAAAGAAAAGCATAAGAGGAAAAACTAAACTTTACTGGCTTATATCAGGAAAAGCTTGCTTAATATATATATATGTGTGAAAAACGTTGTACGAGGAAAGTATAGAAGAAGGAGACGTTATCGTATGTGCTTATAAATATATATGTCACTGGAAAATATAAGGAAAACGTGTGTGTCACTGAACTTGAAAAAGAAAACTTATGGTCATAGGAATATATATATATTAATGATATATAAGAACGAGCGGTAGATCTGATTGCCGTGAATATATATATAAATTATAAATTGAAGAAAAAGAAGGAAAAAGCTTTTTGTCTTGTAACTGATATATATAAGCGTGGTTTTAATTCTTTCTAACGTTGCTTCATATATTAACGTTTTTTTATGGAGCTCAAGCCTTAAAGAGTTTACTATTTTGAAATCGCTGCACACTTTTATATATATATATATATATATATATATATATATATATATATATATATATAGTTAGTGGCGGAGTCAGTATTTTTTATTTGTGTCTACACAATTAGTGGGGGTATTTGGGGGTTCGGAGGCAGCCCCTCCGAATTTTTTTTTAGGGAAATTTTTAAATGTATTAAAAAATAAAAGAATATAAACAAGAAAAGAAAACCAAATACCTGTAAGAGATCCTTAAGAAATATGGAATGAATCACTGCAATAAAGCTGATACTAGAGACTTTTGTAATATCATAATTTTTACTTTTAGGATTTATTTATACTTAAAAGTGAAATTATATATGATAAATGTATTTAATTTATAAATTTTTAAAAATATATAAAAAATGGAAATAATGGGTATTTTGTTATAATTTTTTTCCCTAAAAAAAAGGAAAAAAGAATAATGCACTAAATCACTAGTGAGTCTTCAACATATATGACATACAAATTGCAAGGAAAAGAATAATGCACCGGGAATCGAACCGGGATCATAGCGTGACAGGGTAAATATAATACCACTAAACCACTGGTATTTCTTTATGAGAAATTCCTTCAAAACATATATCTATTCTAAAATTTTTGTGTCTGCACTTGCAGACACATGCACTAATGTGGCTCCGCCACTATATATATAATAAAATGTAATTTTAAGTTGTTAATATTTATTTAGGCTCCTAATTTAAAGTGTTGATGACGTATTTAATCTTAGAATAGCCTCTAGGAGTTTACAAATTGCAGAGTAATAATAAAATAAATAATAGAAATATTAATAAATAGTAAAATAATAATAATAAAATAAATAATTTATTACTATTAAAAAGAGGAATAAATAATAAATAGAAAAGGGAGTTACTAATTAATAATAAATAGAAAGGAGAATTAATAGTTATAATGGTTTCACTGATTTTTCAGCCCCGTCTTAATCTTCAAGCATTCCAAATATATATTTAATTTTATGAAATTATAAGTTATAATTTTGATTATGTAGAGTTTTAGAAGAGTTATTAATGGATAGTAATTGGTTGTGATAGATTGATTTTTGGCGTGTATTTGAATTCTTGGATTAGGAGCAGTATGATAATAGTTAGCTTCGGTGATAAGTAACCACTTTCCACTTGTTATGCATATTGATATGTTGTTGTGAGTATTTTGTGAAAATGATTATGAATATTTTAATAGAAATTTCCTGGTATAACCTTATGATTTGAATTGTGAAATATATACCTATTATATATGATTGAGAATTGTGATAATTATGGAAAGGCTTGAATTAGGAAGAAATGGAGTAGTTTATTCCACCACGTGGTAAGGCCTTCATTGAGGCATGATGGTTGGCTTTCTATTGTCCCACCTGTTAAATGAGGGACTGCCCACTAGTTCAATGAGGGCTTACGACACCCCATTAGTTCAATGAGGGTTTACGACACCCCACTAGTTCAATGAGGGGAAAAGAGCCATGGTTTGAGACATGTGTTCTAAGGATTTTGGTCAGTCCTCATCACATGACCAGTGAGCTTTTGAGTAACCAGTAATATGGATTTAACTTAGCCCATGGGTCTAGTCAGAGGAAATAAGGTGGTTCTGTTGGATTGATGGGAGGCATCTTGGGAATTGTGTTAATGAAAACTATGATACATAATTTTTATACAGAATTCATGACATGAAAATTTGTGACGTGTATATTGGTGAATTATATTTTTAATACTTTTTTTTATAAATTGTTCCACTAGGCACCTCACTAGCACATATTAGTATTCGTAATAAGTTGGATTAATGGTTACCACATTTTTCAGGTGATAGTTCCCGTGCGGGTCCGTCAGGGAAAACCTCGGAAGCTTAAGCTACTCCTGCTAAGAGTAGTGCTTCTGTCTTTTTGGTTTATGTTGGATGATTTTATATTGCCACATTAGGGCTCATTTTGCACACTCTGATTTATTTTTGTATATTTTGGTAAATGATGAAGCATTACTTAATTGTTAATTAACCTTTAATCAGTGATTATGTTAAGTAAAATGAAGGACGTTACAAATATAATTTGGTCAATTAATTGTTGACTGTTTGGTTCTGTTAAGTCAAGGCAAAACTATTACATTTTATAGGCTTCCAAGGTAAAAATGATCACAAAAAAACTTTTAGATGACCAGTACTTCTTAGACTAAACTTCTATGACAAAAATGATACTTTTTTTTTTTTTATAACAGGAAGAAGGCCAGCGCCTAAATTACAAGGAAGTAAAATTACACAAAGGGGAATTAATCCCAAACTCTCTTGGTCAATACAAGACCTTAAAAAATTAGGACACTCTCGCAAAACAGAAGTCTTTGAGATTCCAACTTTTGCTAACGCATCAGCAACATAGTTTGCTACACGAGGGATCACTCAAAATTTAACCTGCCAAGGTCTATTTAACAACTCTCTAATGCTTAAAATAGCCAAACTGATAGAAGAAAAATTAATATCAGAGATCAAATTAATAACTCCCACAACATCAGATTCAACCATCACATTTTGTAGCCCGAGATCATAAGCCAGCCGCAGGCCCTCCATAATAGCCCATTCCTCAGCCACATTCGGTTGACAATCTCCAACAGATTTCGAAAAACCAGCATACCACTTGCCCGCACAGTCACGCACGATACCCCCACAACCAGCCTTGGCCGAAGCAAGCATCATGGCTCCATCAACATTAAGTTTCCACTACCCAAGCGGTGGTCTCTCCCACCGATCATTAGCTATTAATTGGGAGCTCAGAGGAATTCCACTCGGACCCTGATTAATAACAAAACTACTCCATATGCGCAAGATTATAGTAGCAGGGTTAGCAGGTTTAACAAATGCAGAATAAAAAAATGCAAGAATTCCTCCAACCCCAATGTTTCCAAACAGCAACACCAAACAATAAATGCCAGGATTCTATGATAGTATTCCCCAATTGATGAGATAAGTTCATAAATAACCAGTCATGACAGCTAGCAGCAAAAAAATTACTGACATACCTGCTATGAATTAGGCCAGCCACATACGTTTGGCATAAACGCAATCCCTTAAAATATGCAAGGTATCTTCCACACACGAATTACAAAGACCACATAACCCTGAGGCTTGCAACCAAGAGCTTTGCCATAGATTAGTAGGAAGCTTATTCAGAGCAACCCTCCACAAAAAAAATCTGATCCTCTCAGCACCCCTCCACTTCCAGATAGATTTAAATAAAATATCTCTTAAGTACGGGGGATTTGGTTCTATTAAAAAATAAGCACTCTTCAAGGTAAATCTACCATCAGGAGACGCACCCCAAACCATAATGTCATTATCAGCATTAGATCTTGGAGGAAGAATATGAGTAATTCTTCGAATACCAGCAAAGTTAATAATGCCAGAAAGTAATTCCAGATTCCACACACCATCCTTCACCCAATCCCTAACAAGCGATCTATCCTCCTCTTCCAGCAGAGGTCTTATGCAGAAATCCTTCAACCTAATACCCTCTCCAACCCAGCAATCATTAAAGAAACTAGCCACTGAACCATTCCTAATCATCCACTTGATACCTTGCTCAAGAACTTCACGCTGCGAACAGATAAAGTTCCATATGCTAGAGTCTCCAGCCTTAAAACACAGCAAGCTGTCAGCCTCCCTCCTCATATACCTTTGGGCAAGTATCTCAACTTAATAAAGTATGTTTTTTTTTTGCTACAAAAAAGTTTTGGAGGGGTTTGACATCAGTCCCCCACCAAGACCAGGGCACGACCCCGGGCTCTATGAGCACTTACTGGGGACTTACGAGATCGCCTACCAAAGGAGTCCAGCAACGGTAGAGGGGATCGAACCCACGACCCAAAGGCCTAGTTCTGGATCCCTTACCATCTATGCCTACTCACATTGGCCTTAATAAAGTATGTTACTAAGAGGATATGGGAAATAGGGATAAAATTCTGCATAGCTCGGCCCTAAACATATTCTTTTTTTGATTTACGGCCCTAAACATATTCGGAAGCCACATCAATATAAATGTGACTATGGGTCAATGGGCTTGATGAAAGAACATGTATGTGATGATGAATTGGGTATAATGGGGTTCATGTTTCTTATTCCAATATGCCCATTTCTTAGGGCCCACTTCTCATTTGTGTATCCATATCATGTTTTTGTTATGTCATATGTGTCCTTTTATTTAGTTGAAACAAAACTGTCTATTGAGTATCAAAAAAAAAAAAAAAAAAAAACTGTCTATTGATTTGTACGAAAAAAGAGTCTGTCTTTTTATAAAAGACAAAAATTTAATTTATGTCGGTCTATAAACTACAATATGAATAATAAAAAAGGGTTAAGAGGTAATTTTCCATCAGAAGTTTTCATCTAAGAGCAATTTTGTTCTAAAAGTTTTTCGGATGACAATTTTGCCTCAGAAGTGTGAAAAATTGAGCAATTTTATCCACACCGTTATCCTGATTTATTTTTTTTTACCATTAGTTGATTAAATATATTAAGCTAGTAGTCGACATGTCATCCACATTATTTCGGTTAAGGTGTAAATTTATCCCGAAAGTTTTAAATTTAACTTTGAAAAAAGATAAAACAAATGGGCTTCCATCACAAATTTAAATATTAACAAAAATGATGTGGATGACATGTAAACTGTTCGCTAGGCATATTTGATCAATTAACGGTCAAAATTAACTGGGATAACGGCCAGGATAAAATTACTTTCCTTTCAACACTTCCGGGACAAAATTGTCCCTCGGTAAAAACTTTTGAAGTAAAATTACCCTTTAATAAAATAAATAAATAAAATAGAAAGAGGCACAAAAATAAAGTCAAGCGGTACTGTTCATCAACTTCAGAACAATGCTGATTTCCTCAAAGTATTTTAAAATATTAAATTATTGATGGCCACCCACGCTGACCCACCCCTTGCGGAATTAGTAAGGAAGAGGTCATGCGGGTCCTATAAGTAACACTAAGGAGGCCAACTTGCAAGTATTGCCAATATATATACATTAGCAAGTTTCATTTTTAACAAACACAACAAAAATATATGATATAATTTATAATACAATTTATATTATAATATATATCCTATGTTTAGAACCGGAGGAGTACTAGTGATAGCCACATATTATAAAATTAAAGCCAAAAAATATCATTTAATGACCTCCAAGTTGGATCTTCCTCATAGCTCAGCGCTATCCACCCCGCAAACCTTTCTTCGTGTATGTATTTGATCACCTCCTCCACAATTCATGCCCAGCATCCATTATTATTATTAAACTCATGAGTTAACTCTCAGAGTTTATGGTTTTTATGTTTTCAGCTTTTAAAATTGATTCAAGTCGCTGGTAAACTCATGTCAGTTATAAACTCAATTAAACTTACGAGTTTATACATTAAGTTTACCGTTTTTATGTTTCTAGATTAGAAAATTGTATTAAGTCACTATTAAACTCGTGTTAACTTTTTCGATCTAATCATGCTCAATGTCTTTATATATCAATTTTATATAAATTTATTTGTTAAATATAATAAATTATGACTATTGATGAATTTAATTTCAATTATTTGGACTTAAAATATATTTAAATTAAATTCTTGTCATTTGTAATATTTTAATTATTTAATCACATAGTATTAATACATATTTATTGATAAAAGTAAATTTTTACGAATTTATGATTTAGATTCACGATACGAGTTTACGTTATTTTAACGAGTTTGCCTAACCTTACGAGTTTGACAACCTCAACGATGACCAATAATTCATGCCTGACCATTTCTGATATGAGCAGATCAAGTAGTGTATATGTTTAAAAAACTAAAGAGGAAGTGGAGGTGGTTTCAATAAATCTCTTGGAAGATTTAGGGCATGTTTGAGATCGCGTTAGAGCCATCCCACATTGACTTTTATGGCTTGTTTGGTGGAGGGGAAGGGAGGGGAGATAAAAATTTTAAGAGTTGAATTTAAAAAAGTTGGAGAAGTAAGGTTATAAAATTTTAATAAAGATAAGATGTAAAATAAAAGAGTAAGAAAAATTAACTAAAAATTGTCAACCTGACTTCTCTAATTTTTTTAAATCAAAGTCATAAATTTTTTTCCTCCCTTTCCCTCCTCTCCAAATCCTTCATATCAAACAGCCCCTTAGGCATGAAAACCACTTTAGACTCAAATTGGGTGAAAATATTATTTTTATATAGTTTTGAGGGAAACTTACTTCTTGACTAAAAACCACTTTAAAGATAAAATAACTTTTTTTAACTCATGGCTCTGGGCTTTTAACTTTTATTCAAATTTAAACCTTTTAAACTACATAATAAGACTAACTTTCCAATATATTATATAAACACATTTCTCTCAAACTGACTTTTTCTAACAAAAGCTTATCCAAACATAAATTATATTATACTAACTAACTTTTCCCTAACTACAATTTGCAAAAATCAAATAGAATAAATGTCATTTTTGCCAACACTGATTTCAACAAACCACTAGTCTTTTAATCATGCAGAAAACTTGAACTTCAAGAGTTACTCCATCTCGGCCAAAAAAAAAAAAAAAAGTTACTCCATCAAAGAAGTTGTCTAGAGCAACCATTTATTTACCAACAAATCCTTTTGGGTTGTTAGGGGGAAGAGGCTCCTCATCTATTGGTTTCGCAATGGCATCCCTCTCATATCTTTTCTAAATAAATTAATTTAAAGTATTTATATTTATCATTTTTTTAAAAAAAATAATTTGTGTGACTTATAAACTAATATATAATTAAATGATACACAATATATACTATAATTAAATAGTTTATTTACCTTCTTTAATTTTTTCAAAAAAAGTTAATTGGTTTGTATATTTAAGAGCCGTGGGAGTATCAAGTATCAAGGGGGAGTATGTAATAATTTTTCTAATGACTTAATCTCAAATTCTCATTCACCTTCAATTTCTATGAAGTCCCTTTTCTTCCCAAAAAAAAAGAAAAAGGAAAAGATGTGGAGTGATTTGTAAACGGACTCGTAAATGTAGCAAGTGACCCACCAATGAAGCCCATTAAAGCATATGACCAAACATTAGAGTATGATGACGTCAATATGATGTTTCGATGTAACATCCCAATTCCAGAGCAAAATTTTTTTTTTTTTTTTTAAAATCAGAGTCGAGCCTTGGAGCGTAAGAGTAACTGATTCCCAGTAAAACGATAACCAGAGTGTAATACAGTGTTGATACATCATCCTATTGTTCTCATAGGTAATTACGGAAAACGATAAAGTGACATCTCCGTCTCAGAGCTCACTCGTGCTACATGCCCTCCAACCATGAGCCTACTCGTGCAGCTTGCCTCGATCTCCGATCCATGGTCCTCCTGACCTTGAAGCTATAGCTGAGATCCAATTTAATGTAATACCCTAAAATCTGACTTAGGGAAAATATCATAAATTGGTAAAATTAAACCTATAGAAAGTAGGTGAATATGGGATATCAAATATTAAGTAATAATTAGCTTATTTTCTAAAGAAAATCTCTTGGAAATTAGAGAGTTTAAGGGCCAAAGTGCCAAAATGACGGAAATGCCCCTAAGGGACATAAATGACTTAGGAAAATTATGAAAAATCCTAAAGGGCAGTAAAATGACCAAGTGAATTAGGAGAGTACATTATCTGTAATTAAGGTAATTTAATAAATTATGAACTTGGAGAAATTGTATAAGAATGTCCAAAAGGTAACAAAAGACCAAAATACCCTTACAAATTATAGAATAATGTAAGAGGCATAGAAATACTAATGTTAATACAACAATATGAAGGTAATGAGGTGTTCTAATTAAGAAAATTATCAACTTGTGATAATTAAGTAATTAAGTAATAATGGGCTAATTACTTAAGCATAAGCAAAGGAAATTCAGAGATAATTATGTAAAGCTCAAAAATTAGTAGAAAATGGTTGAAAATTAGTAAAAATATATTTACTAATTAATTGGAAATTTTTGAGAAAAATAGTTGAGGTTAGGTATTTTTAAGCCTAAATGCAAGAATGGACCAATTGGAAAATTTTGTAAAAAAAATTATTATATAATTATTTAATTAATTAAATAATTAATTAAATAATTAAATAAAAAATAAAAAAAAAAACGAAAAAAAAGGGCAGAAAAAAAAAAGAAAAGAAAAAAAAATGAAAATGAAATGAAAAATAAATATATGCAAGTGGTATTATTTTAATATTATAATTAATTAAAGCAAAAAAATGTGAATAGTAATTTAGAAATTAGGAAACGGATCCTATCTAGAGATCTAGAAATAGGAATTTCAAAGTCAGGGTAAAATATTACTCAGTGAGTTTTTACCTTCAAGTGACATCTTCCGGAAGTTAATTCCGACGTCGATTGTGCTTTTCCTAATAAGACGAAATAGGGAAAAATGCAGATAGGCACATTTTTGGATATGAAGGAAATAAATTCTAACTCAACATCTAGGAATGAGTTTGAATTTATATGAACATATTTGGAATCGGTGAATTTTTCGAAGAAGTTGATGATTCCGAAATACGTTTCGACAGGACACGTTTCTCGAGAAAACTTCAACTGGACTGTTGGAGCCCTATATGGAATCAAAATTTAGGTTAACTTGGACATTTCTAGTAAGTGAGAACATGTCTTCAAAGTTGTAAATCCAGAATTTTGAGATTTCTCCGAAATCACGTGAATCGGGTACCGATCGGGAAATTCTATTAGGCAGGGC
Organism: Acacia pycnantha; assembly: GCA_025563575.1. NCBI lineage: Eukaryota > Viridiplantae > Streptophyta > Magnoliopsida > Fabales > Fabaceae > Acacia > Acacia pycnantha. The sequence goes on along the minus strand of JAMWYP010000004.1, from coordinate 10,712,413 downwards.
TATAAAGCAACATAAGTCATTATTTTTGGACCACTCCAAGGCTGCCACATCAGCTCCCCAAGACGTCCAAGCATGCTTCCATGGACAAGAATTATACACCATTTTGCATTGGATTTTCCATGGTTGAAACAACTTACAAAATTCCAATTATATCCTTGGAAATTTCTATAAATAGACCCCATGAGCTCTTGAACTCTTCACACCATTTCACTCTTCCTTGGGCCGAAATCTTAGAGGGAGAAAGTAGAGAGAGAAGCTCTGGAGAAATTCTTCAGAAGTCTTCAACGGGTAAGTCTTTCGGTCTTTAGCTTTTTAGTTCGAAAGATAGTAGAATTGTTGGTTAGATTTAGGAAGTAGGGGATGAAATTCCTATGCTTGTTTTAGGCCTAATTGCATTGAAAAATATGCCTGAAGAGCTGTTGGAGATTTCACGATTTTCCGTAAAAGTACAGTTTTCCGTAAAACGTGCTAGAAATATCGTAATCTGTCAACGAAGGTACGTTCGCGTACTGTAACACTAATCTGATGTTTATTGTATGCGTATATGTACAACAGACTTACGGCACTTTATAAATATATATCAGTTACTTTTCCGCTCAAATGCTCTACTCTGATGTTTTCAAATGATGTTTGTTTGAAAAAAAAAATTTATACTGCTTTTGAAAAGTCGGGTTGTTACATTCGACAATAACAAAACTTTCTAGCAATGCATTGCATGGATATGGTAGAATTGTAAATGTCATAAAATGAAGAACATAAGTGACAATGTTATTATTTAACTATTTCATTACATCATAAATATGATACATTCAATATAATCCTATGGTGGTAAGAAAGACTATCTTCCTGCTATTAATGTAATACTCCCTCTGGTCGTAATTATAAGAACTATTTACCCGATTTTGGAGAAATTGATAGTAGTTAAATTAGTTAATTGTATTTATTTTCCTAAAATACCTTAATTTAAAACTTAAAATGACATCAACAAGATATTTAGTATAACAAAGACTCACAACCATTATATTTTGCTTGTCAGACCGCTCTCAACCGTACCACGTGTTAAAAATTCCTAACTATGTGCAAGGTTGTTTTTTTTTTAGCCATGGAAAAAATATAATGAAATTAATGTTTTATTAGGTTATTTTAGGGGAAAAAAATCAATCACTTTAGACGGATAGTTACAAGAAAATATTTGTAAAGAAATATTAAAATTATTTTATTTAAAAATAAAAAAGAAAGTAGGATCTCTCACTTGATATAATATAAGCATGTTGTTAAATTAATTATTGTGGAAGAAGCATTAGTAGGGATGATATGGAAAAAATATGATAAAAATTGCTTAAAATTATTTTATTAAAAAAAAGTAGAATTGAGGTGTATGTCAAATTAATGAGTTGTAAACATTACTTATTTTATACTCATTCCCGTCCTAATTATAGGAGCAAATTACCAGAATTTGGAGGGATTAAGGAAGGAAGTTAAATTAGTTAATTATGTGTATTTTCCTAAAATATCCTTACCCAAAATTTAAAATACCCTAGTGCTAATTTACACATACCCAACGTCGTTTTTCTTATCCTTTTGTGGTCACGCTGTCAAACACAACGCAATTTTCAACCCGCCTCTGCATTCACATATAATAAAATCCAATTAAAGAATTTTCTCTCAGATGCAATTTTCAATCCGCCTCTACGTTCACATAATAAAATAAAATAAAATAAAATCTATTACTCCTGCCTACTCTTATTTAAATATTAAAATTTAAATTAATTTTATTTGCTAAATTTATGTTTTTAAAAAAATATTAAGAGGTGAGCTTCTTTGTTTTTTTGGCCTTTTAAACTATTTAAGATTCAATTTTAAATCTTCAGCAGCCCATTAACGGTCAAATATCACTTATTATATAAAAGCTAAATTAATTATGAGTATATAAATATAATTTATATATTGAACAAAACCTTTTACAACTATTATTTTACATAAAAAAGTATAATTTAGGTGTATATGACATTAATGAGTTGCAAACATTATTTACTGTATAAAATATATAGGTGTATTATCAAATTATTATTGTCTTTAATTATTATTGAAAAAGTATAAATAGGGGTAAATTAACAAAAGTTAAAACTTGCTCTTATAATTAGGACCAAAACCAACTCCAGAATTTGCTCCTATAATTAGGACTGGAGGGAGTACAAGGTTTTGAAATACTTATCTATAAATTACATTTATTGTAATACTACTACATTTATTGTACTCATCCAATATAAGAAATTGTAGATTCTATATGTTATATATATGGGTGTGTCATCTCACATAATGAGGTTAGTAGCTTTTATTAAGTTTGCCGTTAGTGAATTATGAATAATTAAACAGATAGGATCTTTATTGACGTTGATAGGAACACAAAACCTTGAATACACAGTTCTACTTGATGATAGTAGAGTTGGTGTTATTCCATTAAATGCTATGTTAAGGATGATTCCACTGTTTTCTCTTACAAAAGTTGTCAATACATTCCATATGAACATTTTACCTGTTCCACTGAAACCATGCACAAAGAAGAAACCTCTTTCTTTTGAAGAAACTGCATCCATTATCTTATCAAATACTTTATTTTGCTCATCAGTCATTAATCGCTCCATTATTTTGGAGTCTTCTCTCTCGTTTTATTTGTTGTAGTTTAACTTTTGTAGAATGAGCTGGCTCGAAGTGTCAATGATGAAAGCAGAGCTGAATCACCAAGAGGGGGTGAATTGGGGATTCTAAAAACTTTTCGCGATGCTCTGTTTTTAGGTGATGAAAATAGGGATAAATAGAGGATAAGAAAGAGAAGCAAGACACAGAAGATTTATATTGGTTCGGTTCAATCTCTTGACCTACGTCCAGTCCCCAGACTCTCTGGGATTTCTCACTATCACAATTGATTACACACTCTGCAACTCAAGAGTAATTCTCTCACTAGAACTTACTCCCTCTTACAAGTTGTAATCAATATCCCAATCTCCAAGTCCCCAGACTTGAGATTCTTTACAATGAATGGTTTATAATAAATGAACTCTCTTTAAGAGTGGATAAGAATAAACACTGAAGTACAATGTATCAGAAGATACTTCTTACAAGAAAACTCAAAGAGTAGTTGAAACTTTAATGATTTTCGTTTTCTAACAGATTTGTTGTTGAGAAGAATTGAATAAGAGATCATTAAATGACCGTTGTAAACCTTAATATAACCGTTGGCAGCATTGAAGATTGATTAGCTGAAGGTTTGGTCTTCTTCTCTTTCTACTCTTTGGTTAATCCAGTTGCACAGAAGTTCAGGCTTGACTTCTTGACTTTTAATCCGTTGGAAGAGCAGCTACTGGATGTGGAAAGGAAACATTAATTCCTTCAAAACGTGTGGAGATGACATTACTTTATGCTTTATGCTAATGCTTCATTTAATCCTTTCTAAATCATCTGAAACTCACTAACAAACTGATTAAACATAGTTAGGAATAGTAATGAGTGATGATATGAAGTATTAGAATAAAACACAAAGGTTTCGCAAATTCGTGCAATTTGATTTTCAAAACCAGTGACACAAACTCGAGTTTGTTTATCCAAACTGGAGTTTGTCATTGTGCTCAAAGTCGAAACTCGAGTTTCCATTAGCAAACTCAAGTTTTCTTCTTTCAGAGAAGAAAGTCGTTTTTGAGTTTAAAATCATACTTTGAGCGCTGAGGCAAAACTCGAGTTGATTAATGACAAACTCGAGTTTTGGACTTTTATAGCGAAAACTTGTTTAAGTCAAAAACCTCAAAACTGGAGTTTCAAATAGTAAACTCGAGTTTTCAAAAACACTGAAATAAAGCAAAGCTTTCTGCCTGACACAAACTCGAGTTTGCAATATTAAACTAGAGTTTTCTCTTAAGTTTGAAAACACTTGAAAATTCAGGCTAAGTGAAAATTGGAGTTTTGAAATAGAAACTGGAGTTTTCATAAACTCAGAAAAGAGCATAGCTCTCTGTGACTTGTAAACTCGAGTTTACAAAAGCAAACTCGAGTTTCCAAATAACTTTGAAAACTCAGAGAACTCTCTGTGTTAGCCAAACTCGAGTTTCCAAATGGAAACTAGAGTTTTGCTTAGTTCAAAAGTTTGGTGATTCTTTGTGTGACCAAAACTCGAGTTTGCCAAATGCAAACCGGAGTTTTGTTTCCTTTAGAAAATATTGAAGTGTCTCTGTAAGATACAAACTCGAGTTTCCAAAACCCAAATTCGAGTTTTCTTAACTTGTGAAAATTGAGCTACTCTCTGTCAAACCAAAACTCGAGTTTGCAAAATCAAAACTCGAGTTTTGTCTTAGACAGTAAGTTTCCAACTTACCAAAGACAAAACTTCATCTTGAGTTTACAATTGTCAATTATCATTAAAACCCATAGAGAACTAACAAATGATGTTGTCTTTTTCTGGTCTAGGCATCGATGGATAGTCATGTAGGCTTCTACCATTGCGTAGGAAAAGTTGTTCAATGTGAAATAGCCTTGCAGCTTCTTTATCGGCAATTGAAATATGCAAATCTTTATAAAAAAGATAAGATACTAAAAATGTCTTTACAATGCGACACTTCTGTCTACATATGAATTATATTTAAGTATAATATATGTAATTAAATATTCAAATTAATATAGCAGATAAATTAAATTGTTAAATTCGTTTAGATGGCATGCAGAGCATAGTTAATGGTTTCAAATGAAACTTAATTCAGGAAGCACATGATATAATCTATTAATTAATTTTAAGTGGAATTTTAAAACTAAGTAAGTTATACATCTGAAAAACATTGATCGCTATGGCTAAATTGCAACAAATCTTCACAAATAATCTCTTTGGTTTGTTTCCAAACAACAACAGGCTGGGATTGGGAATGACTTAATAACATGCTGTTGAAAAATTGACGTAGGTAATTGCCATATGCTCATAATGAGGCTTCTTTAATTGCATCTATGTATTCATTATCATCATCTAATAAACCAAGTGCATAACATGCTTCTTTGAATGTTGGGTAAACTACATTATTTACCGTCCTTATATCTGCATAATTCCTTAGTCCTCGTACCTTTGCCAACAATAAACGGAGGTAATATAATTCTCCTTGAGCTGCTATATAATGACCCAATCTTCCAACCAAAAATTCTAGCTCACGAAGCTTCCTGAGTCTTTTTTTCCCTAACAAACGTAAAGTAGTTAGGGAATTGAGAATAAGAAAGTGTTCTTGCAAATATGTCATCTTTATGTTTTTCCATCCAAGCAAGGAACATTGATTCTTTAACCCTTGGGTTGTTTACTAGCGATGACATCCAGTCCCTTTGAGTGTAGCTAGTAAACTAATTGCTCACGAGAAAGATGGAAACTTAGTCTCTCAACAGGTGGTTGTCTATAATGAATATCAAAATTGAAAATTCTCCACGATGTCTCACATGAATATACATACCTACAAGTGAGATAGTGAGAAATTTGATTGAACGCTTGCTAAGATCATACATTATCATTAGCATTGTATATGCCTGCGATAACACAATTATGACCTTTACTTGTGTATTTGAATAGGTACTTGATGGCATGTGAATGATTTTTATTTTCGACGTTTAAATAACCGTAAAATAATTTTAGCAACCCAGCATTGTAAGGGACTACAAATATGTTGTCAAGCTCAACGCCCTTCCTTGTCATCATATGCTTATCATTCCTCCTATGATATGTCAGATAACCATTTTCATCTAACATGGTACGCTCATTATATCTTTTTGGGAAGTACTTTGAGCATTTAGGGTTTGATTGGTCGGAGGGGAGGGGAAGGGAGGGGAAATATTTAAAGGAGAGAAAAACTCTTGTGGGCCCCACCACAAATGATTTTTCTCCTCTTTTCCTTCCCCCCCCCCTCCAACCAATCAAACCCTTAGCATCTTTCATACAAGGTGCACTTCTTGACGATCTACCATACGAACCATGGACCATGTAGCTTCCAATTAATTCATATAGTTCCAAGTCAGCATCTCTATCTGGTATCTTTGCTTATATCAGCTTGTCAACATCATACAGTGTCATCAGTTTGTCTGCCTCCAAAAACCACAGTATAATATGCACATGTGGTAACTCTTTTTTTAAACTCAATAGTGTATACTTTAGCATTTATCAATATTAATTGTTTCAAATTTTAAATTAAGATGGTGTGTTAAAAAAAGCAGCAAATATATGAAGTAACAAAAAAGAATTAAAAAAATTACGATATAACAAAATCGGAATGAATTATTTAACCTTTATATTACGTTGTTGTCAGAATGTTAAATTGAATTATGCTAAGTCACAAATGTAATACCCTAAAAATCTATATCCTGATTTGGTAAAATTATACCTATAGAAGATAGGTGAATATAAGGTATCAAATATTAAGTTATGATTATTTTATTTTCTAAGGAAAAATCTCTAGGAAATTAGAGAATTTAAGGGCCAAAGTGTCAAAATGACGAAAATGCCCCTATGGGACATAAATAACTTAGAAAATTATGAAAAATCCTAAAAGGCAGTAAAATGACCAATTGAATTAAGAGAGTATATTATCTCTAATTTTGGTAATTTAATAAATTACAAACTTGGAGAAATTGAATAAGAATGCTCAAAAAGTATTGAAATGACCAAAATACCCTCATAAATTCTAATATAATGCAGAGGACATGAAAACAAAGGTGTCAATACAAAATTTATGAGGTAGTGAGGCATTATAATTAAGAAAATTATCAACTATTGATAAGAAAGTAATTAGGTAATTATTGGCTAATTACTTAAGCATAAGCAAAGGAAATTCATAGATAAATATGTAAAACTCCAAAATTAGTGGTAAATGGCTAAAAATTAGCATAAATGTATTGGCTAATTAATTGGAAATTTTTGAGAAAAATAAGTGATATTGAGTATTTTTGAGCCTAAATACAAGAATGGACCAATTAGGTAATTTTGTGGAATTTTTGGGAAAATTTAAATAATTAAATAAATAAAAAAATTAATATTAATTATAATAAAAATGGGGCAGCCGAATTTTTAACAAAAAATGAAGATAAGATTGAGATTTAAATATCATGATATTTTAGAACAAGTTGCAATTAAATATTATATAATTAATTAAAGTGAATAGTAAAAAATAAATAGGAAACGGATCCTATCTAGAGAACCAGGAATAGGATTTCTAAAGTCAAGATATATTAATGATCAGTGGATTTTTACCTTCAAGTGACTTTTTCAGGAAGTTAATTCTGAAGCCGGTAGAGCATTTTCCTAATAAGACGAAATAGGGAAAAATGCAGATAGGCACATTTTTAGGATTGAAGGAAATAAATTCTAACTAAACATCTGGAGATGAGTTTGAATTATCTAGACATATTTGGAATCAGTGAATTTTTGTCCAGAAATTGATAATTCTGGAATTCAATTCTGTAACCGTGCACGCTTTTCGAGGAACTTCAGACTGACTGTTGGAACCCTATATGGAATCAAAATTTAGGTTAACTTGGACATTTCTAATAAGTGAGAAAATGTCTTCAAAGTTGTAAATCCAGAATTTTGAGATTTTTCCGAGATTACGCGAATCGGACACCGATCGGGGAAATTTCATCAGACCGGGAGCATAAAGTACCATGGATGATGTCACAATGTGCCACCTAAGGGGGAAAGGACGGTTTGGACAAGTGGCATGGTGAGGATCTTGACATTTGGCAAAGTGCGATCCGACGGTCGATATCCGGTCTGGTAAAGCATGAATAGTGTCACAGATTTTCCTATAAATACCCCCTCCTTCCTTGAGTTTTTCACACCATTTTGGAGAGCAAAAACCGAATCTAGAGAGAGAAATAAGAGAGAGGTGCTCTGGGAAATTTGCAGCGAAGCTCTGGGTAAGTTTTTCGGTACCGAGCTTTTAGCTTTCGTAGTTTTTTCAATAGTTAGAGTAGTAATGTTAGAGTAGACTTTAATTTTTCAAGTATGATTAGATATCATATGATAGGGCTATTTTAGTCATTAATTTCAAAAATCATGATGGCGTCGAAGTTCTGGCAAAATTTTGGAAGGAAAATTAGTCAAAGTAACGAAGTGCTGGCGAAATTCCGCCGATTAGGGGATAGGGGCAAAATGGTAATTTTTACCTAAAATGCCAGTTATAATGTCAAATCACTAATAAAAGTGATATTACTCTTATAGGACATCAGAAACCTTGATCTGCTGCCGTTACGCTGTCCGACGAGCCACTGTTGGACGTTTCGCTGTTTTCCGTAAAAAGTACGATTTTCCGTCAGAAGTACCTACGCCATCAACGAAGGTACGTTCGCGTACTGTAACACTAATCTAGTGCTGCTCATATACATATATGTTATAGGTACATTCACGGATAGAGATTCTGTCTAGGGTCACCGTTTCGGATGGAGGCTCCGTTTAGGGTCACCGTTTCGGATAGAGGCACTGTTCAGGGTTACCGATTATACATACAGTTTCACACGGGTTATAGACTTAATGATACCGTTAGAGTTTTCCTAGCGCTGAGGACACGACCGTACATCGTGGCACCGGTTAATGTGCAGGCACTTTATGAGACTTACATACTGCTTTACGCTTGTGTACTGTCATTATATTGATCATTGCTGTTATGTCATGAATATCTGTTGTCTATATACTGTTTTATTTGAGCATAAGGTTAACCGTTACCTGAGATTCAATGTGGTAAATTGAATCTCAGCTATAGCTTCAGGGTCTGGAGGACCACGGATCGGAGACCGAGGCAAGCAGCAGGAGTAGGCTTTCGGCCAAAGATATCTTTACCGCTTTCTGTATTTACTTTCAAACACTAGGATTACTGTACTCAATACTATGTTACACTATGGTTATGTTTTGTAATGGATCAGTTACTCTTTCGCTCCAATGCTCTACTCTGATTGGGAAAAACAAATTTCTACTTTAAAATTGGGATGTTACAACAAACCAAGTAGTCACTTATGTGTAATTATGAAAATATGCTGGCAAATTGAAAAAAGTAATTGCGCGACTTTGATAAAAGTGCATTTTTACATTCATTCTGCATATTTTCAACCAACAGACGAATATATGCATTGAGTATATTTTCAATTTCAAATGTGATTCATCATAAATTCATATTAATAACCTGAGATTTAAAAAATTATAAACCGAAAATTGTACATATGTCTATTAAAATAGATACTTGAATTAGAAGTTTTAAATAAATAACATGCAAAGTCTGTGTACCGTTGTCCTGTTAATATAAGATGAAATGGGAAGAGGATTCTATCATGAGCATTTTTCAAAAACCGCATGCGGTTTTTTTAAAAAAAGTTATGGGCCCTTGGATCAAGATTTCGACGGCCACGATTTGTAGATGATGAGGGATGGGCAGAAATGAGAAAATGAGAGAAACCGGACTCGATGAGATGTACAATTATTTGTGAAACTAACTAATTAAAAAGCGTACTTGCTTTGATGGTTTAGAATATCTTCTCATCATCCAAAGTCTGCATTAATTTTTACAGTTTGACTTAGAATATCATGCTCAAAACTTTTGATTTGTCGAATGGTTTCAAGACGAAAAACCTTGTGCGTTGTACATTTGTGTTTTCTAAAAAAGACTTAAATTGACCATTACCATTTGCAATTCATTCATTCAATGCTGCAATTTTAGAATATCCTGCTCAAAACTTCTTCTTTAGTTCGAGAAAGGCATGATACCTTTAATCCACTCAATTCACTTAATATCATTGAAAAATATATATGTTATCTAATGTTGTTGATTCATATTTTGTCATAAAATGTACCATTCACATGTATTTAGTATGAGCATTCAACTCTACTAATTGGACCTAGTCCAAACCATATTCATTACCATTAATCATAAAGTTTACACTTCCGATCCTTTATCCAAAAAGAAAAAAAGTTTACACTTCCATATCAACAACTTAAAGACACCATAAGAAATATTGTAAACCCAAAAAAAGACTAACAGTGCTTAACATAGATTAGAAAGAAAACAAAAACAAATAATTAGCAAGGCATGAATACAAGCCGTTGACAAATCAAATTCTCATGACAATCTATAAAAAAACCTCGGATTACCCACGGAATTACTGACGAAAAAAATTCCGTCGGAAATTACTCACGAAATTCCGTGGGTATAAGCCACCGCTTTTTTTGAGACGGACATTTTCTGTCAGTAATTCCGTAGGTAATCTGAAGTTTTTTAGCGTTAGCAACCTCATCATAATTGGGATCAATAAATAAGTTTGTTTCCCATGACAATTCTTCACAGTTGTGATCACTGATTTCATAATCAACGTTCTGAGAGATGATACAATCTATATTAACCTTCAAAAGACAGACTGGTTGAAGTGGTGTAGATTGTACAATCTCCATTTTTAAAGAAAATGAACAGGTATCATCTTTAGGTTTGAAAGACTTTTTCGGTGGCTATAGTGAAGTCAACTTAGTGGTGGAACTAGAAAATATTTTTGGTCTGGGCCAAAAGATAAACATATTAAATTATTTACTAAACAATATCGTATAACTTTAAAAATACAAATAAATAAGTGTCAGTGTTAATTAGTATCTTTTGTCACTAGACATAAATTCTTATAGTACTACTCAATCCACGAAACTAACACTTAAATGCACATTTCACCTACCTCAGAACAAAATGATTGGAAAAAATAAAAGAAATATAATATGAACCCAAAAAAGGTTTTTTCAAAAAAATATACAGATCTGATTCAATTTTAGCTAAGCAAATAACATATTATAATCCATTTTTTAAAGAGAAAATCATTATAAAATCATAAGACAACAGAATAACTTTTATAAAAGAAGTGAGGTGAAAAGAAGTGATTTTAAGTATGTATTTAAAATGAAGATGAACAAAGCCGGAGCTTGGGAGTGGAAGAAGTTTGACGCATTTGGATCGTCTCATGCTCATGAAGAAAATAACAAATGAAGGTGGGGTGTATTTGATTTAATACCCCCTTCCACGTGCAAGCTCAAAGGCCATGAGCCCCTTCAACTATTATTATCATTCTTTTTTTTTATTAGGCCATTTAGAAAAAATCAAAACAATATATAAAATGATATTAACCTTTTCTGTATGTATCACAAAAATTTTATTTTCTTCTCACAGTCCAATGAATAATGAACCAAACATTGGCTTAATAAAAAGAAGAAGTGTAATTATAGAGAAAATAAGATATTAGTTGGACGGGGCAAAATTATTGCTCAAAATAAAATATTATATAATACATACATATAAATATACAAGATAAGAGAAGGTTAGCTGGGGCCATGACCAACACATACAGTTCCGCCATTGAAGTCAACCATTACTTAAATAAAGAATCATATAAAGACATAAATGAAGGCGGCAGTGAAAATGAAAGGAAATCAGCAAGCTTGTGAGCATGGGCTGGTGCTTGCCCATATTTTAAGCTTGGGGAAGAGTTCGTTTAACTTCGAGTTTGTATGTGAAAATTATCTTGCTGCTTGCTGACATTAAACAAAACCAAACTTCAATGCCCTTCCAAATTCCAAAACTTACTTATTGGATTATGAATGTCTTCATTTATTTCAATTACCACGAATATTACATATATGGCATCAAACTATAGCAATTAAGAAATGTACTTTGAATGGAAACAATAACGTAGACTAAGACAAGCTGACGTTGACAAAAATCATGTGAATAATATTAAGGAAATAGTATATTCAAAGATAATTTCAATATAAGTGTGACACAGTTAGGTAGAATGGTTAGATAATTGTCATTTTCAAGTTATACGATGTCATCACGTCTCATTAAAGAACTAATTAATTTGAGGATGTAAATAAGAAAGACAGACCAAAACTAAATGCATGTTATATCAAAAAAAAAAAAAAACCTAAATGCATGTGTTTATCGTTTATGAAAAGCCCAAATTATAAATGACACAAAGACATCCTTAATAAATTTGATAATATAAACTCAATAGAACAACAAACTGGTGTGCAATGCTTATGATGATGATAATTTTTAAAATTTGGTTAGAGGACTATTTACATATATGACGTTGATAATAATTACATCAAATTGATTTTTTAAATTTGGGTATAGGACTATTTACATATATGGCGTGATAAGTCTATAATTATGTTAAACAAATTAATCTCGATTTCAACCAACCAATAAGAGTAATTCTCACAAAGAAATACTAAATAAAGTGACTACTTAAATTTGAATATGATTGGCCACAAACTAATTGGCATAAGTTGTACACAATGAACTTAACAACTTAAGAACGAAATGAAGACCAAGCAACAACATAATGACACCACGAAGGACAACATTGTCGAAATAGAAATGACAAAAACCACAACAAAATTAAGCCCTTAGTAGACAAACACGAATTCAGGGTAGATAGCTTGTGAGAACGTCGGCCAATAAGTAGAATATAATAAAGAGCATAAACACTTTTCCTTCTTGATATTTTACAATGGCTTGGATGAGCTAAAGTTCGAAGTGTTCAATTTAGAAAGTTCAAGTCCTTCACGCTCAATATATATTAATCCAGTAATCTTCTTTCTCTTGGTGCTTGAATCCAGTGGGGTTATCGATCAGCTGGGACAACTTACGGTCATCATCTTCAATGACATTTGTTTGTGTGGAAGTGCGGTCAGATTCCCTAGAAGCGGATGATTTCAGTTATCAACACAAAATCTAAATTCATTCAATACAATCACACGAAAAGAGATTATATAGTTGTTTTATGTGGGTACCTCATCATGTTCTGATTTTGGTCTTGGAACATAAGATAGAGAACCAAATGGAAAATATTAACATATACAACTTTTGCATATGTGATAACTTTGTTTTAAGTGACTTGGTGATGACTCATTGCATGCGGGATGTCCCAGAAATTGGAGATGACCTTCACACAAATGCACCAATTGTTGTGGGTGCTGTCAGTTTGCAAGAAGGAGGATACGTCCTAAGAAGCCATTGTAGCGATTTGTTATATTCTTCCTTATATGTAAATGAAACAGCGGTTTGGGTGGTATCCCAATTGCTAGGGTTAGGATCCTTTTATAGAAAGCATGTGATTCAAATTAGGGTTCTTTGAAAGTCATCTTTGGAATGAATCATTTATGGATTGCCGTTTGGAAGGACCAATAGGATCCCTAAGTTTTTTTCAAACTTTTAACAATCAGATTCAAGTGAATAGGGAAAGGCTCTTTGACGCGGGAATTAGGAAGAATTAAATGGTGCTTTCAGAATTGTATTATGACCACCAATATGGGTCAATATTTCGGTTCCCATCCCCATGGGATGCTTGAAAAACCCTAACCATCATATTATTGTGGCCTAATGGGAAAGGGTTTGGATTCTCTGCTAAGCTTTTTTCTCCTTATCCCTCCTTATCCCTCATTAGCTTTAATCATGCAGTATTTTGTCAGTATCAGTCAGTATCCTGAAGTATCTTTTTAGTACTAGTCAGTACCTGAAGTATCTTTTTAAATACCGGTTATTATTTTAAAATATTTTTCAAGGTCATGAAGTATTTTTTCAGTACCAGCTAGTATCCTAAAATATATTTTTAGTCCCAGTCTGTATCCTAAAATATTTTTTCAGAATCCTAAAATAATTTCTCAAGATCATGAAGTATTTTTTTTAGTTCTACTCAGTATCTTAAAGTATTTTTTAGTAACCGTCAGTATCTTGAAGTATTTTTTTTAGTACGAGTCAGCAAAGTGAAATATTTTTTCAAGATCCTAAATCTTAGGATTTTGAAAAAATATTTTAGAATACGGACTGATATTAAAAAGTATTTTAGGATGAGAGAATCAAGATTAATTCAAATCAACGGTTTAGATTGATTAAGGAGAGATATCAAAAGTTGAGATTGGATAAGGAGGAATGATGAGAATGTGAGATGAGGAGAGGATCCAATTCCGTTTGGGATGCGGGTATGTGAAAGAATTAAATGTTGCATTGTGAATTGTTTTTTATTAGCCAATGGGAGTCAACATTATGCCTGCCACGCACTAGTCTAGTGGTGTATTATTTTAACATATCTTATTTGTTTTTTGGAAAGAAAAAAACCATTAAATGGTGCAACTTTGCATGAGTTTTATATTTTTTATGAGTGACTACTGACTACTCACAGTCTTGTTCATTTCTTTGCCGAATAAAAAAAGGCTTTCGCCTCTGATTCTTCTTCTGCATTTTTCGACTGCTCCGTCAATACTTCACCGATCATCGGCTATAGAAGCCTCACGTACTCATATTCCCCTACCCAGCACAAGGCCACATCCTCGCCCTCCTCGATCTCACTCACCAGCTTGCTCTTCGAGGTTTATCCATCACCGTCGTTGTCACTCCCAAAAACCTCTCCCTCCTCCACCCTCTCCTCCGTGCCCACCCTGTCGCCGTTCAGCCTCTTATCCTTCCCTTCCCTTCACACCCCAAAATCCCTCCCGGCGTCGAAAACGTCAGAGAGCTCGGGATTGCCAGAAATTACTCCATGATTAACGCTCTCTCCAAGCTTCAGGATCCAATCATCCGGTGGTTCAAGTCCCACCCTTCGCCGCCGGTGTCCATCATCTCCGACTTCTTCCTCGGCTGGACTCTCAAACTCTCCCTTCATTTGGGAATTCCCAGAATTGCGTTTTATTTTGTGAGTGCTTCGTCACTTTTGGCCTTAATTTTCAACTTTTGCTGGCAAAATATGCAGGCTTCACGAGATCAGAGGGTGATCGAATTCTCTGATTTCCTCGGAACTCCGTCGTTTAAGGAGGAGCATCTTCCTTCTATCGTTCGCAATTATAGAGAATCCGATCCTGATTGCGAGTTCGCGAGGCAGAGTTTTCTTGATAATATCGTGAGCTGGGGTTGTATTTTCAATAGCTTCCGAGCTCTTGAGGGTCAATATTTGGATTATTTGAGATCAACATTGAAGCGCCTTCGGGTCTTTGTGGTCGGTCCCTTGAGCTTGATGGGACCCGACGATGGCGGAGATCAAGCTAATCAGAACCCGGAGGAACATTCCTATCTGTTCAAATGGCTCGACGGATGCCCCGATGGGTCTGTATTATATGTGTGCTTCGGGAGTCAGATATTGCTCAAGAGAGAACAAATTGAGGCTCTGGCATCCGGGTTGGAAAGATGCGACACCCGATTCATATGGGTAGTAAAGTCCGGCATGCCACAACAGGTGGAAGAAGGATACGGTGTTGTGCCGGACGGGTTTGAGGATCGGGTCTCTGGTCGGGGCTTGGTGATAAGAAGTTGGGTGCCCCAAGTGGCCATACTGAATCACCGAGCAACGGGCGGGTTTTTGTGTCACTGTGGGTGGAACTCGGTGTCAGAGGCCATTGTGGCCGGAGTCATGATCTTGGTGTGGCCAATGGAGGCCGACCATTTCGTGAACGCGAAGCTACTGGTGGATGACAAGGGCGTGGCGATGAGGGTGTGTGAGGGAGCGGATTCAGTACCCGACCCGGAAGAGTTGGGTCGAATAATATCAAAATCAATGTGTGCAGATATTGGTGAAAAAGGAAGAGCAAAAGCACTGAGAGACGAAGCTTTTAGGAGTGTGAGTCAGGAGGGGAAGCAATAACTCAACTTGGTGAACAACATTGAAGCTTATGGATTTGCCCCGTCTGTGTGTGTTTGAACAATGAAATAGTGCAACGTATATTAGAAATCTCAGAAGAAGGAGGCTTTTTATCTCATATGGGAGCGAACTATTTTGTGAAAAAATTAATAAATTTAAATAAATTATTCTTCTATCCTTTTTATATGATATTAATAATCGAATTGAATTGTTTTAAAATAATTATATGTAATTAATATGTATAAATGAAATTAGTTTTCCAATAATGGCTCATTTATTTGGAAGAAAGAGATTATGTTATATTGAATTTTTTAGTCAAATTACCTATTGTAGCGGTTTTAGGCGCAACTAATGCCATTTGTAGCGGTTAGAGAAACCGCTACAAAATCCACTGTGGCAAGCTGATTTGTAGCGGTTCAAAAAAACCGCTACTCATGTAATAAAACCGCTACTGTATTAGTAGCGGTTTTGACTTACCACTACAAGATGCTCTCAAGATGACGAATTTCAAAAAAATTGGCGTTCAAATTTTGTAGCGGTTGTAAAATTAAAAATATTTAATCCGAATTTAAATTAAAATTTGTAGCGGTTTTACAACCACTACAAAATATTGCAAAATTGAAAAAAAAATCATAATTTTTGTCCATTATTACAATATTATGTTGAATATTTTTATTATTTAAGTGACAAAATTAAATAATAATAGTTCATATTTAAAAAAATGATTAACTTAAGTTATATAACTATAAATATTATGTAGGTATAATATTGAGAATGTGTAGATAATAAGGATTTATTGTGTTGTCCACCTCTGAGCAAAAAATTTATGTTGTACATTAGTTGATATTTGATTATGTAAAGAAAGTTGATGATGATAGAATGAATATTGAGGAAATATACTTAAAGTTCTGGATAAGGAAAAAAAAAGTATCAATATTATAAGAAGGAAAAAATAAAACATTGAAATCAAAGATTTTGGAAGGGCTGGGAAGAAATGAGAGAAAACGAGAGAGAAGGGGGTGTGAAGAAACAGGGGCGGACCCAGAAAATTACAGAAGGGGGGGCATAATTGGTGGGGGATTCGGGGGTTGAGGGGCAGTGCCTCCGAAAAATGTTTTTTAAGGAAAGTTTTAAATGCATTAAAAAAATAAAAGAATATAAATAATAAAAGAAAAGAATATCAAAAAACTATTCATGAAATCAATTGAATACTGATGATGTAATCAAAGAGGTAATTATTTTACAAACTTGTCATTTAGAAAAGTAAGGCTAAGTTGTGTTAGAAATGTACCTACATAAATTACAATGAATGGTGGACACTCAATAAGTTCAAGTACATATATTTTAATAACAAAAGTATATTACAATAAAAATAATTACAATGTCATCCTTCTAGGCCTTATTTTTTGGAATTTCATCATAATTATCTTATTATCAATGCTATAAAATACATCTTTTTCAATATAAGGCATTAAACAATCATTCAACTATTCATCTTCATCCGATTACGAAGTGCAGTCTTGATGTATTAAGGGTGAACACTTAATTTAAGGGTGAACAATCATTCAAACATATATTAATTTTTTTTTTTAAAAAACCCTCCAAATCCAAGGGGGGCACTTGCCCCCCAAGTCTAATAGGTAGATCCGCCACTGGGAAGAAATGAATATGTGTATGAGATGAGGTGTGGTGGAGATATTTATAGGGATATACGTAATATTTTGTAGCAGTTGATGTAACGGATTTAATTTGTAGCGGTTTAATGTTTTGTAGCGGTTAAAAACCGCTACAAAAACCGCTACAAAAATTCATTAGTATTTTAAAAAAATAAATAATTTTCAAATTTTGTAGCGGTTACACTAACAACCGCTACAAATGAATGAATGTTCGCGGGACTCGAAATATTTAAATTTTAATATTACACACTTTGTAGCGGTTTATGTGACAGTTTTTGTAGTGGTTTCCGTTTGTAGCAGTTACAAAACCGCTTCAAAAATTCATTGGTATTTTTTTAAAAAATAAATAAATTTCAAAATATCATATTTTGTAGAGGTTATACTAACAACCGCTACAAATATGAACATATTTTTTTAAAAAATAAACTTGGCGGGATTCGAAATATTTAAATTTCAATATTATACACTTTGTAGCGGTTGATGTCACAGTTTTTGTACCGGTTCACATTTGTAGCGGTTTTTTTTTTTTTTTTTTTTTTTTGCGTTTTTTAGCGGTTTCAAAACCGCCACCAATGGCGCGCCATATTTGTGACAGGTTGTATAAATAAACCGCTACAAAATAACAGCTACAAATTTGGTGCCAACTTCGCGCCATATTTTGTAGCGGTTAGTTTATGATAACCGCTACAAATGTAATTCATGAACCAGCGCGCCACTTGGCGCGAGTCATACCGCTACAAATTTGTAACGGTTTCGGTATAAACCTCTACAAATTCGCATATTTGTAGCAGTTTATTTTGACCGCTACAAATTAATTGCCACAAAGTGGCATTTTTTTTTTTTTGTAGTGTGTAGAATTTTTAATCTACCAAATTAGTCAACCATTTTTATTTCTATATTTTTTGTTTGGATGCCAAAAGCTAGGCAAATGATTGATCATCTTTCGAATTAGAGTAAAGAGAGGGATTAAATAATACAAATTATATGTTTGATTTCTGCTTGTAATTTGTTTAGTGCTCGTGGTACTCGTTAGTGTACTGTATCACAATTCACGAGTACACAACCGAGATCTTGATTCTTGATTTCACGGCTAAGGGGAGGTGGGAAATAGGCAGATATAGGAATCTTCATTCTATGCTCATCCCTCTATATGCTTATGCCTCTAATAAAAAGTTTTTTATTTTTTATTTTTTAAATACTCCACACACTAGAAATTAATTATTTTAAGATATTGAGTGTTGAAAAAATATTTCAGATATTATGTGCTATTGGAAAAATATTTCAGATACTGGTTGTAATAACCTAAAAATCACACTTAGGGTAAATGTCAAAAATTGGGAAATGTACCTATTGAAAATAGGTGAATATGAGGTCTCAAACACATTGTATTGAGTTTACCTTGTTGTTAGGGTAATGTCCCTTGAAATTAGATAATTTGCAATTAGGTCCCTAAAACGTTTGAAAATTTGCAAATAGGTCCATAAACACATTATGGGTTATAAATACCTTGTGAAAGCTATAAAAGAGGCAAGTAAATATCTATTTGAAATAGGGAAGGATATTGTCCCTAATTTAGGTAATTTATTAAATTACGAACTTGGAGAAATTGTATAAGAATGTCCAAAAAGTATTGAAATGACCAAAATACCCTCGTAAATCCTAAAATAATGCAGAAGACATGGAAACAAAGAAGTTAGTGCCAAAGTTATAAGGTAATGAGGCATTCTAATTAAGAAAATTATCAACTATTGATAAGAGAGTAATTAGGTAATTATTGGCTAATTACTTAAGCTTAAACGAGATAAAATCCAAAGAAAATTATGTGGAACTCATTAATTAAATGTTAATTAATGAAAATTAGCATAAATGTATTTGCTAATTAATTGGAAAATATAAAGAGAAATTGATGAGATTAAGTAATTTTGAGACTAAATCAAAGTATTGACCAATAGGAAAATTTTGTAAAAAATTATATAAAATAATTATTAAATAATTATTTTATATAATATTAATTAATTATTAATTAAATAAAAAACGAAAATAATTAAAATTAGGCCAGCTATTGACCGAAATTTTTGAAAAAATGAAGATAAGAATGGATGAAAATATCATGATATTATTTGATCAACTTGCAATATTTTATTATATAATTAATTGAAGTGAATAGTAAAAAAATAAATAGGAAACGGATCCTATCTAGAGAACCAGGGATAGGATTTCCAAAGTCAAGGTAAAATATTGATCAGTGGATTTTTATCTTCCGTTAGACTTTTCCGGAAGTTAATTCCGAAGCCGGTAGAGCATTTTCCTAATAAGACGAAATAGGGAAAAATGCAGATAGTCACATTTTAGGATTGAAGAAAATAAATTCTAACTCAACATCTGGAGATGAGTTTGAAATTATCTGGACGTAGTTGGAATCAGTGAATTTTTGTCCAGAAGATGATAATTTCGGAATTCAAGTCCGTAACCGTGCACGCTTTTCGAGGAATTTCAGACTGACTGTTGGAGCCCTATATGGAATCAAAATTTAGGTTAACTTGGACATTTCTAATCAGTGAGAAATTGTCTTCAAAGTTGTAATTCCAAATTTCTGAGATTTTCCGAGATTACGCGATTCGGACACCGATCAGGGAAATTCTATCGGTGCGGGCATAAAGCAACTTTGAGTCACCATTTTGGACCAATCCTTGGCTGCCAACTCAGCCCCCTTAGGTTGGCCAAGAGAGAAGGAGAAGAGCAAAAACTTGTTTCCAAAGTTAGGTATGAACGGCCCAGATCGATTCTCACAAAGTTGATCCGACGGCCGAAAACCTACACTTTCACCTATAAATACCCCCCCTTCCCTTTGGTTTTTCTCACCATTTCCCTTGTGGATTTCGAAATCTAGAGAGAGGTTTTAGAGAGAGGAGCTCTGGAGAAAAAGAAGCGAAGCTCTGGGTAAGTTTTTCGGTACTTAAGCTTTCGTAGTTCTTTCGCGCGGTAGTTGGAGTAGAAATGCTAGTTTAGTCTTTAATCTTTCAAGTATGATTAGATATCATATGTTAGGGGTATTTTAGTCATTATTTCGAAAATCTTGGTGGGGTCGAAGTTCTGGCAAAATTTTGAAAGATTAGGGTTAAAGTAACGAAGTGCTGGCGAAATTCCGCCAATTAGGGGTATAGGGGCAAAATGGTAATTTTTACCTAAAATGCCAGTCGTAATGTCAAATCACTAATGAAAGTGATATTACCCTTATAGGATATCAGAAACTCTGATCTGCTGCCGTTACGCTGCCCGAAGTGCCACTGTTGGACGTTTCACAGTTTTCCGTAAAAAGTACGATTTCCGACGAAAGTACCGTCTACCGTCAACGAAGGTACGTCCGCGTACTGTAACACTAACTCCGATGTTTATGGTATGCATGTATGTGGTATGGGTGTAGAGGTGTTATACTGTTTGAGTGCATATAGTGGTTAAAGAATGTGTCTGTGTCTTTGGGTGCAATTGCCTCGTATCTTTGGGTGCAATCCGTCTCGTATGCTTGGGTGCAACTGCTCAGTAGGCCGGGTGCAATATGTCTCGCATGCTTTGGTGGCAATACATATGCATGGGTTGTGATTGTGATAGAGCGATGTTAGTATTGTTGATGTCTGTTGTCTGTATACATAAACATGAGGTTAACCGTTACCTGAGATCCGGTGCGGATCTCAGCCCTTAATATAGCGTCAGGTTCCCGAGGACCGAGGACCGAGGACCGAGGACCGAGGAGAGAGACAAGCAGCCCGCGTAGATGTTCCGGCTGAAGACTTCCTTCCGATGTTCGCGGCGGAAGCTTTCCCTTTTGTTGTCGTACATTTCTTTTGAAACGCTCGGCTACAGTACCGCTGTTGTAATTAGCCAGACTTACGGCATTCTAAATACAAGTATCAGTTACTCAATTGCTCCGTTGCTCTACTCTGATCATTTTGAAATGATGTTTGATGAAAAAAAAAAAAATTATACTGCTTTTAAAGGTTGGGATGTTACACTGGTGTTACAGGAAAAAAAAATATTTCTGAATGTAGGACTAAAAATTAATTAAATGGTGCTTTGATTAGGAAGAATTAAATGGTGCAATTGTATTATGACAACAAATAGGGGTCAATATTTCGGTTCCGATGGGATGTTTCAAAAACCCTAACCATCATATTGTAGCCTAATGGGAAGGGTATGTGACGTGGGTATGCGAAATAATTAAATGTTGCATTGTGAATTGTTTTTTATTAGCCAATGGTAGTCAACAGTATGCCTGCCACTAGTCTAGTGGTGTATTATTTTAACATATCTTCTTTGTTTTTTGAAAAAAAAAGGGGGCCAGTAGCGATGCATGAGGAATATACTTCAGACGTAGGCATATTGAATGGTGCTACGTTGCATGAGTTTTATATATTTTGTGAGTGACTACTGACTACTCACAGTCTTGTTCATTTCTTTGCCGAATAAAAAAAGGCTTTCGCCTCTGATTCTTCCTCTGCATTTTCCGACTGCTCCGTCCATATTTCACCGATCATCGGTTATAGAAGCCATGGCTAAACCTCACATACTCATATTTCCCTACCCAGCACAAGGCCACATCCTCGCCCTCCTCGATCTCACCCACCAGCTTGCTCTTCGAGGTTTATCCATCACCGTCGTTGTCACTCCCAAAAACCTCTCCCTCCTCCACCCTCTCCTCCGTGCCCACCCCAAATTCAGACCCTTATCCTTCCCTTCCCTTCACACCCCAAAATCCCTCCCGGCGTCGAAAACGTCAGAGAGCTTGGGATTGCCGGAAATTACTCCATGATTAACGCTCTCTCCAAGCTTCAGGATCCAATCATACAGTGGTTCAAGTCCCACCCTTCGCCGCCGGTGGCCATCATCTCCGACTTCTTCCTCGGCTGGACTCTCAAACTCTCCCTTCATTTGGGAATTCCCAGAATTGCGTTTTACTCTGTGAGTGCTCTTTTGGCCTTAATTTTCAACTTTTGCTGGCAAAATATGCAGGCTGTACGGGATCAGAGGGTGATCGAATTCTCTGATTTCCCCGGAACTCCGTCGTTTAAGAAGGAGCATCTTCCTTCTATCCCTCGCAATTACAGAGAATCCGATCCTGATTGCGAGTTCGTGAGGGAGAGTTTTAATGAGAATATCGTGAGCTGGGGTTGTATTTTCAATAGCTTCCGAGCTCTTGAGGGTCATTATTTGGAATATTTTAGATCAACATTGAAGCGCCTTCGGGTCTTTGTGGTCGGTCCATTGAGCTTGATGGGACCCGACAATGGCGGAGATCAAGCTAATCAGTACCAGGAGGAACATTCCGATCTGTTCAAATGGCTCGACGGATGCCCCGATGGGTCTGTGTTATATGTGTGCTTCGGGAGTCAGATATTGCTCAAGAGAGAACAAATGGAGGCTCTGGCATCCGGGTTGGAAAGATGCGACACCCGATTCATATGGGTAGTAAAGTTCGGCACGCCACAATAGGTGG
This sequence comes from Acacia pycnantha, assembly GCA_025563575.1. Classification (NCBI taxonomy): domain Eukaryota; kingdom Viridiplantae; phylum Streptophyta; class Magnoliopsida; order Fabales; family Fabaceae; genus Acacia; species Acacia pycnantha. The sequence goes on along the minus strand of JAMWYP010000004.1, from coordinate 10,689,583 downwards.
AAGAAGGATACGGTGTTGTGCCGGACGGGTTTGAGGATCGGGTCTCTGGTCGGGGCTTGGTGATAAGAAGTTGGGTGCCCCAAGTGGCCATACTGAATCACCGAGCAACGGGCGGGTTTTTGTGTCACTGTGGGTGGAACTCGGTGTTAGAGGCCATTGTGGCCGGAGTCATGATCTTGGTGTGGCCAATGGAGGCCGACCATTTCGTGAACGCGAAGTTACTGGTGGATGACAAGGGCGTGGCGATGAGGGTGTGTGAGGGAGCGGATTCAGTACCCGACCCGGAAGAGTTGGGTCGGATAATATCAAAATCAATGTGTGCAGATATTGGTGAAAAAGGGAGAGCAAAAGCCCTGAGAGACGAAGCTTTTAGGAGTGTGAGTCAGGAGGGGGAGTCGAGGACAGAGTTGGATGAGTTTGTGGAAGCAATAACTCAGTTTGGTGAACAACATTGAAGCTTATGAATTTGCATTGTGTGTATGTGAATAATGAAATAGTGCAATATAATGTATATTATAAATCTAAGAGGATGGAGGCTTTTTATCTCATATGGGAGCGAATGTGAACCATCTTAATTATGGAAAAATTAATGAAGTTAAATAAATTATTCTCCAATATCTTTTTATAACATATTTATAACTGAATTGAGTTATTTGATAAAGTAGTTAAAAGTATTTATATGTAATTAATATGTATAAATGAAATTTGATGTGAAAGAGAGATTGTGTTATATCGATTTTTTTAAGTAAAATAATGTAATAATGACAATGACATGAAAAATATAAATATTTCAAAGAATATTTTTAATCTATTTAAATTAGTAAACCAAAAGAGAGGTAGTCTTTTTTATTTCTATTTTTCTTGGATGCCAAAAGCTAGGCACATGATTGATCATCTTCCCAGTTGTAATAAAGAAAGGGATTAAATATAATACAAATCATATGTTTGATTTCTGCTTATACTTTCTTTAGTTCACTCGTCAGTGCACTATATCACAAGTACACTAACGAGATATTGATTTCGAGACTAAGGGGAGGTGGGAAATAGCCATATATAGAAATGTGCATTTCATGCTCATCCTTACATGTTTATCCTTCTAATAAAAGGGTTTTTTAAAAAAAAAAAAAAATACTTCATACACTAAAAATAAATTATTTTAAGATATTGAGTGTTGAAAAAATATTTCAGGATATTAGGTGCTACTGGAAAAATATTTTTGAATGTAGGACTAAAAATCAATAAATTTGAGATATTGGGTGTAAGAAATATTTCAGGATGCAACATATAATTTAATCAAAATAAATAAAATACATAAACAATTTTAAAAAAATGCCATCACCCCAAAATTAAAAGGATGAGCATGTAAGGAGCATATAAGGTTGAGCATGGGATATGAACCCAAAAATCTACATAGCTTGGACCTAACATATTTGGAAGCCACGTTAAAAAATACTACTATTATATGACAATTACTAATTGTTATACATCATGGTTTTAAATCGACATATATGTGGGTGCTATAAAAGCTCGACACAGATACATTACGATTTCAAACCGTTATTTATTCCAAACTTATTATAATATATAACACCCGTTATGTATTAAGGTTTGGTGAGGCCATGATTTGCCCATTGCTGTAATAATAATTAACATGCACACGTAAACATCATCATAACAGTGGCGGAGCTACACTGGGGCAAGAGACCGCAGGTGCAGACATAAACTTTGGGTTTTTTTTTTTTTCGTCTTCTTCAACAACCTCTGTCACCACCTCCCTCTTCAATTTGTCTTCTTCATCTTTCTTAAATTTGTTCAGTGGCTGTCTTTTTCTTCAACCTCTGTCACCACCACCCTGCCTTGTTCGAATGAAGATGGAGAATTGACGATGGAGAAGTAAGCAGATCTGCAACATCGAGTTCGATCATCTCTCCGATTTTTTTATCTTCTATTTTTTGAGTGTTAAAAATTCATGCTATCATTAGTTTTTAATTTTTCTTGTTTGTTTTGAATGGTGGATGATGATTCTGAAACCAAGCACCTGCAAGGCTTTGAAGGTGCTGACACTCACCTCCGTCTCTTCCAGATTGACCTCCTCGATTATAATTCCATCGTCGCTGCCGCCGTTGGTCGCGCCGGCGTTTCCATCTCACTTCTCCTTGCATCGTCGACCGAGTCCAAGATCCTCGTGTCCAATTCTCACACTCAATTCCTTTAAATTTCGTTGATAATTTCTCATTTATCTACTTCCCCCCTTTGTTCTAGCAGAAAGAGCTGCTGAACCCGGCGATTAAAGGCACAATCAATGTGCTCACGGTGGCTAAGGAAGCTGGAGTGAGCCGTGTCGTGTTAACTTCATCCATCTCTTCCATTACTCCGAGCCCTAAATGGCCATATGATGTTATTAAGAATGAAGATTGCTGGACCGATATCGAATACTGCAAGGAAAACCAAGTGAGGATTTATTTCTTTTCTTTTTTTCATTTATTCTTGTTGGTTTTCGTAGTTACCCATGAAGTATAAATGTGTGACTTTAGCTTTGAACTGCTGCGGGCCAATTATGGTATCCGATGTCAAAAACATTGGCTGAGAAATCTGCTTGGGAATTTGCTTGGAGATTACCATAATTAGGAATTGGTTGTGTGGATATTTTTAGCTCTTTCATTGTCGGAGTTGGAGATGTTGCTTTGTTAAAAACATACAAATTATGTCATGGAAAGGTGTAGGATCAAGCACTTGAGTTGCAGGCTCGTGAAAATTTGTAATCTCTGCACTCAGTTGCTAGTTAGAATAACGAGTATACAACCAAACCTTGAAACTTGCAAGCCTATTCATTGCATGTTCACTACTTAATACTAGTAATTTAATTTTTTTGAGCACATCTAGTGTTTTGCTAATTCATTCAAGCTGTTCAATTGAATCAATTCCATTATATCATAGAAAATGAAAAGGAAGAATGCTAGGAGAGTGGGGTAGGTTCCTATTGATGAAAGCCAACTGATTTTTGAGCTTTAAGAGAGTACCGAATTCTGTAAATCTGTCACTATGCCCTCACCGAATCGTTGGTAGTTGTTCATTCAAAAGCCGATTGTGATAGTGACTACGGTGAGTTTGGATTCAGTAAGAGATGGTCAGAGTTCATACCATTTGGAATTCAAAAGAATTAACAAACTGGTGTATTTTGGTTCGTGCAATTTGGAATATTTATTTAATTGCAGACATATTGTTGGGATGTATTTTTACTCCCACTTAGGAATTTCTCTTATTACATCCAAATCTTGACTACACTAGCAAAATGATCTTTTTCCCTTTTGATGTGATTTTTCTTCTCATGACCCTTTGTTGTCTTCCTTTTTGATGGTTAATAGGGGTAGGAAGGGGAGGGGAAAAAGGTGGATGACGAAATGCAAAAAGTCTACTTTTCACATGGTGAGGTCAAAATGATGAGTTGGAGTTGGAGGATATTTACTTGAATCTGAAATGATTTTGCTGAAGATATTAATTGTTTATTAAATTATGAGTTATAATTGAATGTTGCTTAAGAATACTTACTTTTGTCAAGAGTCTGTGAGCATGTGCTTCTGCTTCATTAATATGCTCCCTCAATGGTACCATATTAAATTTACATCGCTTAGCTAGTAAATGGGTAGTTCGTTGTTTTGACTTCCGCTTCATGGATAATCGGTGATAGTGGGCTACGGTCAATTTCTTGACAAGTGATAGTTTGGAACAAGCTCATTGAAAATTTTAGGTTACTAGTAAATGAGGTTCTCGCACACTTTGTTATGCCAAAAATTATAATAACCCCGATATTTATATGCTTGGATATGCAATGCCCGGGCTTTATGCCTCTTTCGCAATGATTTTTGTTTATGATGAACGAAGCCGCATTTTGGTTTGCTTGCCCACCTTCTAGTTATGATAATTCTTCATTCTTTGATTTCTTATAGGTTGCAACATGTTCTTTAATTTTGTCAAACTTTTTTCCTTCCAGAAAATGTTAACGATATAATCTTAAAGCATTTAAAACTTTCCTTTAAAAAAAAAAAATTTTGGGGGCGCTGCCCCCGAACCCCCGACCCCTACACTAATTGTGCACCCATAAACTATAAATCCTGGCTCCGCCACTGCATCATAATATATGGTAATGCTTACATGATACATAGCAGTCTCATTTTACAACCATTATGTATTCAATAACATACATAACAGTTTGTATATAAGAACTGTGACTTTTAATAAACTTTAATAACGGTCTCACATAGATAACTGTTATGTATTAATTGCATAAATAACGGTTTTTATATAATAACCATGATGTATGGATACAAGACTCTTCAAGTGAAAGTTTATGAGCTAGTTGACCTCCTCTGTTAATAAGTGTATATTTTATAATTAAATAAATATAGATTCTGAGATATATTGGATTGAATGTATACCTATTTAATTATATTTTATATATTTATCTATCTTTTAATTAAATCTAGGATAAAATGATATTTTGACATAAAATCTATTTATATTTTATTTTATTGTGCAGGAGATATTATAGGAAGAAAGAGATAAAAAGGAACTATATATATATATATATATAAAAAGCAAATAAATGAAAGACGTGGACCCACACCAATTAAACGAAAAAACCTGCAAGAATCATGCGTGAGCTGGAAAGATAATAGATGTATTGTTATAATAGATATGACAATATATCATATCTGATGAAAAAGATAAAAGCCCAAGCAATTATATATATTAGATCGGAGAAGCAGAGAACGAATTGGAGAGAACGGAACGGAGCACAATTGAACGCAGAGTCGAATAGCAATTCAAGAGAACGTAGAGACGCACGGACGGCGCAGCAGCGAGGAACTAACCAGAATTAAGAAGTATAGGAATAAAGGCAACACAACGAGGAGCACCGAAATTCCTTGAGAGTCTTGATTTCTCTTCTCTTTTCCTTTCCTGTCTAAATCTGAATTTTTATTTGTTTGTTATGAATTTTAATATAGCCATGTGTGGCTAATTTTTCTTTTCAACCTAGAGAACCTAGAACTTGTTTGGGTTCTAGCTATTATTCCCACAGATTTGTTTTGATTAATTTTATGTCAGTTTATTTATTCTTGTGTTTATTGCTATTGCTTATTAATTGGCCACTATTAAGCATGTTTTGGGGATTTAGGGTTGAACTTGGAAGAGGGAATCCTAAATTGACCATGGGAGTAAATAATATGGAATTAGGTTTAAATTTAATGTAGAGTTAGGTTTTGATCTAATTTGCGTCTAGGATAGGAATATACCTAGAAGCTCTGCATAATCAAATTAGGGTGAGACTGTTCTAGAAAACGCCTTATTTAGTTGTGTGAGGAATTACATAATTAATTAAGATAGGTATATAGATGGACCGGAAGACATCTATAGACATTTATACTCTACATTAATTGATTAAGTCAAGTCAAAAGTAATTTAGTGGGGATAAAATCTAAGAAACCAACAAGGGATTAGTGACTCTAGGTTGTACTTCTTGATATTTGAATTCGTTCTTTTGCTACTATTAGTTATTATTGATTTTCTTTTTATTCTTAAAAACATTTCTGATTCGCTCAACTTAAACGAAATAAAGGAATTTAATATCTAATCGCTAGTTAGATTGAGTCCTCGTGGGAACGATAATTTTATCATCACTTTATTACTTGATACGACCCGTATACTTGCAGAGTTTTAGGTTTAAAGTTTTGCCCTATCAAATTTTTTGTGCCGTTGCCGGGGACTCAAGGCAATTGGTGAATAGTATTGAAATCCTTTAGTACTTCTAGTTTGAGTATTTTTTTAATTTTTTTAAAAAAATCATTTTTATTCCTTTTTTTCTTTTAGCTTTTAGTGTTAGTGTGATACTTTGAGATTTATTGGGTTTTGCAGGTACTTCGGTACATGACTCGTAGAACCAAAGCTATTAAAACACCACAGAAAACAAGGAATATGCAAGAGCTTTTGGAAGCTTCAACACCGCATAACCAAGAGAAGGAAGTGATACAGACTGACACTGAAGAAATGGCTGCGGATGAAAATGATCGTTTGGGTATCAACGATTTTCTGTGAAGAAAATCTCGAGGTTATCAGTCAGGAATCCAAGTGCCTGAGTTTCAAGCCAACAATTTCGAAATCAAGCAAACTATGCTTAAGATGCTTGAACTACAGGGTCAGTATGCAGGGAAAATCGGCATCTGATACAATTTCTTGACGTTTGCAACTCATTCAAGATGAATGGAGTTCTTGATGGTGTAATTCGCCTTCGGCTTTTTCTTTACTCTCTACAAGGGAAAGCCAAAGAATGACTCAACAACTTAGAAGATGGAAGCATAACCTCTTGGGAGACACTAGAAGAAAAGTTCAAATCAAGATTCTTTCCACATAATAAGATTGTGGACGCACGAGCCGCTCTTACAAATTTCTGTCAACAGTTTGGTGAACACCTATATGAGGCTTGGGAGAGGTTCAAGTTGCTTGTCAGGCAGAGTCCTGGTCATAATCTAGAGAAGTGGGTCTTACTTCAAATATTCAGTACTCGGTTGACTCCTGAATCTAAATCAGAATTAAATGTTGTTACTAATGGGGGGATTGCAAAACAACCGGTGAATCATGTCTGGAAATGCCTAGATGACTTATCCACTGACTTTCTACAGAACAACAATGACAGAAGACCAGTGAAGTCAGTTGATAAAATTATTGAAGACCCCTCTTCACAGCTGATGGCAATGTTAAATACAATCAACAAGAGGTTCGATCACTTAGAAGCTCAAGTAAATCGATCCAATGGTAGACACATGGGAGTCAATGCTATTCATGCCCCTTGTGATTACTGTGGAAATAGCCATGATAATGGAGAATGCCTCATATCTCAACAGATGGAACCAGTGAACTATGCAGGTAACTACCGTGGTAATAACCAGAACAATCCCTACTCAAATACATACAATTCTGGGTGGCATAAAAATCCCAACCTCTCTTGGAAATATGGTGCAACTCTTAATGAAGCATCAACCTCTAATACAAGACAAGTGCCACCTCCTGGGTTCTATCAATTTGAAAAGGAAGTCATTCCCACGCAAGAACCTAAATCTGATCTAGAGGCAATGATATATCAACTTGCAAGTTTTCAATTAAAGAATGCTCAGGAGCAAGCTGCTATTAATGCAAGAGTAAACTCATTTATTGAAAGAGTAGACTCATCTGTTGCAGAAGTAAATTCATCTATCAAGAACCTTGAGGTACAAATGGGACAAATTGCAAATGCTGTGAATATTTTACAACAAAGAGAGTTGCCAAGTAATACTGTGCCTAATCCTTGTAGAGATGAAAGAGCGGAGTGTAAAGCCATTGCCCTTAGAAGTGGCGAAGAATTACCTGAGATACAGCAGCCACCAATGAGGCCTTCATGTTCTAATAGTGAAGAAAATCCTTCGGGCCTTGTAGGAAACGATGAAGAGTCTACACAAAAGGCTAAGGGAGTATATGAGGATCGTGAATCCCAAAAGAAGGAGGTAAAGGAAAGGGAAGTAGGTACTGATATTCCTAAATGGAGACCGCCTCTACCATTTCCTCAAAGATTCCAAAAGAAGGCATTTGATGAACAATACAAGAAATTCTTGGATATTTTCAAGCAATTACACATTAACATCCCATTGATAGAAGCTCTGGAGCAAATGCCTAAATATGCTAAGTACCTGAAGAAAGGACCCTAAAGCTCGTATATCATGTTGAAATTAAATGAACACATTGAAGCACATGGAAAATACTAAAAAAAATTATCATTAAGAATAAAAGAAAATACAAAGAGGCCTTTTATATAGGCAAACTAGTAGACTAACCCTAACCCAAGAAACTAATCTAATCAAATCATGATGATAAAAATTTCATATAAAATCCTAATATATTAAATAATAAACATCAATCATAAAAATATTAATTTTCTAATTCTAAACTTTATATTTTTAATAGCAATAAAATTCAACAACTTTCTAACTTTACCCCAATTAACATGCCTAATACCAAATGAAAGCAAAGTCAACATACCAATAAGTGAAGGGTTAAATTATACATTCACATCAAAACTTTAATCAGGTGCCTTATAAATATGACAAAAAAGTTTCTCTCTGCCTAATAAATAGGACCAGAGGAGTACATCTATTTAATTTAGAATATTTTAAGTATTTAGTAATGATAACTATTTTAAAAAAATATAATTAAATAACATGGACTTCTAAAATTTTATGTGAGAATAACAATAAATTTATTTCTTAAATGATAAATAATATTATATTATAATTTTCAAATTGATAATACTTTTAAGATGTTTATTTACTAATGTCATTTTTCACCAGTATGGTCTTCGTACATTATTTTTTATTGAAGTCACATTTACAAATTATGATTTATTTGTTTAAAAGAACATAATGATATTAATGAATAAAAATATTAAAAAGTAGCATTAAAAATAGGACAACTGGACAAGTGCATAATTATAACAACTTACAAAAGAAACAAGGTCGATGGAACTATCCTAGATGTAATGAAAGAAAAAGATTTGACTCGTTACTAGCATATCTTGCCAGGTAATATATGTGGGAATCTTTCTTAAGAAGGCAAGCTTGATATAAATTACTACTTCTAGTCCTATATATAAGATAAAGTTGATTTTTTTAAAGATTAAATAAACTAAATAAGTTTCTTAATCAGATCATATATTGTGTATCATTAAATTATATATCAATTAGGCAACATAGTTTAGAGAAAAAATGATAAATATAAATATTTTAAAGTAATTTAATTAATTTCTTTAATTTTTTTAAAAATTAATTATGTATTATATTTAGGACTGAAATAGAATTTAAATTAGTTTAAAGCTTTTAGGTAAGGGTTATGATTGAGGCCTTCATAATTTTTATTATTTTAATAAGGACTTTACAAAGTTTGTACTCGCCGCGACCAACGCATTATGTTTCAATAAATTATTTACATTTTAATTTAATTATTTTTTTTAAAAAAAAAAAAGCAGACCAAGTGCTTTGCATGTTATTTATTAGTTTACTCTATGTGATTAATTTAAATTAAAATAGTATAGTACTATACAATAAATTAAAGATATACTATTTCGGAACATAACAGATTTTTATTTTTAATAAATAAAAAGGAAAATTGCGATTGGGCCGACGAATAGGGTATGATGTACAGAATCATTACCCAGGATGAGAGGGTCGAGGAGTAAGAAGAATCCACGTGACAAGAGACACGTGGAGACAAAGTCGTTGGGAAAAAATTCAGACATGTCGGGGTCATCTTTCCACGTAGTTTTATCGTTATCCAACCAGATACAAACAACTCAGGGTCACACGGTGTGTTCACGTACATATACGCTTATTCTATGACCGCATCACAGGTCGTGAGCTTGTTTGATTTCTGATCCCATCTTTTTGGTCAAACGAATCTTTGAATGCTTTAGAATCCACCTGACGTGACTACGTACGTCCCTTTCTTACCATACTACTAGACTACTTTATATTACTGATACTTAGTAAGACATATTTACTAAATTTAATTAGATTAAAAATTTTTCTTAATATATAATATATTTTTTTAAATATCCTAGTTATTTTTCTTAATTTACTTATCCTCTTTTTTCCTTTATTATTGTCGGGAGAGTATTACTTGGGTTAAATTAGAAAAAAATTATAAATATTAAAACTATATATTATATTTAGAATCAATATGAACTTCTTAAATATAATTTATACACACATTTTTTAACTTTCTAAATATAAAAACAATATTTTATATTTATGGGTATTTTAGGACTAGAGGGAGTATTATAATTGTTAGCCAGCTAACAATTCAGCATTTTAAAATGATTTTAACGTGGAGGTTAATAGATTTCTATGGATTTTTTTATTATTAAAAAACAATTTTTAGGATTGTACAAAATTACTTTAAGACAGAGTATTACTGCAAAATTAGCTGTATGCATGCACCTTAATGTTAATAACCTTTTTATTTTGATATTCTTTTATATGACAAGTATAAAATATTACCTTTGATGATCTCGTTTATCGTGTAAATTGCATTATGAATAAAATTTTATATTAAGAATATGAGGTAATAGTTGATAAATTTTTCTTAAAAAAAACAAGAAAATTACTCATCATCAAATTACTATGAAGTTTGTATACTATATACATTATAAATAATAAATAATGTGACTCAATTTTTTAAAACAATTTCTTTATAATGGACCGACACCTAATTTTATATCTCATATGAATTGACACATGTCTCATATATGGAGCTAGTACATGACTGCCATAATAACTTGAGGAATTCAGTATCACAATAACCCCCCAAAAAAAAATCGGATTGGATTCAGTATCACAAGCAGATAACAAAAAATCAAATTGGTTGAGTCGAGTCAAAGGACACTGTGCTTAAGACTTATTCTACGACCATCACGAGAAAGGAAGTGAAACTTCCCAAACCCTAACCTTATCCCAACTTAAGGGCTACGAGTTGAGCCCATTTTACTAGCTCTACCTTCAAATTTTGGCGCGAATCGTCAAACTCACATAAAATAACCAAGTTTCCAAAAGATTTGTAGTCTCTAGCTCTTATATTAAGAACGAAGGGAGTACCTCTCAAAATTTGTCATCTTTGCAATCTAAGAAAGAAACATCTTGAATAATGTTGATGAAGTTCAAGCCAGCATATCTGCACATAAAGAGGCTGTAAGGAAAGAAAACCATCGAATGACCGAACAAAGGTTGATTAGGGAGCATAACAGAACTTTTGCAAAATGGTTCAAACAAAAGATCGAGGGATCTGAATGTGTTTCTGACACAATGAAATGGTTAGCACGTGGTCCTGAGGTTGATGTCATAAGTTGGAATTCGTATGTGATCAATGGTTATACATTTTATACGAAGTCCCTAGATGATAGAAGCACAGTCCAAAACAGTGGTGTTATGTTAGAGGCTGAATCTATGCACTTCTCCAGTTCGAAAGACAAGAGGCCTAAATTGGCAGTCATGCCATATTATGGGGTTATTGAAGAGATCTGGGAGGTGGACTATGTCAAAATTAGATTTCCCATCTTCAAATGCAAGTGGGTTAATGTCAATAATGGTGTTTAGATCGATCGGCTAGGATTTACTTTAGTCGATGTCAATAGTAGAAGTTTTGGAGATGAACCTTTTATTATGGCAGACCATGCAAAATAAGTGTTCTATATCACCGATCAAGAAAATAAAATGTGGTCTGTAGCTCTCCAAGGAAAGATGATCATTGACATTGATGAGGAAAGTCATTCAAATTATGGTCTTCCTGATAGTACTTCTTTTTCAAGGGGTCTACCAGACATGAACGAAGAAGATAAAGCGGATAATGAACCCGGCATAAGAAATGATCATCAAGAAGGGATCTGGGAGGATATCACTTTATAAAAGAGTCAATTCATAAGGTAATATTCATATGCAGAATTCTTAGAAAACTTTAAGGTTTTAACTATATATATTATATATTCCTTCTATGTTACGTTCTTAATTAAACAATTTAATGTCACGCTGACTATGAATTTGTTGTTGTTTTGTTTTTGTGGCAGGATCCGATTCAAAGGGGCATGTTATAAAAGAGGATGCATGTTACGTTGTTGGGTGTGAATTAGATGAAGGCATGGTGAATAATATATTGGACTACATGTATGTTGATTTACGTGCTGTATTGTAACTCATTGTGATTGCAATTAGTTATATATATTAGCTTATTGTATAAATTACTTTAGCTGTTGTAGACTTAAGGCCATATAACTCATAGTGGATAATTATTTGTATTCTTTTTCCCAATTCAATTTATTCATGTTCATAGCTTGTAGCTTAAAGTATATCGACTTTTATGTGCTGTTTTGGATGGTGGATTTTTGTGTATTATATATATGATCAGGAAGAACAAAACAGGAAAAAAATTCGGGAAAATTTAGATCGCAAATAAATAAGACGGTCTTAAATGTTCAAATATTAAGATCAGATGTATTTCTAGCACCGCTCTTAAAGGTGTTAAGCCGGTCTTAAAAGTTGGTCTTTTAAGACCGGTCCATTTAAAACATCCGGTCTTGAAAGTCAGTCTTTTAAGACCGGGTAATTAGTCCTCTGGTCTTAGAGTCCGCTATCTTTAGGACCGGATTGATATTTGTCCGGTCTTAATATTTGGATCTTTTAAGAGCGGTCGATTTTATGTCCGGTCTTAAAGTTTGAGTTTTAAGACCGAACCAAAACTATTTCAGGCTTATTTAGTACGACTTTTAAGACCGAAGGTTTAAAATGTCCGGTCTTAAAGAAACTCTTTAAGACCGTGTAAAAGTCCGGTCTTAAAGGTCGACTTTTAATACCGCCTGGAACAAGACTGGTCGCGGGTCCGGTCCTAATGTACCTGTTTTGTCCGGTCTTAAAAGCCTTTTTTCCACCCGTGAACCTTAAGCCTTGTCATGATGTCTTGTCTCTCCTTCAAGTTGTTGCAAACTATCATAAACATATTTGGTTCGAATCTTGTAAGGAATGAAACAACATACGCCTTCTCTTGACCCTGGGCTCTTAATTGTTCCGCATGTTTAGTGTATTCCCTTTTCTTCTTATCACTCAACTTATTCCAAGCATTCCTCACTTCTAAATTAACCTCTTTAAATGTCTTGACATCACCACCACCATCCTCCTTCCCCTCCCCTTCTCATTCTCCTTTTGCTTCTCCTTCTCCTTCTCCTCCTTCTGGTTGAGAAATTCTTCGGTAAACAAATTGTAACTAGAGAATCTTGGGCCCTTGGTCCAATTTTGCTTCTTTTTTTTTTTTTTTTGCTTTTTTTTTAAAACACACACACACACATATAAAAGAATAAATAATTGAGGCTTTAGCATTGGTAAAATACTACAAACATAGGAATTAAACATGGACCCATATACATAACATGCCAAACAAAATTATTTAATTAATCTCGTTCCTTACGGTGTCTGTTTTTAAAAAGGGATGTCGTAAGTCTCTTATGACGTCTCTTTTTTAACGGACATTGCCCCCAGACTTTACTATGTCACTCACGTAAACGTCTCTTGGAAAGGGACGTGGAAATGGCTTAAAAACGGACGTTAAAAGTGTTTTTCTACAGTGGTGGTAAAGAAACATAATACAGTAAAATAGAAGTTTACTGATTCAAATAATTTTTTTGTTGGTATGACTTGTTTGATCAATTGAGTCATATATATGGTGGCTATAAAACCCTAAAAATCTCAGTAAATAATGCCTAGTAAAAATAGGTGAATATGAGGTCTCAAACACCTTGTATTGAATTTATCTTGTTATTAGGGTAATTTCTCTTAAAATTAGATAATGTGCATTTAGGTCCCTAAAACGTTTGAAAGTTTGCAAATAGGTCCCTAAAATATTTATGGGTTATAAAATACCCTGAAAATATTATAAAGAGGCAAATAAATATTTATTTGAAATAGGGAAGAATATTGTCCCTAATTTAGGTAATTTATTAAATTATTACATTGGAAAAATTAAAGGAGAAAAATCAAAAAGTATTGTGGGGCCATAATTGACCCCATGATTATTAATATTTTACATGGAGTGTAAAATACCAATGTCAGTAAAAATTTTGTGAGATAATATTTAATACTAATTAAGAAAAATTTCAACAATTAGTAAGAGATTAATTAAATAATTATTGGCTAATTACTTAAGCATGAACAAGGGAATAATCATGGTAAATTGTGTAAAACCCTATAATTAGTGGTTTATGGCTAAAATTAGCATAAAATATATTTGCTAATTAATTAGAAAATATGAAGGAAAATATATGAGATTGAGTAATTTTAAGCCCAAAAACAAGTATGGACCAATAGGGAAATTTTGTAAAAAATTATATAAAATAATTATAAAATAATTATTTTATATAATATTAATTAATTAAGTAAAATATAAAAACAAAAATTAAATAAAAAAATGGACCAGCTGGCCGAAATTTTTGGAATGGGTATGGATAAGAATTAGTCAAAAAAATATCATGATACTTTGGATTATTATATTAATAAAATTGTGATATTTTGTGAAAAAGCAAATAGGATAAATGACCACCGATAGAGATTAAATCCTATCTAGAAAACCATGAACAAGTTTTCTAAAGACAGAGAATATTATGGACAAGTATAATTTTATCTCGGAATAGGCTGTCTCAGAAGTCATTTCTGTGATCGGTAGAATACTTAGGTAATAAGACGAAATAGGGTAATCTGTGAAAAAGACAGATAGTCACGAATTGGAGTTTGAAGAAAATAAATTATAACTCAACATCTAGGGATGAGTTGATAATTATCTGGACATATTTGGAATCAGTGAATTTTTGTCCAGAGATTGATTATTCCGGAAGTTCGTTCCATAACCAACGCGTTTTTCCGTAAATCTTCGACAGGACCGGAGAAGACCTGAGAGGGATCAAAAATTTAGTTAACCCAGACATTTCTAATGAGTAAGAAAATGTCTTCAAAGTTACTATTCCGAATTTTCGAGATTTTCCAAGATTACGCAATTCGGACACCGATCGGAGACTTTATCAGTAGAAGTCTTCTAGAATGTGGCAAGGTGGCATCTTCTAATTGGTTGTTTGACTTTGGGGAAGGGGGGGGGGGGAGCAGGTCGGCAGCCATGTGGAGGGTTGAGATCATGCCATTTTGCAAAAGTGCGATCCGACGGTCCAGGATCCTTCTGGTAAAGCATGAATAGTAACTCCAAATCTCCTATAAATACCCCTTTGCCTTCATTTGAAAATTTCACACCAAACTCACAAGCTCTAGGCCGAATAGGGAGCAGCAATGAGGAAGGAAGGAGTCTGGGGAATTTTGTAGCGAAGCTCTGAGTAAGTTTTTCGGTCCTTAGTCTTAAGCTTCGGTAGTTCTTTCGGTAGTTAGAGTAGAAATGCTAGTTTAGTCTTTAATCTTCCAAGTATGATTAGATATCATATGTTAGGGGTATTTTAGTCATTAATTTCGAAAATCATGATGGGGTGGAGTTTTGGCAAAATTTTGGAAGATTAGAGTCAAAGTAACGAAGTGCTGGCGAAATTCCGCCGATTAGGGGCATCAGGGGCAAAATGGTCATTTATGCCTAAAATGCCTGTTATGATGTCAAATGTTAATAGAATGTGATATTATCCTTATAGGATATCCCTGATTACGTTCTGACCCGCTGTCGTACCGCTGTCAAACGTACCGTTTTCCGTCTGAAGTACTGATTACCGTTAACGAAGGTACGTTCGCGTACTATAACACTAACTCTGATGTTTATTGTATGCATATATGTATATTGTTTGTACTCTGACTGTACTATTTTCTGTCATGCCTATTGTCTGTCATGCCTGTACTCTGACTGTACTATTGTCTGTCATGCCTATTGTTTGTCATGCCTGTACTCTGACGGTACTATTGTCTGTACTATTGTCTGTCATCCAATTGTATGAATGTCTGTCATCCGACTGTATTATTGTCCGTTGTGCCTTAACTTTACTCTGACTGTACTGTATTGCCGTGCATATCTGTTCATGTACATTTCTCATTGTGCCTTAACCTTACTCCGATGTCTGACTGTCGTAAGTGTTGCCAAAGTCTATGAATGTCTGTCGTACATATACAGTGTGTATAAACATGAGGTTAACCGTTACCTGAGATCCGAATGCATCGGATCTCAGCCCTTAATATAGCTTCAGGGTCAGGAGGACCGAGGACCGAGGAGAGAGGAAAGCAGCAAGTTTAGAGACTCGGCTACAGATCGTCTTTTGTTGCCACGACGTAGGGATCGATAGGGAGACACTTCTGATGTATATTACTTTTGAAACACTCTTGTACCAATGTTTAAACCAGCAAGACATGCCACCATGGTATTTTGAACATATATGTCAGTTACTCAATTGCTCCGATGCTCTACTCTAATGATGAAAAAAAAATTATACTGCTTGTGAAAACGAGATGTTACAGTGGCTAAGGAAAATGAGATTTGGTGTGATAGTCTTATGAACATATTATATATATGATATTATTTTGTTCATAACAAACTTAATATGTGGATGTAAGATATATTTTGATGATTTTCAAAATAACTTTCATTTATTATTTCCACAGTTAGTAAGATAAATAAAGAATATATTGATATCTTAGCATATCCAGAAGATATGTTAGAGGAATACATTTCCGCAAAACATTTGGTGACAATCCATCATTCATAGTTTGACGGCCAAAAGAATGATATGTTTGAAACTACATTTGAAGTGATGTTCTTATCAAGGGAGTAAAACTAGTGTTATTATTAGGGGGAGTGAATGATATTATCATCATATGAACTATGTTGTACTTCCTTAACTAAGGTTTTGTCCCACGGAGTTTGTAACATCTTGATTTTATTTAGGATTTAATTACAATAAAGAAATAATTATTTATGATAAATAGAATTTATCATGCAATTATTTAAATAAAAATGATTTATTTGAAGTATAATTTATCAGAATAAATGAAATTGTAGAATAATAAGTTACAAAGAAAAATGATGAAATAAAATCAAATGATAGTACTTATATTATTATTATTAAATAAAAAGATTAAAACACAAACGATTAATAAAATAAAAGATAAAGGGGTGCCTGGCCCCTTATTTATATCATGTCACGTGGGGCAGGGTTATATAAACCCCACCCATAACTTGCATGTGTGAATGGTGGGGGTTCCAACTCCACCGCCTACACTTCTATAGGCGTCGGCCTTCACCTTAAAAGGGAAGAGGTTCAATATTTGCTGGTTGATGTGAGGGTCTCGGCGATCTGTAAGTACCTTTGTAAGCGCTTTTTGAGCCTGGAGGCATGCCCTGCCCCACCTAAACTTTTTTTTTCTTACCCAAAAAAAAAAAAAATGGAACAACAGTAGTGAAGCATAGTAGCAGACTGCGGACGTTCATATTTAAGATTGGTATTAAGTGTACTACAGCATGATTAACTTGTTGAAAAACAAGTATGCGTTGCAATTAAAATATTTCCCTCTACATAAGAACTACAAGATCTTTATTATCAGAATTAGTAACTAGTAACTTGAAACGATGTAGCTTCGTTTTCTTTTATTCCTGTTTATGATCAAGTAATTCATCAAAGTAAAGCAACCTAAGGAAGATTGAAAGAATTAATATTGTTATAATATTAATATTAAGGGCACTACAATTTTTTGCAAATATAATATTCAATCAAAAAAATTAAATTTAATCCAACTACAATACAAACTGAAAGTTCTTGCTTCATACAATTAAAAAGAATGGCCTAAACACGTTTGGCTGGAAAAGCAAGTGATTTGGCGTGTTCGTCAGCATAAACTTGAGCCCATACCTTTTTGAGTTCTAAATGAATGGGCTTCAATTCAATTCCTCAAGTTTCCCTTCAAGACGCCCCAACATTAAAGGCACAGCAACAGTTGGATTGTTGCGTAATGCCTCCAAAGCTTCAAGACCATGCTCACCGTACATATGTTCAATCGATCTCAAATGTAAAGCTGTAAAGCAATCTTCAATACGAAGAGAACCCTCCACATTCTCAAGTATGTTCTGGTACACTTCCTTGAAATGTTTGCAGGTTGATTTTAGAGACTCTAATAACATGTCCGCTTCAAATTGTTCTTCTTCAACCTTGAACAATGCTTCTTGACTCTTATTGAACATTTTCTTGCTTTTTAAAGAATCTTGATGATCACCTTGACACGGGTTCAACACAAAACGATCGTTCAACACTGAAACTTCAAGCTCAGATCTCCAACTGGCTAGAGGGCTCTTGTAATCTTCAGGCAAACACACGTAACTACTACCATAACGTTCACATTTGTTTAGATCAACTTCTCTAGGTATCAAATCACCATTCTTTCGATTATTTTTGTTAATATCATTATGATCATTGATCCTATTCTTATAATTGCGACAACGCTTGCCTTTGTTGATACCAATTTCTTGAACGGGTTTAGTTTCATTCATCTTAGGCTTCTTTAACTTATTAACATTTTTCACGTTGTTAAGAGCCTTCTCATTCCTCTGCCTCTTTTGCCCATTGCAAGGTTGATCTTCATAAGAAAGAGTGATCTCATATCCTTTGGGCATGAAGACATTTAATCCCAAAATCAAAAAGTCATGCCCTCTCAATATCTCCTTCATCCTTGTTAAGAAACCAGCAACGTCACTCCTGCAATCAAAATAAAGAAAATAAAATACGTACATTAATTAAATATATCTAATTAATCTAAATAGTTTAAACTAGAAGTAAAATAAAATGCGAAGATAAGAAAAGGTGTTTTAAAATAATACTTTAAAGGTAAAAGAAAAATGAAAAATGAAAAAGTGGTGTGAAAAAGTTCAAAAAATATAATTTTGGCTTGGAATTAAAGGATGATGTCTTCCCATAGTACAATAAAGGGTTAAGTACCAATTTTACCTCTGAAGTACGCCCAGAAGTCTCAAAACGTAGCAATGTTGCCCCTCCGTTAAAAACCCTAACGGTCAACTAACCGTCAACGTTAGGGTTTTTAACGGAGGGACGGCATTGCCACGTTTTGATACTTTAGGGGCAAAATTGTTCCTGGGCGCGTACTTCAGGGACAAAATTGGTACTTAATTTTACAATAAAAGGCGTTGATGAGATTAATTTACCTTTGGTTCTTCAAATCTTTTAAGATTGCAACGAACATATTATATCTTCCCGTTTCGTTGTCGTCGTCAAATGTTGTTTTCACTGCTTTCAAATAGGTTATCGCATCCATAGTGATAGTGTGTGGTCCAATATGCGATTTACTAGCGCATACATCATGCATAATAATTCTCTTCATCATTGTTTCGTATCCTTCATTTTATAGGGGAAAAAAATACATTAGTAACTATGGAAATCTCATTATAAAAGCCTTTTGAATCACTTAAATTTAACAAATTCTAAGTTCAAACAACGAGCTAAATTTAAAATTTCATATATCATTGTATGATTTTAGAGAAAATTTCAAATAAATACCGTAAAGAGTTATGGGTTATAACTCATGAGAACCTATAAAGAGTTATGAGTTATAACTCATGAGAAAATTACAGGTTCTTATGAGTAACTAATTTTTTTGTATTTCAACCTCATGAGCGTGTTGTTTGATTGTCAGGCAACTCCCCAAAGTTACTAAAAAAGCGTATATGAAACTTTTATTATAAACTTAAATAAATCAGTTTTCCACCATAAACCTAGGAAATCATAAAATACATGTAATCATATACGAGCGGCCTAGAAACTGAGAACCATACCAATTTTACTCTTGTTAAATTAATAAATCACAACTACTATATCTAATAATAATTAATAAATTAAAGAATAATAAAAGAATATCAGAATCTAATTCTATTGCAAATAATTCTACGGAATCTTGCATCTTTCTGAGTCTCTTTGAGTTATATTTTCTCAAGAAGTTCATCGGTAGTTACTTTTCTTGGACGGCGTCCCTCAACTATTGCTCCAAGGTGGGATGGTATTAAACCTTGATGGGCGGCACTAAAACTGAGAAAAGAGAGAGTATTCGAAGGGGAAATGGGTGCTTAGTCGATTAGGGTTTGTGGAGGTTCGAACAGCTGCGATTGGAGTTTTTAAAAAACCCCTCTGTCGCGATTTAGTCGACTAAACTTGTATCTTAGTCGACTAAATCGCGGGTTTGTCTTTTAAAAAAAGCTCTCTGGACTGGTTTAGTCGTCGACTAAATCACGGGGTTTTCAAAAAAAAAAATTTCCCCGCATTTTAGTCGATTAAACCATGGTTTTAGTCGACTAACACAGGGGCACATTGGGAAATAGTTTTCTGACAGGGACAAATTGGGAAATAGTTTCCAGACAGGGGCATTTTGATAAATAGTTATTTAATAAGGGGCAAATTGGGAAAAAAGCCAGAAAATCTATCCTTAAGAAAGAGGATTACTTGCACATGGTACCGGTGGTGGAAGAAAAGAATTATGGTGTAAGTGAAACATAACAAAACAAATTATGCATAATCGATGAAGATGTGAAAGCTTACTTGACACAAATCTCTAATAGCTAACTGACCCTTCCGATGACTGATCTTCAAAAAAACTCGAGAGATTTATTTAAGGTTGCAATTATGTGGAAGAGTTTAGAGAATATGGGTTTTTATATGCGAAACTTTAAGTTATTGAAGATAGAGCATATATGAAATGTTTATCATAAATTTTTAAACAATCCAACTGAAATGAATGTTCGGGCAAAAAAAAAAAAAACTGAAATGACCTGTGAATCAAAATTTATATATCCATATCTTAAAATTGTTTTTAAAACATTATTTAAAAATTGAAAGTTGTTATAATTTTTTTAAAATGCTTATCTTTCTCATAATATTATTATATTTATTAACTACCTTTCTAAACATTTTTCTAACTTGGAAATTGTTACGGACCACATCATTTGGATAGTGATAAGTATATATTTCATAATTAAATAAGTATAGATTCTGAATATATTAGATTGAATTTATTAATATTTTATACTTATTTAATTATCTTTTATATACTTTTCTATTATTTGATTAAATATAGGATAAAAGGATAAATAAACCTAAAATTTACTCATATCCTATTTTTATTTTGCATGAGATATTAACAAAGAAAATCAGCTATATATATATATATATATATATATATATATATATATATATATATATATATATATATATATATATATATATATATATATATATATATATATATATAAATTAAAGATCAGTGCTCAGATGTCACACAAAACTCGGCCAAAGGATCTGCAGAAAGATATATTGTAATCCCATATAATATATTAGATGGGATTAATAGAAGAAGAAAAAAGGCAACGATGGAAAAAGAAAAGGAATCATTGAAGACGCAGCGCATCACGGAGAGGGACGACGCACGAGATGCAAGAACTAGGACAATTAGACCGGGAGGAGATGCGCAGATCTGATAAGGGTTTTCTCCTTTTGTGGCAGCAATAACAAGAATACTTTACAGATTTGCATTCTCCTTGCTTTCTCTTTTGCTCGTTTCTTGAATCTTGATTTTATTTCTTTCATGGAGCCGTGTGTGGCTAAATTTTTCTTTTCAATTTAGGGATCTATGAACTTGTTTGAGACTTAGAGATTATTCCCACGAATTATTTTTGATTAATTTTATTTCAGTTTATTTAATCTTATCTTTATTGTTATTGCTTCTTGATTGGCCATTGTAACATCCCTTTCTCAAAACGCGGAATTTTTTTTTTTCAATCAGAGTAAAGCAGAGGAGCAAAAGAGTAACTGATCATAACAAAACATGAACCATAGTGTAACATTGTATTGACATTACAGTGATCCTAGTAAACTACTGTTCAAAGGTAAATACAGAAAACGATAAGATAACTTCGGTCGGTAGCCTACTCCTGTGCTTGTCCTTAGCACCGATCCGTGGTCCTCCGGATCCTGAAGCTATAGCTGAGATTCAATTCACCGCATTGAATCTCAGGTAACGGTTAACCTCATGCTCAAATACAACAGTATACAGACAACAGATATTCATAGCATAACAGCAGCATCTCATCAGATAAGTGTGACACAGACAGAACATAAGCTTGGAGCAGTATGTAAGGTCCTACACAACAACATTGTGACACAGACAGGACATAAGCACAGAGCAGTATGTAAAGTCCTACACAAATATAGCCTGCACATTATCCTGTGCCACGATCACGTGTCCTCAGCGCTAGGAAAACTTAAAGCGGTATTATCATGTCTATAACCCGTACAAGGCTGTATGTAAAACGACGACCCTAAGTAGAGCCTCGGTAAATGAACGTATCTATGACATATATGTATATGATTTGCACAAGATTAGTGTTACAGTACGCGTCCGTACATTCGTTGACGTACGTAGGTGTTTCTGGCGGAAACTGTACTTTCTGACGGAAAACAGCGGTTTGTCCGACAGTGGCACGTTGGACAGCGTAACTGACATTTTAGGTAAAAATTACCATTTTTGCCCCTATACCCCTAATTGGCGGAATTTCGCCAGCACTTCGTTACTTTAACTCCCAACTTTTCAGGAACTCGATCCCTACCAAGTTTTTACCTCGTCAAGCATTTTTCAATGCAATGAGGCCTAAAAACAATAGTAGAAATCTCACTCCCTACTTACTAAATCTATCTAACAATTCTACTAACTACCGAACTAAAGAACTAAAGACCGAAAGACTTACCCGTTGAAGACTTCTGCAAAATTTTTCCAGAGCTTCTCTCTCTTCTTTCTCCCTCTAGATTCGGCCAAGAAGGAGTGAAAATGGTGTGAAAGTTTCAAGAGGGATTGCTTCCTATTTATAGAGTTTTCAAGGGACATAAAGGGAATTTTGCAATTTGTTCTTAACCATGGAAATTCAAAGCAAAATGGTGTATAATTCTTGTCCATGGAAGCTTGTTTGGCCGAAATAAGGGGTGTTGTGGCTGCTTTGGAGTGGTTCCAAGAATGGTGACTCTTGTTGCTTTATGGCCCGATCCGATAGAATTTCCCCGATCGGTTCCCGTTTCGCGTAATCTCGGAAAAATCTCAAACTTCTGGATTTACAACTTTGAAACCATTTCATTACTTACTATAAATGTCCAAATTAACCTAAATTTTGATTCCATATAGGCCTCCAACAGTCCAGTTGAAGTTTCCTCGAAAAACGTGTCCGTACGGGTCTGGGTACGAAAATCGTTTTCGGAATCATCAATCTCTTCAGAAAAATTCACTGATTCCAAATATGTCCATATAATTTCAAACTCATTCCTAGATGTTGAGTTAGAAATTATTTTCTTCAGTTCCAAAAATATGCCTATCTGCATTTTTCCCTATTTTGTTTTATTAGGAAAATGTGCTAACGGCCTCGGAATTAACTTCCGGAAGAGATCACTTGAAGGTAAAAATTCACTGATCAATATTTTACCTTGAATTTGGAATTCCTATTCCTAGATCTCTAGATAGGATCCGTTTCCTATTTATTTTTTACTATTCACTCTATTTTCACTTTAATTAATTATATAATATTATATTGCAACTTGTTATAAAAATCCTAGATATTATTTTTTGCTCTTATCTTCATTTTGTGATCAAAATTTCGGCTGGCCCATATTTAAAATTAATAAATATTTATTTTTTATTTAATTAATTATTTAATTATTTACTTATTTTCACAAAAATCCCTAATTGGCTCATTCTTGTATTTAGGGTTAAAAATATCTAAACTCAACTATTTTTCTCCAAAATTTCCAATTAATTAGTAAACATGTTTTTACTAATTTTAAAGCAAAAACCACTGATTTTAAGGTTTTACATAATTACTTGTGAATTTCTTTTGCTTATGATTAAGTAATTAGCCCAATATTACTTAATTACTTAATTATCACAAGTTGATAATTTTCTTACTTAGAACACCTCATTTCCTTCATACTCTTGCATTAACATTAGAATTTCCATGCTTCTTGCATTATTCTATAATTTACAAGGGTGTTTTGGTCTTTTTATTACTTTTTGAACATTCTTATACAATATTTCCAAGTTCATAATTTATTAAATTACCATAATTAGAGATAATAAATTCTCCTAATTCACTTGGTCATTTTACTACCTTTTAGGATTTTTCATAATTTTTCTAAGTTATTTACCCTTCCCAGGGGTATTTTGGTCATTTTGGCACTTTGGCCTTTAAATTCCCTGATTCCCTATAGGATTTAACTTAGAATAATAGGCTAAATTCACACAAGTCTGGAGACATCAATTTCACTTATCAGAAATATCCACTTTATTCATAATATTCCAGATAATAAAAATCCGGGTATTACAGCCATCACTGAGCATGTTTTGAGAATTTAGGGTTGAACTTGGAAGAATAAATCTTAAATTGACCGTTAGATTAAATAATGTGGAATTAGGTTTTAATCTAATTTGCATCTCGGATAGGCATATACCTAAAAGCTCCATATAATCAAATTAGAGTGAGCCCGATCTAAAACATATCTTATTTAGTTATGTGAGGCATTACATAATTAATTAAGTTAGGTATATGAATGGACCAGAAGACATTTATAGACAATACTCTAGATTAGTTAACTATGTTAAGTCAAAATTAATTTAGTGGGGATAAAATCTAAGAAACAAACAAGGAATTAGTGAGATCTGCTCTTTTTATTGTGGTAGTTTAATTAGTTTAATTTTAGTTTTAATTTCTTAATTAAATTCAATTTGTTTTGCTCAACTTAAATGAAAGTATAAAATTAATGCTTAACTGAAATTTGTGATGCTAAGTTCTCGTGAGAATGATACTTTTCTTATCACTTTATTACTTGATACGACCAGTTTTTTGACTAATTTGCCCCTTATTAAATAACTATTTACCAAAATGCCCCTATCTGGAAACTATTAACCCATTTGCGCCTGTTTAGTCGAATAATCCATGGTTTAGTTGACTAAAACGCGGGCCAATTTTTTATTTTTTTTGAAAACCCCGCGATTTAGTCGACTAAGCCGTAAGTCTTAGTCGACTAAACCGCTATTTAGTCGACTAAATCGCGACAGAGGGTTTTTTAAAAACCTCAATCGCGGCATTTGGAACCCTAATCGACTAATTAAGCACCCATTTCCCCTTCCAATACTCTCTGTTTTCTCAATTTTAGTGTGGCCCATCAAGGTTTAATACCATCTCCCACCTTGTTGAAGG
Source organism: Acacia pycnantha (assembly GCA_025563575.1). NCBI lineage: Eukaryota > Viridiplantae > Streptophyta > Magnoliopsida > Fabales > Fabaceae > Acacia > Acacia pycnantha. The sequence continues at coordinate 10,664,764 of JAMWYP010000004.1, read as the reverse complement.
TATAATTGTTGTGTAATCTTTGTAGTTTCACCTTTAAGCTTTTGTTTTTGTTTGTAACCTGAAACCCTTCCTTTTGTAGCTCCCAAATTCTAGTGTGAAGGATGAGTTCAAGTCCAAACATGCACGTTATTGTCTCGATGTGTGGGCACAGTTTTTTTGGAAGACAATGGCGGCCAAACTTAGAGCAATAATTGAGGGACGCCGTCCAAGAAAAGTAACTACCGATGAACTTCTTGAGAAAATACCATTCAAAGAGACCCAGAAAGATGCAAGATTCCGTAGAATTATTTGCAATAGAATTAGATTCTGATATTCTTTTATTGTTCTTTAATTTATTAATTATTATGAGATATAGTAGTTGTGATTTATTATATTATTAAATTATGTCTCAAAATTTTGTCAAAGTAAAAAATTTGTTGAATGAAAAAGTCCCACATCATTGGCTTCTTTGTATGAGGGGCTATTACAATGTAGAAGGATGCCCCTTTATCTTTTCTCCTCATCCCATTCCAACAAGTGTCTTTTTGTATACCTTTCCTCTCATCTCATCCCAGCAAGTGTTTTTCTTTATGCATTTCCTTCATCCCATCCGAACAAGTTTCTTTCTTTAGGTTGAGGGGCTCTTACAATATAAACGATGCCCCTTTACCTTTTCTCTCATCCCATCCTAACAAGTGTCTTCTTATTCTATAAGATATTTTGTATTTCTTCCTCTTTTATAGTATTTTACTTGTATATTATTTAGAGTAAATTTAGATTATGGTATTTCTCTTGTTATTGTCTTATTTATTATTTATTAATTGTTATTAGATATAGTAGTTGTAATTTATTATATTAATAAATTACCTCTGGAAACTAACATGCACAGCTTCCCTAGCTACAAAAGAAGAGGAAGAAGTTGTACAAACAGAAACTGGGAATTCCAATAATGACGAAACGGGTGGCTTGTACTTGGATTTGAAGCTCTGATGAGCTTCTCCTCCAAAATTCAACGGTGTTAGACCTCTGCATTATTTGTTGGTTTGTTTTCATCAATGTTGCATCTCTATGTTCTCCTTTGTGCCACTTTGAATTCACTGTCGAGATATTATTGCAAGCATCATAAAGGTAGAACCAAAAGCAATATAAGATGAAGAGCATGACAAATTTTTCCTATTTTTCAAAACTTGAGGGTAAAAAATTAAAGATATTTACAGCACAATTATACGAGCGGCCTAGAAACTAAGAACCAAGCCAATTTTACTCTTGTTAGTGCTGGTTTGTTTTAACCTTTTATACGTTCTTTTAAGTCATTCAAGGTATATAAAAGGAATAGAAGGGGAAGAGAGAAGGAGAAAAATAGATTATAGCTTTGTGCCCTGGAATAGAAAAGCATAAATTTTCTGCTTCTTTTTTTTATTCCCCAACACAAAAAAGAAACCGGTTCATCCCGGGAACAAGAAAAAAAAACCGGATTTACCAAACACAATTCCTATCCAATTTTGTCCCTGGGAACAGAAATTAAAGAAAAACTCATTCTGGGAGCGTTACCACTTACCATGCACACCCTAAGCTAGCTTTAATATAAATATTATTAGATAAATATGAAAAATAACAACTTTTAATATAAACATTATTAGATAAATATTCAGTTAAAAATAATGTAATATTAAGAAAAAGATAAGCCTTTCTTAAAAAAAAATATAACAACTTTTAATATTTAAATAATATTTAAAAAACAATTTTTTGATATGGATATATTAAGTCAGTTATATAAAGCCCCTATTTGTGAGTATTTCTCGCGGCCTTAAATAAATCTTTTAGACCTGTTTGATACGCAACATCGAAATTTTGAAGGATTGAGATTGGGATTGAGGTTGGGGGTGGGGTAATATTAGGAGGGGTTGCGTAAATTAATTTTATTTCATAATTAATAAATTATAGAAAGACTATAATACCCGTAATAATAATTTTTTTAAAAATATATTATAACTATTTTTGGGCTTCTCCAACAATAAAGAAGTATGCCTTCCTTTCCCGATCTTCATGTCCATTGCTACTTCCTTCGTGCTCTTGCCGACCATTCCCTACCCCAGCGGTGTTGGCAACGATTCTCCACCAATAGCAGCGACGATTGTCGTCTCTCTTTGCGTTTCTCAGATCTCAATGATCCTTGGTTTTTCTTTTTGATTTTACTAGTTTGAAGGTCCTTGGTTTTATGATCGATTGCAAGTTCATTTCTTCTTTGTTTTGACTGCAAGCAACTCTAGAACTTCTCTATTGTTGTTTTTGTTTTGTTTTTTGTTTTTAAATAAAATCTTGGGCTTTTGAATTTGGACATAGGCCAATTGTTTGAGATTAAAGTATAAAGCCTTATTTGCCCGTTTATTATGTGCATGTTTGGGATAGTTGTCGCGTTTTGGATGGTGGTGGCAGACTTTGTTCCAAATGGATTTTTGTAAAAGGAAGATAGAATAACAGTCAGATTGTAAATGTGATTTATGTTTGAGATAACGCATGAATTTGAGAAAATCTTTCTTCTCCTAAAAACCTTATCTGTGATGATTGTAATGTTTTAGAGAAAAAGACTTCATATCTTACGAAAACTCTTGAAAAGTTTACAAAAGGTAGTGAAATGCTAAATGTGATTTTAAAAGCACAAAGATTTACAAATGATTGTTGTGGGATAGGCTACAATCCCATTTTTGATAGAAAGAAAGGAAAGAAGAAGAGTGGTGGAAAATCTTATTTAAACTATTTTAGAAAAACAGTACACTCTTTCAATCCATTTGCTCACTGTAATTATTGTAACCGAAAGGGTCATACTACTTCATCATGCTTTCATAAGAAAGATAAGAGAAATAAACTTGTTGGCAATTATCAGTGGGTGCCCAAAGGAACTTATGTCCCTAAGGCTCGAACTAACCTCAAAGGAACCAAGAAAAGATGGGTACCTAAGACTTGATCCATTTCAATTTGCAGGTATGTCTAAGAGCATCAAGGTCAAACAAATGGTACATCGATAGTGGATGCTCAAGACATATGATGGGAGATGAATCCAAATTTGCCTCAATCAAGCTTAAGGATGGTGGAAAAGTAATCTTTGGTGGAAATCAATCTGGAAAGATTGTTGGAATCGGTGAAGTTGGGAACAATGATGGACCACAAATCAAAGACGTCTACTTTGTGGAAGGACTTTGCCACAACCTCCCCAGTGTAAGACAAAGTACTGATAGAGGTAACTTAGTTATCTTCGATTCTGAGGAATGCTTGATTGTGAGTAAGGATGTTCTTTCGTTAGATAACATAAAAACAAAAGCTATTTTTAGAGTTCCTAGAAAAGGTAATTGTTATACTCTTAATCTCTCTAGAGATGGCTCTACATTTGAAAAATGTTTTGTAAGTAATTTGGATGATAGTTGGTTATGGCATAAGCGTTTAGCACATGTCAATATGATCCAACTTGACATATTGCTTAAAAAGGATTTAGTAATTGGTGTTCCAAAACTTCGTTTTAAAAATGACATGATTTGTGATGCATGCCAGAAAGGAAAACAAACTAAATCCTCTTTTAAGTCCAAAAATGAAATTTCAACTAATAGACCTCTCCAACTACTTCACATGGATTTAGTTGGACCAGTTAGAGTAAGAAGCCTAGGCGGAAATCTTTACACTTTGGTTATAGTTGATGATCTCTCTAGATTTACATGGACTATTTTTCTGTCATCAAAAGATGAAACCTTTGATCAGTTTGTCGTTTTTGCCAAAAAGGTCCAAAACGAGAAAGGTTTTGTGATTTCAGGTATTCGCACTGATCATGGAGGTGAATTCGAGAACTATGCTTTTGCTGAGTTCTATGATAACATGGGAATTGACCACAACTTCTTAGCACCAAGGACACCTCAACAAAATGGTGTTGTGGAAAGGAAAAATCGAGTCCTCACCGAGATGGCTAGAGCAATGCTAAATGAAAACAACACTTCACAAGTGTTTTGGGCTGATACAATGAGTACGGCTTGCTACATCTCAAATCGAGCATATCTCAGAAAGAAGCTGAACAAAACTCCTTATGAGCTGTACAAAGGAAGAAAGCCAAATTTGAGTCATCTGCACGTGTTTGGGTGTAAGTGTTTCATCCAAAACAATGGTAAGGACAATTTGGGAAAATTTGATGCCAAAGCGGATGAAGGTATATTCTTAGGCTATTCTAATAGAAGTAGAGCCTATAGAGTGTTTAATATACGTACTCGCATTGTGGAAGAATCTATGCATGTTGCTTTATGCAAATCCAAATCTGACAAATCCAAGGATGATGATGATGAGGAAAATGTTTTGAAAAATCAATTCTTTTCGAAAACCACTCCTGCTTCTATTGAAAATCCATAAAATGTTTTCGAAGTTGATCCTCAAAATAATTTGGAAAATCCTGATCAACAACAACCTAGAGCTTGGAGATTTATAAGGAATCATCCTTTAGACCAAGTCATAGGTGATGTTAATCAAGGTGTGAGAACTAGAAGAAGTACTTTGAATGAAGTTACTTTTTCTGCTTTCATTTCAAAAATAGAACCCTCTAAAATTGATGAAGCCCTCTCAGACAATGATTGGGTGATAGCAATGCAAGAGGAGTTACATCAATTTGACAGAAATCAAGTTTGAGATTTAGTACCTAGGCCTAGGGACCATCCAGTCATTGGCACCAAATGGGTATTTAAGAACAAATGTGATGAGTCAGCTATCATTGTCCGGAACAAGGCAAGATTGGTTGCAAAAGGCTATAATCAAGAAGAAGGTATTGATTATGAAGAAACTTATGCTCCAGTAGCAAGATTGGAAGCCATAAGAGTTCTTCTAGCCTTTGCTTGTGTCAAAGGATTTAAACTTTTTCAAATGGATGTTAAAAGTGCCTTTTTAAATGGTTTTATTCAGGAGGAAGTATATGTAGAACAACCTCTTGGTTTTCAAAATGAACATCATCCTGATCATGTTTATCGCCTCAAGAAAGATCTTTATGGCCTTAAGCAAGCTCCTAGAGCTTGGTATGAGTGATGAAGAAAATTCCTTCTTGATCAAGGATTTGTTAGAGGAAAAGCAGACACAACTTTGTTTATCAAAAGTAACAAAATTGGAGAAATTTTAGTTGTACAAATTTATGTTGATGACATTATATTTGGTGCTTCTAATGATGTCTTGTGTGAAGAATTTGCAAAGAATATGCAGGGAGAATTTGAGATGTCCATGATGGGAGAACTCAATTATTTTCTTGGTCTGCAAATCAAACAAAGATCAAATGGAATCTTCACCTCTCAGACCAAGTATCTTAATGACCTGCTAAAGAAGTTTGGAATGAACCAATGCAATGGTGCTGACGCTCCAATGAGTTCAACCACTTCTTTGGATGCTGATGAGAAGGGGACTGATTTCAACATCACAAGATATAGAGGAATGATTGGATCATTACTCTATCTCACTGCAAGTCGCCCAGACATCCAATTCAGTGTTGGAATGTGTGCAAGGTTTCAGTTTGCTCCTAAGGAGTCGCATGCTGAAAATGTGAAGAGAATATTCAGATACCTTGCTGACACAAAGACTCTTGGACTTTGGTTCCCCAAAGGTCAACCTGAACACTTGGTAGCATATTTAGATTCAGACCATGTTGGGTATAAGACGGATAGGAAGAGTACAAGTGGCCAATGTCAATTCCTTGGTGGCTCACTTGTGTCTTGGTTCAACAAGAAGCAAACGACCGTCTCAGTATCCTCAACTGAAGCTGTTGCTGTGCTCAAGTCTTATGGCTCAAGCAGCAGCTCTCAGACTTGGGAATTAATCTGAAGGAGATCCCTATTTTGTGTGACAACACAAGCACAATAAGCTTGGCCAAGAATCCAGTTCAACACACAAGAACCAAGCATATTGATGTGAGGCATCACTTCATAAGGGATAATGTTCAGAACAAAGATGTCAAAGTGATGTTCATTCCAACACATTTTCAACTTGCTGACATCTTCACCAAGCCACTAGCAAAGGAGCAATTCAATTTTATACGAAGAGAATTGGGAATGGTAAATCCTAATGAATTGTGAGTATTTTCTTTCATATTAATGTTAGTTATGGTTTTGATGAATATCTGTTACTAACTTAAGCTTCGGAGTACATGACAATTTTTTATGCAGGATGTTCGAATCCTAAAGTTTGCTGTCATAAGACGCAAACTCGAGTTTTTATATCAAAACTCGAGTTTTATCGGGGTCCAATCGAGAATGAGTTGCTGAGCAAAATGGAAACTCGAGTCGATTAATGAGTAACTCGAGTTTCGGAGAGATAGAAAGCAAGCTTTGAGTTCCTCGCAAAGTGGAAACTCGAGTCATCAAATGGAAACTCGAGTTTCGGGCAGACAGAGAGCAACACACCTGTTGAAGTATCCACAAAACTCGAGTCAGTAAGTGGAAACTCGAGTTTTGATCGTGGAATTTCAAAAGTTCACAATACACTTTTGAAGTCCAGGTTAGCTTTCGCGCCCTATTTAAGCATAGATATTCATTGTTCATCTAAACTCGCCCTAAAACTCAAGTTTTCCCTAGAGTTTGCCCTTGTTCATCTTATCTTCTCCATCTCCGAAAAACCTAATCCCTGTCTAATCCCCGAATCAATCATGACTTCCAGCTCTAATCCACACGATATCATCAACCTAGACTTAGAATCCGAATCTATAGACCAAACTCTAGCTGATCTACCTATTGCTCAACCTCGGCTAAATCTCTTTCCTAGAGAATCGTCAATTTCTCGGCGTGCCTTTGCGAGCCTATTTTGAGCTGTGTCAAGATTTGATGAAGAGCATTCCACAGCTCAAGCTCAAGCTCGAGCCCTTCCAGCAGGTCTCCAACTTGGCAAAACTTTGGGTCCAGAAAATTTTCAAGTCCTTTCACCAAGTTCCTCTCCTCAAGAATTATCCAGGTCCAGTGACTTTATAAGCTCATCTGCACTATCTGAAATCTACAGTCATCATTCTGCTCCTGATGATTTTCTGATCATTTCCCCTCATCATCCTGGACTTAATACTATTCGCTTCCGAGAAAAGCTTGAAAACAAAGACTTTTGTCCTGTAGTTTATGTGAACTTAGTCAAATTAAGGGATGAGAGTCATTTAGACCTTACTCCTTGGCTAATGCAATTTGAATCTCTGATTTCTATCCGCGCCACCTATAGTCCTACTCTTGTTAGGCTATTCTATTACCACATGCACTTTGAAGAATATGTGGATAATGGTTTCCTTTTTTAGTGGCTCACTACATCTATTGGAGGTCGCAAAATTACCATAACACCTGCATATATCAATTGCATTTTGAAAATTACCAATCCTCCTCCCATTAGGCCAGTGCATCTTACCAATGAGGCGATTTTTCAACTGCTGAGACCTCATGAACCTCTTCCTGAAAATTTATCCAAATTATCTTTTTCCCCTGAATCCATGCCTCCCAATTATCAGGCTATCTGGTACATCTATACCAGAAATCTTAAACAAAAGAATGGTGGCTTCACATCTTTTTCAAAAGAAGACTACTCTATCTTTGCTTCCGTCATAGCTCAAGTTCCGCACAATATTGGCAATTGGATCTATCAGGAAATTACAAAATTTCGATTTCCACCCAAAGATTCCTCTCAAATTCCTTTTCCCAACCTTATTTCTATAATCTTATTCCATGAGAGAATTTGGCCTTTCTCCTTAACTGATCAGGCTGAACATATTCCCTGTTTTGATCAACCATTATTCAACCTTTTGGGCCTCAACTTTCATTCATATCCAAGATCTTCACATCTTGATCCTGCAGGTCCAAGTTTTTCCAGTAGCTCTTCTCAATCTTTACTTGTTTCCCACTCACAATTTATGACTTACTACTCCACCCACTTCAATTGCCCCACTTGCCTCTCTAATCCCCACTCCATCCCCTGCAACCACTGTCAAGATCTCAACCCCTTCCGACGCACCCTCGATCTCAGCTCCATCCTCTTTTTTTGATGACAAAGGGGGAGAAGAACCAGAGAAAGAAATTGATCCAAAGGAGCATTCTTGAGTTGAAGGAAGGAGTTTAGAGCTTAGTTTAGTTGTCTCTTGTTTTTCTGTTGTTTTTCACTTTGTATTTCATTTCTGGTTTTGTATGTTGCTGTTATGCACACTTTGTTGAATGAAATGCAATAGTTCAATTATGTCATATTATTAATCGCTTCTGCTATATCTCTATGATTGAACTCTGAAATGTTGAAAGTATAAAGTTGCATAACTAATTTGATGTATTTCAAACCATATTTTTGAAAAATGAAGTATCTCTGGTTTACAAGTGTTGTCATCATCAAAAAGGGGGAGAATGTTAGTTCTCAATTGGTTTTGATGATAACGGAAAATTGTAAACACGATTGAAGTTTGTCTTTGTAAGTTGAAAAACTTACTGTCTAAGGCAAACTCGAGTTTCAGTTTGGAAACTAGAGTTTTGGCCTGACAGAGAAGTGCTCAAATTTTTGTAAAGAAAGACAAACTCGAGTTTGGGATTGAGAACTCGAGTTTTGGCCATACAGAGAGCATTCGAGTTTTTTCACAGACAAGGCAAACTCGAGTTTTGACAAGACAGAAAGCAATCAAGTTTTTCGATGAAACCAAAACTCCAGTTTCCATGGGAAACTTGAGTTTAGGCTTTCCTGAGTGTTCTCTAAGTTTTTCGAAGTTCATGAAAACTAGAGTTAACCTTAGAAAACTCGAGTTTCCATCACCTGCGAACATTGCTCATTTCTAACCTTGTAAAAATCCTGTGTTTCAAATTGACTAAGGTTTTCAATGTTTTCTCATAAAAGAGAAAACTCGAGTTTCTGTTTTAAAAATCGAGTTTTGACCTTACAGAGAAGTTTCCAAAGTTTTCAACAAATGAGGAAACTCGAGTTTAGTTTTGTCAACTCGAGTTTTGTCAAGACAGAGAGCTCTGCTAAAATTCAATCATTTGAAAACTCGAGTTATGATTTGGAAACTCCAGTTTTGAGATTTTGGACTAAAACATAATTTCTCATTAAAAGTCCAAAACTCGAGTTAGTCACTTAATGACTCAAGTTTTGCACTATTCACAAGACTTGTCCAAAATGCCAAATCGCGATGTTTGTCTCTGTGAAGAGAAAACTCGAGTTTGTATTGAAAACTCGAGTTTCGGTCTTTTATTAAAAGTTCACTGAAACATGAAAACTCGAGTTTTGAAGAACTGACTCGGTTTCCATCGCAGAATTTGAATTTCGATTTGAACGAATTCGTGAAATGTTTGTGTTTGATCTCTATACTCTATATCATCACTCATAACTATTCCTAACTATGTTTAATCAGTTTGTTAGTGAGTTTCAGATGATTTTAGACAGGATAAAATGGAGATTAAGCAAAAGCATAAAGCATGTTAGTACATTAAATGCAAAAGTGCAGAAACCTTGCATGCTTTTGGAAAAACATTCTCCACTCGTTTTGGAGAAGTTAATGCTTGCCTTCTACATCCAGTAAACTGCTCTTCCAACGGATTAATAGTCAGAGAGTCAACTTTGAATATCTGCAAAGCTGGATTAGCTAAAGAGTAGAGAGAGAAGAAGACCAAAACCTTCATTAATCATCCTCTAATCACTCCAACGGTTATCTGAGGATTTATAACGGTCAATTAATGATCTCTACCTATAAATAGAGATGCATTCAAGTCTTCTCAACAACCAACCTGTGCAAAATCGAAAATCATTAAAGTTTCAACTACTCTTTGAGTTTTTCTGTTGTAAAGTATCTTTGATACATTTATTCTTCAGTGTTTATCATATCCACTCTTAGAGAGAGTTTTCTTGATTGTAAATCATTCTTGTAAGTTATCTCAAGTCAAGGGGACTTGGAGATTGGGGTTATTGATTACAACTTGTAAGGGGGAGTAAGTTCTAGAGAGAGAATTACTCTTGAGTGCAGAGTGTGTAATCAATCTTGATAGTGAGAAATCCCAGAGAGTCTGGGGACTGGACGTAGGTCAAGTTGTTGGACCGAACCAGTATAAATCCTTGTGTCTTGCTTCTTCTCCTTACACTCTGTTTTACCCTCAATTTCTAATCTTTAAACAGAGCCATCGAAAAGTTTTTGAGAATCCCCAATTCACCCCCCTCTTGGTGATTCAAGCTCCACTTTTAGTTTTTTGGAGGAATATGGGTCCTTTGGAAATCTGATGATGTTAAGGTTGATGTGGTAAATACCTCTTTCCTACACATCCGTATAAGTGTGGATGCTATGGGTCATGCTTTTCAGTTTACGACTGTTTATGGAAGCCCTAGGGAGGAGGAACGAAGAGCGTTGTGGGATTGTCTGGATGGTATTGCAGGTACTGGTTTGGACAAATGGGTGGTTGCAGGTGATTTTAATGAGATTACGGATGTAAAGGAGAAGAGAGGGGGTAATGCTGCTGCTATTGGACCGTGTCGGGTTTTCTGGAATCGGTTGACAGGATGGCAGCTTGATGACATTCAGGTTTCAGGTTGTTTCTTTACCTGGATGGGCCCCAAATGGGCTCATCTGGAGCGAGTCTACAAGAAGCTTGATCGAGTTAGCGCTAATACTTCTTGGCGAATGGCGTTTGATAAGGCGGATATGATTAACTTACTGAGATATAGCTTGGACCATTCTCCTATGTTGTTGAGAATGTCGGGTCCACCGGAAGGTAAGCAGGATATACCGTTTCGGTTTCTAGCAGATTGGATGAATCACTCTTAATTCCCTGAGTTTATGTCAGCTCAATGGAAGACGAGTTTTGACCTTCCAGTTATGCTAGCCCGGTTTGTTTCACCGTTGAGGCGTTGGAATAGGGAGGTTTATGGCAATATTTTTCAGATGAAAAATAGCCCCAGTTCGGAGCTGGAGGTGTTGCAGCAGGAGCGGGTGAATAGTGATTCTCCGCTATTGATTGCGAACGAGTTGGAGTGTAGAAATCAACTAAATGAGATCTTAAAGAGGGAGGAGATGTTTTGGTTCCAAAAGTCTCGTCACCAGTGGCTTACTGAAGGGGACCGGAATACTAAATTCTACCATCTTAAGGCGGTCACCAGGAGGAGTTTTAACAAAATTTCCAGGTTGAAAAATGAGCACCATATTTGGGTAGAGCAAGAGGATCAACTCAAAGGTATGGCGGTTTCTTATATTCGAACTTGTTTTTTGATGCGGAAACCACTCGTAGGTGGCTTACTTCCTCTTGGCCGAGTATCCTTCACAACCTGTTGGAAGGTTTGCATCGGATTCCTTCTTGTGAGGAGGTCCGTAAATGCTTGTTTAGTATGGGCAGTTATGAAGCCCCTGGGCCGGATGGTTTCCTTGTAGTGTTTTTCCATAAACAGTGGAATGTGATTAGGCACCAGATTATGAGGCTTACTGTGGATGTATGGAAGAACCCCTCTCATATTCGATGGTTAAATGCTACTTTGATTGCTTTAATTCCTAAAGTGCAGGTCCCAATGTCTATGGCTCAGTTTAGGCCCATATCCCTTTGCTCAGTATTGTATAAGCTGATCACTAAGTTGATTGTGGGTCGCTTGCAGCCGATCATGGAGATAGTCATCACGCCTTTCCAGGCTAGTTTTGTCCCTCATAGGCAGATCCATGATAACATTGTTATTGCTCTAGAATTGATTCACTCAATGCAAAAAATGCAAGGAAGGCAGTTCATGGAAATTAAAGTCGATCTAGAAAAGGCGTATGATTGGGTTAACTGGGGATTTTTCCATAAAGTTCTTGGGTAGATTGGATTACCATGTGCTACTGTTGAATTAATAATGCAGACTGTTTCTACTTCCTCACTTAACATCTTGTGGAATGGTGGGAAAACTTCATCTTTCCAACCTTTTAGGGGTGTTCGTCAGGGTGACCCTATATCACCATACATATTTACTCTAGTTATGGAAAAACTGTCTCATATAATTTCCACAGTTGTCAATGGTGGTCTGTGGACCCTTATTAAAGTGGGAAAGGGAGGCACCCCAGTTTCTCATTTGATGTTCACTGATGATCTTTTGTTATTTGCATAGGCAAGGCCTAAGCAACTGGATATTGTTATGAAATGCTTATCTCTGTTTGAACAGATTTCAGGTATAAAATTAAGCATTGAGAAAACAGTGATCTACCTTCCTAAGCACACTCCGGAAGAATTGGCTGTTTCTTTGGCAACTAAGAGTGGATTTAAAAGAGTTAAAAGCCTTGGAAGATATTTAGGGGCTTGGATGGTGCATGGATGAGCAACTAAACAATCATACCAGCATATTGTGGACAAGCTACGAAAGAAAGTAGGTGGGTGGCAACAACAGTGTTTGTCACAAGCAGGTAGAACAACTCTTGTCAAGTTACTATTATCTACTATCTCGTATTTTCATATGCAGTATGCGAGCCTCCCTTTGAATATATGCCATGAGATTGATAGAATCCAAATAAATTTCATCTGGGGGGACACCCAGCTAAGGAAAGCCCACTATGCTCTTGGCTGGAATGTCCTGACTACTCCCAAACATATGGGCGGACTTGGGTTGAAATCAGCAACTCTTATGAATGATGCATTTCTCATGAAGTATGGTTGGAGATTTCAGAATGAGACTGATGCCCTTTGGGTTCGGTTCCTACAGGGGAAATATAAGGTTCACAATGGGCAATTGCCTTTGTTTAAGGCCGGGGGTTCACCCTTCTGGAGCGCTCTGTGTAATATATTTCAAAACGTGAAGGATGGGGTACTTTGGGAGATAGGGGATGGGGCCTCTATCTTATTCTGGAAAGATAAATGGGTATCTTCTACTATTTTCCTGGGAGCTTATGCTTTGAGCCCCATTCCGGATGATATGCGGGATTGCATGGTGGCTAGATTTGTTAGGCATGATGGCCGGTGGGACCTGTCACTATTACACAGTCTTCTCCCTCTAGATGTGGTTGGCCTAATTAGAGGAATGCTACCTCCCTCCGCGGATGATGGGCCGGATCGGTCTTTATGGTTGGTTGGGGATTCAACTGGTGTTAGTGTCAAAAGTTGTTACATGTTCTTAGCCGAATCTGGATTTTACTCCTCTGATATAGGGTGTGACACTTGGAGCAAGTTATGGAAGTGGGAGGGACCACATAGAGTGCAACTTTTTGGTTGGAAATTATTCCACCAAAGACTCCCCCTACGATCCTGGATCCGTTCGTGGACTGGTAATGATGGCCTTTACCCATTGTGCCAGCAAACAGAAGAGACTAGTTTACATGCGTTTCGGGACTGCCCTGTGGTTTGTGCCTTCTGGTATGAAGTATTGCCCACCGATGCTTTCACTCGTTCTGTCAGTATGACTGGACTGACTGACTGGGTTAGAGAGAACTGGACATGTGATGACGATGGAGTTGGCGGATATAGTTGGTATGTTGTATTTATTGTTTCCTGCTGGTTCATTTGGAAATGGAGAAATGGTACTATCTACAATGCGCATGATGAGAGTATCAGGTATCGCCCCAGGACTGTCTTTCAGTTTTTGGAAGATATTAGAATGGCAAATATTAAAGAAGGGGTTAGTAGTGTAGGGCGCTATCCTACCACTGTTTGTTGGGCTTTTCCTGTGGCTCCGTTTGTGAAACTTAATTGTGATGGGGCCTCTAAGGGCACAACACAGGTGGCGGCATGTGGGGGCTTGTTGCGGGACTGTTCTGGAAAGTGGCTTGGAGGTTTTTCTGCACGACTTGGAAGGTGTTCAACATTAACAGCTGAGTTGTGGGGAGTCCTGAGGGGGCTAGAGATGGCATGGGAGGTAGGTTGGAGACATGTAATGGTTGAAAGTGACTGTCACACAGTCATTGCATTACTTTCTAAAGCAGGTAATGCAGCTTGTGAGTCCCACTTGGTGGCTAAGATACGAGCAATTAATCGTCGTCAATGGGACATCAGGTTCTGTCATGTCCTTAGGGAAGGAAATCAATGTGCGGACTGGCTGGCGAACACAACCCTATCTCATGTGGAGATCCCTGATGAAGCTCATTTTTCTAACCCTCCTACTGGCCTTTATCAGTTCCTTCTTGCTGATGTGATGAGTGTAGCTCATATTAGGAGGGGGTTGGGACCTTAGCCTCTTTTGTGTTTTGCATTGACTATTTGTTTTTATGTGATTTGAATTGATTCTTGTTAACAAAAAAAAAATGGACCCATATACATAACGTGCCAAACAAAATTCTTTAATTAATCTCGTTCCTTACGGTGTCTATTTTAAAAAAGGGATGTCGTAAGTCTCTTACGACGTCCCTTTTTAACGGGCATTGTCCCCAGATTTTACTATGTCATTCACATAGATGTCTCTTGGAAAGAGACGTAGAAAGGGCCTAAAAATGAACGTTAAAAGTGTTTTTCTACAATGGTGGTAAAGAAACATAATACAGTAAACTAGAAGTTTACTGATTCAAACAAATTTTTTGTTGGCATGACTTGTTTGATCAATTGAGTCATATATATGGTGGCTAAGGAAAATGAGATTTGGTGTGATAGTCCTATGAACATATTATATGATATCATTTTGTTCATAACAAACTTAATATGTGGATGTAAGATATATTTTGATGATTTTCAGAATAATTTTCATTTATTATTTCCACAATTAATAAGATAAATAAAGAATATATTGATATCTTAGCATATCCAGAAGATATATTAGAGGAATACATTTCAGCAAAACATTTTGTGACAATCCATCATTCATAGTTTGGTTGCCAAAAGAATGATATGTTTGAAAATACATTTGAAGTGATGTTCTTATCAAGGGAGTAAAACTGGTGTTATTATTAGGGGGAGTAAATGATATTATCATCATATGAAGTAGAGACTATGTTGTACTTCCTTAACTAAGGTTTTGTCTCACGGGGTTTTTAACATCTTGATTTTATTTAGGATTTAATTACAATATAGAAATGATTATTTATGATAAATAGAATTTATCATGCAATTATTTAAATAAAAATGATTTATCTGAAGTATAATTTATCACAATAAATGAAATTGTAGAATGATAAGTTACAAAGAAAAATGATGAAATAAAATCAAATGATAATACTTATATTATTATTATTAAATAAAAAGATTAAAACAAAAACAAACAAAAAAGATTAATAAAATAAAAGATAAAGGGGCGCCTGGCTCCTTATATCATGTCACGTGGGGCGGGTTATATAAACCCCACCCATCATCAATTAAATGGAACAATAATAGTGAAGCATAGTAGCAGACTGCGGACGTTCATATTTTAAGGTTAGGGTTCTACTTTGAAGATCAACAAGGTACTCAAGATCACTTCTAATAAACTTCCTTCATGAAAACAATTATAAATCATTTTATCTTCTTTATAATAGTAATTTTGTGTTGGTTAGAGAATATTTTGGGGTTAGGGTTTTTGGAAAGTTTTGAGTTTTCTCAATATATGACTAGAGGAATGTAGAGGATATATGGTTGATAGTTAATTTTAATCGATTTAGATTTGTTAATTAGTTGTTGTAGGAATTTAAAATTAATTTTATAGTTAAAAAGTTTAGGATTTATGTCATTGCTGAAATTTGTAGGTTTAAATTGTTATTTTCGAAATTTGTAGGACTAAACTGTTATTTTTATTTTTTATTATAATAATATCTTATTATTAAAATTTGCATATTTTGAATTATATGAAATTATAAGTTATAATTTTGATTATGTGGAATTTTGAAAAGTTATTAATTAGTAGGTAGTAAATTGATTTTGACATGTGTTTGAGCTCTTGAATTATGAGCAGTGTGACAATAATTAACTTTGGCGAGAGGTAACTACTTTTCTCTTGTTATGCATGCTTGTATGATGTCTGTGAGTGTTTTTAATTATATAAAACTATGAAACTATGTTAATAATACAATTGTCTCGTGGGATTTATTTTCATGAAGAAATGACTAGTTATATTATATTATATGAATTTGTGTGGAATTACAACATTGGAAATATTCTGTTAGTAACTTGTGAATTATATGAGAGGGGATGGTGGATGTGGATTTGACGGGAGATTATTCAAAGAGGAAACAAGGAGGTGAAATCTGGTACAAAAAGAGGAAATAATGGGCTTTCAAGTATACCCTGGGCAAAAGAAAGAAAGAAAGTATACACTGGTTAGTTCTTTCGCCCAATCATGTTTAATAGGGCCTTGACACCACACTAGTACATTAGAGGGGGAACCCATGATCCGGTCTTGTGCTCTGTAGATTTTGGCCAGTCCATATCACTTGAATGGTGAGCTTGTTGAGTTGAACTACCAATCATATGGGTGAATACTAGCCCATGAGTTCAGCTAGAGGAAATAAGGGAGGATCGAGAATAAATTATTGTATATTGATCATTATATACTTATGTGCTAAATATGAGAAATTACATATTGATATTGTGAATTGATGTGTGTGTATGTGTGTGTGTCTGTGTTGCCATGTGACATTATTGACAATATTATGATTTTATAATATTCCACTTGACACCTCATGAGCAATTACTGGTATGCCCGATAAGATGGATTGATGGTTACTATTTTTCAGATGATAGTTTTCATGCAGGCCTATCAGGGGTGCCTTCGAAAGCTTTAGTTACTTCTGCTAACAATTATTGGCCCAAGTTTGCTAATTTTAAATAATCGGGAATAACATTTGTTTGTAACCCATTAGGCCCAATTAGTCACTGACATAAATAAACTTGAACCAATTAAAAACCCTTTTAACAGGCCCAATTTATTTAATGACCTCATAAGACACTAGCAATGCTCTATGGCCCAGAATTAATTGAGTTGATTAAGTGATCTACCTTTTAGTTTTGGATACCGTGCTGACATCATCCCTCACATTGTAACATCCCGTTTTCAAAAGCAGTATAATTTTTTTTTCATTAAAACATCAGAGTAGAGCATCAGAGCATAAGAGTAACTAATATATATTCAAAATGCCAACTGGCTAATTACAGTACATGATTTGAGTGTTCAACGTAAACGAAACTACAAAAGTGTCTCCCTGGTGATTCCCACACCATGGCAACAATAGATGGTCTTCAGCCAGATCCCTAAGCGTGCTGCTTACTCTTCTCCTCGGTCCTCGGTCCTCCTGACCCCTAACGCTATGTTAAGAGCTGAGGTCCATTGCAATCGGACCTCAGGTAACTGTTAACCTCATATTCACATATACAGCATATGGACTACAGACAGTCAACATCAACAGTATAAGAGCGCATAATACAAGCATATCCCAAACAGCGTATCTCGGCGGCACATAGGCCCCCTGAAGCTTACCCTAGCAGCACCTAGGCCCTCCTTGAAGCGTACCCTGGCGGCACCTAGGCCCTTAGCAAATGTACCCTAGCAGCACCTAGGCCACTAACAAGCGTATCCCAATACCCATCAACCATAACAACAGTACATAAACATACAATACACATAGCACATACACGCATACCATAAATATCAGAGTTAGGGTTACTAGTACGCGATTTTTCATTCGTTGACGATATACGATACAATCGTTGGTCAGAATGTACTCACATGTATCCTATAAGGACAATAGTGTATTTGTTACTAAACAATCATCATAACAGTCATTTTAGTCAAAAATGACCATTTTACCCTTGACTCCCCTAATTGGCGAAATTTCGCCAGAACTTCGTTACTTTGACTCTAATCTTCCAAAATTTTTCCATAACTCTTCTTCCAACATATTTTTTGAAATATATATCATATTTAACCTTAAAACATGATATCTAAACTAACTTGGAAGATTAAAGATCAAAACAACATTTCTACTATAAGTACCGAATGAAAGACTAAAGTTTAAGACTCGGTACCGAAGAAATTACCCAGGACTTTGCTACAACTTTCTCACGAGCTCTTCATTCCTTCTCTACTCCAAGATTTCGAAATGCACAAGAGGAATTGGTGTGAGGATTATGAAGAGAACTCATGGCTATTTATAGGAAATTTGCAATGACATTTTGGTAATTAATTCAAACTTCCTTCTACTTCTTCAACAAGTTGATGATGTCATTGATGACATCATCTACAACTTCTTCAACAAGTTGATGATGTCATTGATGACATCATCCTATCCCTTACTTTATGGATTTACCCGATAAAATCTCATGTTCAGTGTTCTAATCGCGTAATCTTAACCAATCTCAAAAATCCGACAACGTAGTCTTGAAGGTCTAATCTTCCTCTTTAGAAATGTCTGGATGCACTAAATTTTTGATCTCATTCAGGGTATTTCATAGCCTGCCGAACATTTTCAGACAAACGCCGTCTGTTACGGAAATTACTTCGGGTAATGTCATCTTCGGGACAAAAAATCCACTGATTCATAATATGTCCTGACTTTAGCAACCTAGTTCAAGGATTTGAAGGTAGGATTTATTTTCTATCGGTTCTCATTTATCCTATTTGTTTTTTCCACAAATATCTTCTTTTCTTTATTATTATTTCTATCCACTTGCACATACTTCTCACACAAGTTTATTCAACATTCTCTCTCTCCTTTCTCTCTTCCACCTTTCGAAATGTATAGCATCTTTTTGACAAAAGATGTTGCTTCCCACTTGCATCCATATCCCATGTGCATGTGTTCTTATTGGTTTGTTGACCCTTGATTTTTCAACAACTTCTCAACCAAGTTTTCAACTTCAATCTTCACTCCTTCCTTCATAAGTTTCGGCTGCCCCCTTCCCCATATTTGACTTTTCAACTCTTGATTATAGTTTAATTATATCATGTTTAAATATCTTCTTTATTCCCTTGGCTCACAACTTCTCTCACAATACAACCACACAATTTCACACACTTACATAGTCAACAATTTCGATTTATACACCCACACATATATCCAATTCGGTTCCCTTCCCCTTTTCCTTTATTCTTTTTGTTTTCTAATTTATTCATATTATCCTCTAATACATCTTGTAGCTAATTATCCCATTGGTTCTTGCATTTTGCCAAAGATTACTTCGTGGTTATATAGACTTTAGGGATTTTATATAATTCATCTAATACATTTTCTTCATCATCTCCAATTGATTAACAATTATTCTTTTGCTAATCTTGACCCTCCACTAGTCATTAATCTCAAACTAGGGGTTTTATATAATTAACTTCAAACATCTCCTTAATCCATATTTAAACAATTAGTCAATAATTATTTATTTAATCACTTACTAATTGTTGACAATTTTCTTAATTGAGATTAATTATTATCTCACAACTATTTTACTGACATTGGTCATATATGCTCCATGTAAAATATTAAAAGTCATGGGGCAACTTATGCTCCCCAAAATTATATTTAATTGTGCCTCATTATTTTCCAAGGGAAATAATCCCAAAAATTCCCTAAATTAGAGACACAAAACTTTCCTATTTTAATAATTATTCTGTTGCCTCTTAGGATTTATCATAATATTTTAAGGGCATTTCATGACCCATAATTGCATTTTAGGGATTTTGGCACTTTATTTCTTCTAATTTTCTAGGGAAATTGCCTAGAAATTCCCTATAATTTTGACACCACAAATTCACCTATTTCCAATAGGTATTATTTTCTAAAATGTGATACCTATCATAAGTGCGATTTTTAGGGTATTACACACATCGTCATTCACATTTAGTCGAAAGCAAAGATAGAGTATCATCTCTCTTAATTAACTAAATGTAGCTAATTCACAGAACTAGGAATCTTCTTATATTAGCTCTATAATGGATCATGACTCTTCATGATCACTTGTTGTGCGCACATACTCCCGAGTTAATTAGAAGCTATCCAAGCTCTACCGGTCTTGTGAATGACTAATCCCTTGTAGGGGACTGTGAGTCTTCTCAGCATGTCCATCTATACTCATGCATTCGAGATACACCCAAGAGTACACTGTTCTCCCCATTTTCAGGTGGATAGAGTTATACAGTCAAAGTATAACCCTAGGACATAGTGTTCGATGACATCTTTAAGTCCAGGACGATCTGCATTACCAAACGAAGAGAGACTTTACATATCCAATGATACTCTCTACAATGAATATTTGTGGAGTCTCTCGGCGGGTCTGTTCAGTACTATCTGTTCTCTAACAGATCTACCCACGACATCAGCTAAGGCATTTCCATGCATGTATTCCATGAGGTCCCTACCTTGTATCTCTATACAAGTAAATGATGTCGTACTAGTCTTATTGAGATCATCAATGTCCTTTCTTGGTGATTCAAGGCTAGGAACAAGTTTTAGATAATAAATATACAGTGTTCTCGAGTCCTCATGATCATGATCTCTATCATTGATCCTCAAGATTAACACATAATCTATTCCTAGGGCTTTTATCTTTAAACACATATTTTCTTAAAATAAAGGCGAGACATAAATATGATAAAGATAAAATATACTCATTTATTAATAATGAAATAGTACAACGTAGAAAAAGGTGCTGATATGTCCTTATAGATTGTCTCTAGGACACCTAAATACTAACATATATATAGCTGTTAGAAGAATCTGTTAGTAAGATTGCCTTTTAGGCTAGTCAAATTGTTGGGATCCCTCTCTATATAAAAAGGGGCCTTATGCTATTGTACATCAAGTTGAGTGATATGAAATAACTGTGTTTTCTGAATTGTCTCTGCTTCTCTGTTTCTTCCTATAGGTTTCCTCTATTTCTTTGTTCTTCTTCTTCTTTAAACCCTCTATGTTCTTCTCTATTTTCTCTCTTTCCCTTTCTTCCTCTCTTTCTCTCTGTATATAATATTAATTATGTAAAAACAAGCTTAATTTTATAGTGACACTCATGAAAGATATTTGTGCAGTAATCTAAATGGATTTTGTACAACCTTAAATATATATATATTTTTTATACAACAGGCAGGGGTCGAACCCCTGAGGGGGAGGGGGAGGTCAGACTCCTAAGTCTGGCACTAGTGCCAACGCGCTACAAGGCGCTTGGCACAACCTTAAATATTAAAGTGATGTTCTTATCAGGGAAGTAAAACTGATGTTATTACCAGGGGGTGAATGATATTATCATCTTGTGAATAGACAAAATGGTGATTGGAAAAAAAAAAGGAAAAGTAAAAGGGATAAGACGCAATGAAAATGTAATTACATTATTTAAATATGTAAAAATTATGAACTTGCAATCCCAACTGAGATATGAAGTATATAAATATTTAAGAGAAAATAAAGATTTTCACAAATGCTAACGAAGACTATGATGAAGAATAATATTTTGTGCTAGATACAATAATTTTGTATTTCTGGCAGCATCTGAAAATAAAATTATGCTTCTGTTAGATGTTGTTATATACAGCCTATTCATATGGCTCATTAAATAGTGAAATTTATATGAGAATCCTTGAAAGATCCAAAATGCTAGAAGCATATACAAGAAAATCATTGTATCTATAAAATGTTATACGAGTTTGAAAATAGTTCAAGTATATATAATTGATTGAAAAATTTATTGAAAATGAGTCATTTTAAATTTTACTTGGCTTATAGATCAAGCTATCGAATGCATCAATGATTTCAAAATCACATTATTTTTCTATGGCGAATTCTCTTGCAAAGATATATTGAAATTAATGGTCCAGAAGTACCTTATATTTAATGAGAATATTTTATGTATCATGCTAATATTATATTGTTTTCACTATGATTTTATTGTAAAAATTAGTTCTTGAGGCACATAGTGGCGAAGGAAAATGAGATTTGGTGTGATATTCCTATAAACATATTATATGATATTATTTTGTTCATAACAAACTTAATATGTGGATACAAGATATATTTTGATGATTTTTAGAATATTTCCTTTATTATTTCCACAATGAATAAGATAAAGAGTAAATACCCTTTTTAGTCCCTGAAATAACACGCGCTACCCATTTTGGTCCCTGAGTAAAAAAAATGTCATTTTTAATCCTTAAACAGTAAAAAAAAGGTCCCTTTTAGTCCTTTTAGTCATTTTTGTGGGCATTTTAATCCTTACAAATTCCCAAAAAATCATTTTTAGTCCCTAAAAAGGACCGAAATGACATTTTTTTTACTCAGGGACCAAAATGGGTAGAGCGTGTTTTTCCAGGGACCTAAAAGGGTATTTACTCTAAGATAAATGAAGAATATAATGATATTTTAGCATATCCATAAGATATGTTAGAAAAATACATTTCATCAGAATATTTGGTAACAATGCATCATTTATAGTTTGGTGGCTAAAAGAATGATATGCTTGAAAATACATTGGAAGTGATGTTCTTATTAGGAGAGTAAAATTGATGTTATTATCATGTGGTGAATGATAATGTCATCATGTGAAGTAGAGACCATGATGTACTCTTTGAAAATACATGGAAGGTTTTGTCCCACAGTGTTTTTCTGGTAAGGTTTTTAAAGAGGCATCTTCGATTTGTATTGTGTAAGTTTTTCCTTCATTAGGTTTTTGTCCCTCCAGATTTTTCTAAGTAAATTCTTGACGAGGCACAATATTTGTTCATAGATATCCAATGGGGAGTGTTATAAAAATACTAGATGATGTGGATGCCCATAAATTCCAAACTCTTGATCTTTCACTTTTTACACTTTAGAACCTTTCTAATGAATAGTTTTTAGGAGTCTTTATGCCTATAATTCAAATGTTTCAATTTGTGCAATCACGAGGATGAACTTTGCTATTTACTTTATGTAACTTTTTATTCAGGTTGAGGGCCTATAAATAAAGCATTATGTACTACACTATGGTGGAATCCAAATGAATAAGATATTGCTTCATCATTCTCTCTAATCCTCTCTTCATCTCTTTCATCTCAATCACTTTTTTTTTTCCATAGCATGAATGTTGTTATGATTGGTATTAAGTGTACTACAGCATGATTAACTTGTTGAAAAACAAGTATGCTGTTGCAATTAAAACATTTCCCTCTATATAAGAACTACAAGATCTTTATTATCAGAATTAGTAACTAGTAACTTGCAACGATGTAGCTTCGTTTTCTTTTATTCCTGTTCATGATCAAGTAATTCATAAAAGTAAAGCAACCTAAGGAAGATTGAAAGAAGTAATATTGTTATAATATTAATATTAAGGGCACTACAATTTTTTGCAAATATAATATTCAATAAAAAAATTAAATTTAATCCAACTACAATGCAAACTGAAAGTTCTTGCTTTATACAATTAAAAAGAAGGGAAAATCCATTTCAGGGCCCTTTTAGGACTGACAATTCCAAAAAAGGCCCTAAGATTCTGACAATCCCAGAAAAGGCCCCAGGGCCTTTTCTGAGATTTTCATAATTTTTGGTGAGTTGTCAACGGGGCTGATATAGTTGTTAACGGGTAGGTTTTAACAACTAAATCAGCCCCGTTAACAACACTCTGCTAACAACTATATCAGCCTCGTTGACAACTATATCAGTACCCCATTAACAACTATATCAGCCCCGTTGACAACTCACCCAAGATTTGAAAATCCCAGAAAAGGCCCTAGGGCCTTTTTTGGGATTATCAGAATCTTGGGGCCTTTTTTGGGATTGTCAGCCTTAAAAGGGCCCTGAAAATGATTTTCCCTAAAAAGAATGGCCTAAACACGTTTGGCTGGAAAAGCAAGTGATTTGGCGTGTTCGTCAGCATAAACTTGAGCCCATACCTTTTTGAGTTCTAAATGAATGGGCTTCAATTGCTCAAGTTTCCCTTCAAGACGCCCCAACATTAAAGGCACAGCAACAGTTGGATTGTTGCGTAATGCCTCCAAAGCTTCAAGACCATGCTCACCGTACATATGTTCTATCCATCTCAAATGTAAAGCTGTAAAGCAATCTTCAATACGAAGAGAACCCTTCACATTCTCAAGTATGTTCTGGTACACTTCCTTGAAATGTTTGCAGGTTGATTTTAGAGACTCTAATAACATGTCCGCTTCAAATTGTTCTTCTTCAACCTTGAACAATGCTTCTTGACTCTTATTGAACATTTTCTTGCTTTTTAAAGAATCTTGATGATCACCTTGACAAGGGTTCAACACAAAACGATCGTTCAACACTGAAACTTCAAGCTCAGATCTCCAACTGGCTAGAGGGCTCTTGTAATCTTCAGGCAAACACACGTAACTACTACCATAACGTTCACATTTGTTTAGATCAACTTCTCTAGGTATCAAATCACCATTCTTTCGATTATTTTTGTTAATATCATTATGATCATTGATCCTATTCTTATAATTGCGACAACGCTTGCCTTTGTTGATACCAATTTCTTGAACGGGTTTAGTTTCATTCATCTTAGGCTTCTTGAACTTATTAACAATTTTCACGTTGTTAAGAGCCTTCTCATTCCTCTGCCTCTTTTGCCCATTGCAAGGTTGATCTTCATAAGAAAGAGTGATCTCATTATATCCTTTGGGCATGAAGACATTTAATCCCAAAATCAAAAAGTCATGCCCTCTCAATATCTCCTTCATCCTTGTTAAGAAACCAGCAACGTCACTCCTGCAATCAAAATAAAGAAAATAAAATACGTACATTAATTAAATATATCTAATTAATCTAAATAGTTTAAACTAGAAGTAAAATAAAATGCGAAGATAAGAAAAGGTGTTTTAAAATAATACTTTAAAGGTAAAAGAAAAATGAAAAATGAAAAAGTGGTGTGAAAAAGTTCAAAAAATATAAATTTGGCTTGGAATTAAAGGATGATGTCTTCCCATAGTACAATAAAGGGTTAAGTACCAATTTTACCTCTGAAGTACGCACGGAAGTCTCAAAACGTAGCAATGTTGCCCCTCCGTTAAAAACCATAACGGTCAAAATTGTTCCTGGGCGCGTACTTCAGGGACAAAATTAGTACTTAACTTTACAATAAAAGATGTTGATGAGATTAATTTACCTTTGGTTCTTCAGATCTTTTAAGATTGCAACGAACATATTATATCTTCCCGTTTCGTTGTCGTCGTCAAATGTTGTTTTCACTGCTTTCAAATAGGTTATCGCATCCATAGTGATAGTGTGTGGTCCAATATGCGATTTACTAGCGCATACATCATGCATAATAATTCTCTTCATCATTGTTTCGTATCCTTCATTTTATAGGGGGAAAAAAATACATTCGTAACTATGGAAATCTCATTATAAAAGCCTTTTCAATCACTTAAATTTAACAAATTCTAAGTTCAAACAACGAGCTAAATTTAAATTTTCATATATCATTGTATGATTTTAGAGAAAATTTCAAATAAATACCGTAAAGAGTTATGGGTTATAACTCATGAGAACCTATAAAGAGTTATGAGTTATAATTCATGAAAACCCGTTACGGGCTATACTATGATAATTATTCCAAACTCATCTAGTAATAACTCATAAGTACTGTAAAGAATTATAGGTTCTTATGAGTAACTAATTTTTTTGTATTTCAACCTCATGAGCGTGTTGCTTGATTGTTAGGAAACTCCCCAAAGTTACTAACAAAAGCGTATATGAAACTTTTATTATAAACTTAAATAAATCAGTTTTCCACCATAAACCTAGGAAATCATAAAATACATGTAATCATATACGAGCGGCCTAGAAACTGAGAACTATACCAATTTTACTCTTGTTAAATTAATAAATCACAACTACAATATCTAATAATAATTAATAAATTAAATAACAATAAAAGAATATCAGAATCTAATTCTATTGCAAATAATTCTACGGAATCTTGCGTCTTTATGAGTCTCTTTGAGTTGTATTTTCTCAAGAAGTTTATCGGTAGTTACTTTTCTTGGACGGCGTCCCTCAACTATTGCTCCAAGGTGGGATGGTATTAAACCTTGATGGGCGGCACTAAAACTGAGAAAAGAGAGAGTATTCGAAGGGGAAAGGGGTGCTTAGTCGATTAGGGTTTGTGGAGGTTTGAACAGCTGCGATTGGGGTTTTTAAAAAACCCCTCTGTCGCTATTTAGTCGACTAAGACTTGTATCTTAGTCGACTAAATCGCGGGTTTGGCTTTTAAAAAAAGCTCTTTGGACTGGTTTAGTCGACTAAAACTTATGGTTTAATTTAGTCGACTAAATCACGGGGTTTTCAAAAAAAAAAAAATTTCCCCGCGTTTTAGTCGACTAAACCATGGTTTTAGTCAACTAACACAGGGGCACATTGGGAAATAGTTTTCTGACAGGGGCAAATTGGGAAATAGTTTCCAGACAGGGGCATTTTGGTAAATAGTTATTTAATAAGGCGCAAATTGGGAAAAAACCAGAAAAGATTATAAGCTAACTAACAAGAATCGGTTAAAGAACAGAAACTCAAGCCATAAAATCTATCCTTAAGAAAGAGGATTACTTGCACATGGTACCGGTGGTGGAAGAAAAGAATACTGGTGTAAGTGAAACATAACAAAACAAATTATGCATAATCGATGAAGATGTGAAAGCTTACTTGACACAAATCTCTAATAGCTAACTGACCCTTCCGATGACTGATCTTCAAAAAAACTCGAGAGATTTATTTAAGGTTGCAATTATGTGGAAGAGTTTAGAGAATATGGGTTTTTATATGCGAAACTTTAAGTTATTGAAGATAGAGCATATATGAAATGTTTATCATAAATTTTTAAACAATCCAACTGAAATGAATGTTCGGGCAAAAAAAAAAAACCTGAAATGACCTGTGAATCAAAATTTATATATCCATATCTTAAAATTGTTTTTAAAACATTATTTAAAAATTGAAAGTTGTTATAATTTTTTTAAAATGCTTATCTTTCTCAAAATATTATTTTATTTATTAACTACCTTTCTAAACATTTTTCAAACTTGGAAATTGTTACGGACCACATCATTTGGGTACTGATAAGTATATATTTCATAATTAAATAAGTATAGATTCTGAATATATTAATATTTTATACTTATTTAATTATCTTTTATATACTTTTCTATTATTTGATTAAATATAGGATAAAAGGATAAATAAACATAAAATTTACTCCTATCCTATTTTTATTTTGCATGAGATATTAACAAAGAAAATCAGCTATATATATATATATATATATATATTAAAGATCAGTGTTCAGATGTCACATAAAACACGGCCAAAGGATATATTGTAATCCCATATAATATATTAGATGGGATTAATAGAAGAAAAAAAAAGGCAACGATGGAAAAAGAAAAGGAATCATTGAAGACGCAGCGCATCACGGAGAGGGACGACGCACGAGATGCAAGAACTAGGACAATTAGACCGGGAGGAGATGCGCATATCTGATAAGGATTTTCTCCTTTTGTGGCAGCAATAACAAGAATACTTTATAGATTTGCAATCTCTTTGCTTTCTCTTTTACTCGTTTCTTGAATCTTGATTTTATTTCTTTCATGGATTTTAGTATAGCCGTGCGTGGCTAAATTTTTCTTTTAAATCTAGGGGATCTATAAACTTGTTTGAGACTTAGAGATTATTCCCTTTTTTTTGCTCGATACTTAGAGATTATTCCCACAAATTATTTTTGATTAATTTTATTTCAGTTTATTTAATCTTGTCTTTATTGTTATTGCTTCTTGATTGGCCATCACTGAGCATGTTTTTGGGAATTTAGGGTTGAACTTGGAAGAAGGAATCTTAAATTGACCGTTAGATTAAATAATGTGGAATTAGGTTGTAACAACCCAATTTTGAAGCGGAATTTTTTTTTTTTTCCAATCAGAGTAGAGCGTTGGAGCGTAAGAGTAACTGATTTCCATTCAAACAATAACCATAGTGTAACATAGTGTTGATACAACATCCTATTGTTCTCAAAGGTAGTTGCGGAAAACGATAAAGTGCAAACTTCGTCTACGAGTCTACTCGTGCAGCTTGCCTCGATCTCCGATCCGTGGTCCTCTCGAACTTGACGCTACGTTAAGAGCTGGAGTCCATGCATCGAACCCCAGGTAACGGTTAACCTTATGCTCAAATAAAACAGTATACAGATGACAGGTATACATGACATATAGCAGCACAACAACACAAGAGTATAAAACAGTTGTATGATTCATGATGACAGATCATAAGCAAAGAGCAGTACATATGTAATACCCTAAAAATCTGTATTATAATTTAGTAAAATTATACCTATAAAAAATAGGTGAATATGAGATATCAAATATTAAGTAATAATTAGCTTATTTTCTAAGGAAAAATCTCTAGAAAATTAGAGAGTTTAAGGGCCAAAGTGCCAAAATGACGGAAATACCCCTAAGGGACATAAATGACTTAGAAAATTTGTGAAAATCCTAAAAGGCAGTAAAATGGTTAATTGAATTGAGAGAGTATGCTATCTCTAATTAATGTAATTTGATAAATTATGAACTTGGAGAAATTGTTGGAAAATACTCAAAAAGAAGTGAAATGACCATAATACCCTTGTAATTAATAAAAAAATGCAAGAGGCATGAAAATACTAATATTAATACAAGTATATGAAGGTAATGAGGTGTTGTAATTTGGAAAATTATCAACAAGTGGTAAAAGAATAATTAAGTAATATTGGGCTAATTACTTAAGCATAAGTAAAGGAAATTCATGAATAATTATGTAAAACCCTAAAAATGGTGGTTTTTGGTTTAAAATTAGTAAGAATGTAATTACTAATTAATGGGAGATTTTTGAGAAAAATGGATGTGTTTAGGTATTTTTAAGCCTAAATACAAGAATGGACCAATTAGGTAATTTTGTGAAATTTTTGGAAAAATTAAATAAATAAATGATTTAAATAATTAATTAAATAAAAAATAAATATTTATTAATTATTATTTTGGTCAGCCGAAAATTCAAAGAAGAATGAAGATAAGATCACATTTTTAATATCTTGATATTTTGCAAAGTTTTGAATATTATATAATATAATTAAAAGTGATGAATAGTAATTTAAAAATTAAGAAACGGATCCTATCTAGAGATCTAGGAATAGGATTCCCAAATTCAGGGTAGAATATTGATCAGTGGAATTTTATCTTCCGTTAAACTCTTGCGGAAGTTAATTCTGAAGCCGTTTGTGCTTTTTCCTAATAAGACGAAATAGGGAAAAATGCATATAGGCATATTTTTGGATTTAAAGAAAATAAATTCTAACTCAACATCTAGGAATGAGTTTGAATTTATATGAACATATTTGGAATCAGTGAATTTTTCTGAAAAAGTTGATGATTTCAGAAATGCGTTCTGAAACCGGAAGCGTTCGGACACGTTTCTTGAGAAAACTTCAACTGGACTGTTGGAGCCCTATATGGAATCAAAATTTAGGTTAACTTGGACATTTCTAGTAAGAGAGAACATGTCTTCAAAGTTGTAAATCCAGAATTTTGAGATTTCTCCGAAATTACGCGAATCGGGTACCGATCGGGGAAATTCTATCGGACGGCTATAAAGCAACATAAGTCACTACTCTTGGAACCATTCCATTGCAGCCACATCACCCATGTTATGTCGACCAAAGCTCTCCATGGACAATAATTTTACAACATTTTGGTCTTATTTTCCATGGTTATAAATCAAAGGGGAAAATTACAACTTTGGGCACAAAGTTGGTTTGTGAAAATTACACAACTTGCCCACTTCTTGCCTATATAAAGGCATGCCTCTCTTCACAAATTCTCACATCCATTTCTCCTTGCCTTGGCCGAACCTAGAGGGAGAAAGAAGAGAGAGAAGCTCGGGCAAATTTTGTACTGAGTTCTTCAACTGTAAGTTCTTCGGTCCTTAGCTTTTAAGTTCTAGTTTTTAGTTCGGTAGTTGGTAGAATTGTTGGTTAGATTTAGGAAGTAGGGGATGAAATTCCTATACTTTTTTTTAGGCCTCATTGCATTGAAAAATATGCCTGAAGAGGTAAAAACATAGTAGGGATCGAGTCTCCGAAAAGTTGAAGCTTTTATAGCTCTTTCAATAGTAGGGGTTGTAATGCTAGAATAGCCTTTAATTTTCAAGTATGATTGGATATCATATGGGAGGGCTATTTTAGTCTTTATTTTCGAAAATCAAAATGGCGTCGAAGTTCTAGCAAAATTTTGGGGAGAAAATTAGTCAGAGTAACGAAGTGCTGGCGAAATTCCGCCAATTAGGGGTATAGGGGCAAAATGGTAATTTTTACCTAAAATGCCAGTTATTGTGTCAAATCACTAATGGAAGTGATATTACTCTTATAGGACGTCAGAAATCCTAGTTTGCTGCCGTTACGCTGTCCAACGTGCCGCTGTCGGACAAACCGCTGTTTTCCGTCAGAAAGTACGTTTTCCGCCAGAAGTACCTAACGTCGTCAACGAAGGTACGTTCGCGTACTGTAACACTAATCTAGTGCTGCTCATATACATATATGTGATAGATACATTCACGGATAGAGATTCTGTTAGGAGTCACCGAGATACATTCACGGTTAGAGACTCTGTTCAGGGTTACCGATTATACATACAGTTCACACGGGTTATAGATGTAGTAATACCGTTAGAGTTTTCCTAGCGCTGAGGACACGACCGTACATCGTGGCACTGGTGAATAGTGCAGGCACTTTATGGGGCTTACATACTGCTTTACGCTTATGTACTGTCATTATATTGATCATAGCTGTTATGTCATGAATATCTGTCATTCCCTATACTGTTTTATTTAAGCATAAGGTTAACCGTTACCTGAGATTCAATGTGGTGAATTGAATCTCAGCCATAGCTTCAGGGTCAGGAGGACCATGGATCGGAGAACGAGGCAAGCTGCACGAGTAGGCTCATGGTTGGAGGGCATGTAGCACGAGTGAGCTCTGAGACGGAGATGTCACTTTATCGTTTTCCGTAATTACCTATGAGAACAATAGGATGCTGTATCAATACTGTATTACACTCTGATTATCGTTTTAATGGGAATCAGTTACTCTTACGCTCCAAGGCTCGACTCTGATTTTTTTAAAAAAAAAAAATTTGGCTCTGGAATTGGGATGTTACAACATATAAGTGGTGACCCTAATCAGAATCTCTATCCGTTTGGTGACCCTTAACAGAATCTCTATCCAAAGCGGTGACCCCAAACAGAATCTCTATCCGGAACGGTGGCACTTAACAGAATCCCTATCCGAGTCGGTGACCTAGACGAGCCTCAATCCGAGTCGGTGACCCTGCATGAGCCTATATCCGTGAATGTACCTATCACATATATGTATATAAGCAGCACTAGATTAGTGTTACAGTACGCGAACGTACCTTCGTTGACGACGTTAGGTACTTCTGGTAGAAAACGTACTTTTTACGGAAAAACATGAAAACGTCCACCAGCCGGCAGCAGATCAGAGTTTCTGAAGTCCTATAAGAATAATATCACTTTTATTAGTGATTTGATACTATATCTGGCATTTTAGGTAAAAATTACCATTTTGCCATTCTACCCCTAATTGGCGGAATTTCGCCAGGACTTCGCTACTCAAATCTCCAACTTTTCAGGAACTCAATCCCTACCAATTTTTTACCTCATCAGGCATTTTTCAATGCAATGAGGCCTAAAATCAAGAGTAGGAATCTCACTCCCTACTTACTAAAACTAACTAACAATTCTACTAAAACTATTGAAAGAACTACGAAAGCTAGAAGCTCGGTACCGGAAAACTTACTAAGAGCTTCGCTACAAAATTCCCCGGGCTCCTCCTTCTCTCTTACCTCTCTCTAGATTTCATTTTTGAGCTCTCAAAATGGTGTGAATTGTGAAGGGAATGGCTTGCCTATTTATAGGAAATTTTGGGGACATAATGGGTATTATTCAATTTGTTGTTAACCATGTAAAATCAAGGCTAAATGGTGTAAATTCTTGACCATGGAAGGCTCCAAAACGTGATGCCCCCTCTCCAAGCCAAAGATGAGCTAATCAAAAGATGACACCTAGCCCATTCCAGAAGGCTTTCTGGTCCAATTTCCCCGATCAGTACCCGATTCGCGAAGTTTCGGAGAAATCTCAAAATTCTGGATTTACAACTTTGAAGACATGTTCTCACTTACTAGAAATGTCTAAGTTAACCTAAATTTTGATTCCATATAGGGCTCCAACAGTCCAGTTGAAGTTTTCTCGAAAAACGTGTCCGAACGTGTCCGAACGCGTCCGTTGCCGGAAATCGTTTTCGGAATCATCAACCTCTGGATAATAATTCACTGATTCCAAATATGTCCAGATAATTTCAAACTCATTTCTAGATGTTGAGTTAGAATTTATTTTCTTCAGATCCAAAAATGTGCCTATCTGCATTTTTCCCTATTTCGTCTTATTAGGAAAATGCACAATCGGACTCAGAAATAACTTCCGGAAAAGTCTAACGGAAGATAAAATTCCACTGATCAATATTCTACCTTGACTTTGGAAAACCTATTCCTGGTTCTCTAGATAGGATCTGTTTCCTACTTATTTTTTACTATTCACTCTATTATACTTTAATTAATTATATTATATAATAATAAAACTTAACAACTAAGTTTCTATTTTTATTCTTTTTTTTCTGCCATTTTTTTTATTTCGTTTTTTTATATTTGATTAATTATTTAATTAATTATTTAATTAATTAAATAATTATTTTTACATAATTTTTTACAAAATTTTCCTATTGGCCTATTCTTGCATTTAGGCTTAAAAATACCTAAACTCAAATATTTTTCTCCAAAATTTCCAATTAATTAGTAAATATATTTTTACTAATTTTAAACCATTTTCCACTAATTTTTGAGCTTTACATAATTATTTCATAATTTCCTTTGCTCAGGTTTACGTAATTAGCCAGGAATTACTTAATCACTTTATTATCATTAGTTGATAATTTTCTTTATTAGAATGCCTCATTACCTTATAATTATAGCATTGACATTTCTGTGTCCATGTGTTTCTGCAGTATTTTAGAAATTACAAGGGTATTTTGGTCATTACAATACTTTTTGAACATTCTTCTTCAATTCCTTCAAGTTCGTAATTTATTAAATTACCAAAATTAGAGATAATATACTCTCTTAATTCAAATAATTATTTCACTGCCTTTTAGGATTTTTCACAATTTTCCTAAGTCATTTATGTCCCTTAGGGGCATTTTCGTCATTTTGGCACTTTGGCCCTTAAACTCTCTAATTTCCTACAAAATGCAACTTAGAAAAATAGACTATATCTACACAAGTCTTGTGACTATAATTTCACTTATCAGAAATAACCCATTTATTTATCAAAATATAACATTTCAGATAAATAAATATGCGGGTATTACATTGGTTTTAATCTAATTTGCGTCTAGGATAGACATATACCTAAAAGCTCCATATAATCAAATTAGAGTGAGCCCGATCTAAAACACATCTTATTTAGTTATGTGAGACATTACATAATTAATTAAGTTAGGTATATGAATGGACCAGAAGACATTTATAGACATTAATACTCTAGATTAGCTAACTGTGTTAAGTCAAAATTAATTTAGTGGGCATAAAATCTAAGAAACAAACAAGGAATTAGTGACTCTGCTCGTTTTATTGTGGTAGTTTAATTAGTTTAATTTTAGTTTTAATTTCTTAATTAAATTCAATTTGTTTTGCTCAACTTAAATGAAAGTATAAAATTAATGCTTAACTGAAATTTGTGATGCTAAGTCCTCGTGAGAATGATATTTTTCTTATCACTTTATTACTTGAACGGCCGGCTTTTTGACTAATTTTCCCCTTATTAAATAACTATTTACCAAAATACCCTGTCTGGAAACTATTAACACATTTGCCCCTATTTAGTCGACTAATTCATGGTTTAGTCGACTAAAACGCGGGCCAATTTTTTTTTTGTTCTGAAAACCCCGCGATTTAGTCGACTAAGATCGACTAAATCGCGACAGAGGGTTTTTTAAAAACCCCAATCGCGGCATTTGGAACCCTAATCGACTAATTAAGCACCCCTTTCCCCTTCCAATACTCTCTGTTTTCTCAGTTTTAGTGCGGCCCATCAAGGTTTAATACCATCCCACATTGTTGAAGGTATAATTGTTGTGTAGTCTTTGTAGTTTCACTTTGTTAAGCTTTTGTTTTTGTTTGTAACCTGAAACCCTTCCTTTTGTAGCTCCCAAATTCTGGTGTGAAGGATGAGTTCAAGTCCAAACACGCACGTAACTGTCTCGATGTGTGGGTGCAGTTTTTTTGGAAGACAATGGCTCAGCAAGGCCAAACTTAGAGCAATAATTGAGGGACGTCATCCAAGAAAAGTAACTACCGATGAACTTCTACCACTCAAAGAGATCCAGAAAGACGCACGATTCCGTAGAATTATTTGCAATAGAATTAGATTCTGATATTCTTTTATTGTTCTTTAATTTATTAATTATTATGAGATATAGTAGTTGTGATTTATTATATTATTAAATTTTGTCTAAAAATTTTGTCAAAGTAAAAAATTTGTTGAATGAAAAAGTCCCACATCATTGGCTTCTTTATATGAGGGGCTCTTACAATATAGAAGGATGCCTCTTTACCTTTTCTTCTCATCCCATTCCAACAAGTGTCTTTTTGTATACCTTTCCTCTCATCTCATCCCAGCAAGTGTTTTTCTTTATGCATGGGCTCTTACAATATAAAAGATGCCCCTTTACCTTTTCTCTCATCCCATCCTAACAAGTGTCTTCTTATTCTATAAGATATTTTGTATTTCTTCCTCTTTTATAGTATTTTACTTGTAACTTTATGCCGCTTCCGCAACATGCACAGCTTCCCTACAAAAGAAGAGGAAGAAGTTGTACAAACAGAAACTGACAATTCCAATAATGTCGAAACGGGAGGCTTGTACTTGGATATAAAGCTCTGATGAGCTTCTCCTCCAAAATTCAACGGTGTTAGACCTCTGCATTATTTGTTGGTTTGTTTTCATCAATGTTGCATCTCTATGTTCTCCTCTATGCCACTTTGAATTCACTGTCGAGATATTATTGCAAGCATCATAAAGGTAGAACCAAAAGCAATATAAGATGAAGAGCATGACAAATTTTTCCTATTTTTCAAAACTTGAGGGCAAAAAATTAAAGATATTTACAGCACAATTGTAACATCCTGTTTCCAACAGCTGTATAAATTTTTTTTCATTTAAAACATCATTTCAAATTATCAGAGTAGAGCAACGGAGCAAAAGAGTAATTGGTACTTATATTTCACAATGCCATAAGTCTGGCTAGTTACAGAGATAGTATGACAATCTGCTTGCTTTTCTCCTCGATCCTCGGTCCTCCCGACCCTGAAGCTATATTAAGGGCTGAGATCCGATGCATCCGAACCTCAGTTAATGGTTAACCTCATGTTTATGTACACTATATATGTATAACAGACATTCATAGTCTTTTGGCAACATTTACTACGGTCAGACATAGGGTATACATATCAGATATGTATGACAATAACAATACAAGTCGGATGTAAGGTTAAGGCACAATGAGAAATATACATGATCAGATATGCACAACAATAACAATACAGGTGGGATGTAAAGTTAAGGCACAACGGAATGTAAGGCATGACAGACAGTAATACAGTCGAATGACAGACAATAGTACAATCGGATGACAGACAATAGTACAATCGGATGACAGACAATATACATATATGCATACAATAAACATCAGAGTTAGTGTTACAGTACGCGAACGTACCTTCGTTAAAGTAAAATAGTAAAAAATAAATAAACACCGATGGAGATCGGATCCTATCTAGAGAACCAGGAACAAGATTTTTAAAGTCAGGATATAATATTGATAAGTGGATTTTTATCTCAAATTGAGCTGTTCCCGGGGTCATTTCCGAGATCGGTAAAAGAAGTTAGTAATAAGACGAAATAGGGAAAATCTGATAAAAAGGCAGATAGTCATAAAATTAGAATTTGAACAAAATAAATTGTAACTCAACATTTGGAGATGATTTTATGATTATCTGGACATATTTGGAGTCAGTGAATTTTTGTCCAGAAAGTGACAATTCCAGAAGAGAATTCCGTGAACGGGCACGTTTTTCGAGAAACTTCCGCAGGACCGTTGGAACCCTATATGGAATCAAAAATTTTTTTATATCGGACATTTCTAGTGAGTGAGAAAATGTCTTTGAAGTTGTAATTCCAGATTTTTGGGATTTTACGCGATTACGCGAATCGAACACCGATCGGAGAATTTCTGTCGGACCAGGGCATAAAGCAACTTGTGACATCATCCAGATGACATCACAGGGCTGCCACCTAAGGGCCCTATGTCGACCAAGAAGATCCCAAGGCCAAGAAGTTGCCACTTCAAAAGTTTCAGATCTTACGGTCCAGAATCCGTTTGGTAAAGTATGAATAGTAACCTAAAATCCTCTATAAATACCCCTCCACCTTCATTTGAAATTTCACACCACCTCTCACTAGAGCAAGCCGAAACTAGAGAGAAGGAAGAGAGAAGGAGGAGTCCGGGGAATTCTGCAACGAAGCTCTGAGTAAGTTTTTCGGTACTTAAGCTTTCGTATTTCTTTCGGTAGTTTTAGAATTGTTAGTTAGATCAAGGAAGTAGCAGATGAGATTCCTATTCTTTTTTTTAGGCCTCATTGCATTGAAATATGCTTGACAAGGTAAAAACATAATAGGGATTGAGTTTCTGAAAGTTGGGAGTCAAATTAACGAAGTGCTGGCGAAATTCCGCCGATTAAGGGGATAGGGGCAAAATGGTAATTTGTACCTAAAATGCCTGTTATGATGCCAAATCTTGATAAACGTGATACTCTTCCTATAGGATATCTGTGAACAAGTACTGCCGTTGTGCTGCTGAAATTCCGCTGTCGACCCGCTGTTTTCGTCAAAAGTACGATTTTCCGTAAAACGTGTCGTTTTCCGCCAGAAGTACTGACGACCGTCAACGAAGGTACGGACGCGTACTGTAATACTGACTCTGATGTTTATAGTATGCTTATATATGATACGGATAGTTTCATAAGCCATGAGCGGGACTCTGGTCCGGGTCATGCACAGTGACTAAGGTAAAGAACTTAGATAATCACTATTACAGCCTTACGGGTTATAGACATGATAATGCCGTATGTTTTCCTAGCGCTGAGGACACGACCATACATCGTGGCACTGGTGAATAGTGCATACAAATAACTTTGCTTATAGGGTAGTTGTTATTAAATGATCATATATTGAACTGTCAAGATCATTGCTGTAATTCATTCTAGAAATATCTGTTGAACATATATCGTTATATAAGCATGAGGTTAACCGTTACCTGAGGTCCGATGGGTATTGGATCTCAGCTCTTACTATAGCATCAGTATACGAGATACCAAGGACGGAGGATAAGAGTAAGACGAGCGGACAGCACACGTGAAGACAAAGTAATAATCGACCGAGTAGACTAAAGTCCTGAACAGAAAATGTATTATTCTTTATGAATAGGCAGTTACGCCACAATTAACGTTGTATCAGTTACTCAATGCTCCGATGCTCTACTCTGATGAAAAAAAAAATTTGGCTCTGAAATTGGGATGTTACAAGAAATGGTGTCAGAGTTATGATGAGGATGGACGAAGATACGGTCATATGACAACCAACTTGTCTGAATCAATCAATAAGGTTTTCAGGGGAGCTCGGAACATGCCCATAACATCGTTGGTGAAACTCACCTATAGTCGACTTGTTCGTTACTGGGTCAATAGAGGGACCAAAGCACAAAAAGATGCAATGAACGGAAAGCATTTTTTGAGTGTTATTGGAGAAACCATGACAAAGAATGGAGAGCGAGCTACATCGATGCGTGTAAGAGAGTTCAATGTGGCTCGTACCACGTTTGAAGTAGATGATCATGCCGAGACATACTCAGTGAACTTGAGCCAGGGGATATGCCAGTGTGGCAAGTTTCAAGCATTTAAATTCCCATGCAATCATGTAATTGCTGCATGTTCAGCGGTATCTCATGATCCATACCAGTACGTGGATCCAGTATTCTCAATCTACAACATTATGAGTGTTTACTCTTCATCATTTCAACCGATTGGTAGCGAACAAGGAATACCGCCTCCTTCCGGACCAAATATTATCCCCGATGAATCAAAATTGCGTGGTAAGGGGCGCCCTCCATCTACACGCATTCGCAATGAAATTGATAAGGTGGAGGTCCAACCTAGCTCCAGTCGAACAAGATGTGGTATATGTAAGCAATTTGGACATAATAAGCGTTCTTGTCCTACGAGGTGCGCAACTAATTAGTTCATAGTTGCTTTCCTATTTGCTACCATATGTGCCTTCGAATGAGATGTAGTAACGTGAAGGAAAAATTAATCTTCAAGTTCTCGTAATTATGGCTTACAGTATATGGCATAATAAAGAATTTAAATTTTGGTCCAAAGTTCATTAACTAGTTCGATGGAAAAATCATTAGTTCAAACACAGTAATCCATGCAAATTAGTTTAAATAATATAGTAATCCATGCAGATATTAAATAGTACAGTAATCCATGCAAATATGACATAGTACAGTAATCCATGCAAATCAGGGTGGAGTATATGTAGGCCAAGGTCTTGAACACGCATCCCGCTCAGGGTTCCTACGGATGCCATCAGGTCCACGCTGTCCATCAGGATTGTGCCTAAGTTCGAAATCCTCCCTAGCTGTCCGTATAAAGTCATCGTTATGGTCACCTCCGTCATCGGTATGGTCACCTCCGTCATCGGATGTGTAGTGACCTAACAGGTATGGACTACTACTAGATGCTACATCAGTACAACCTTGTCCATCCTGGGAGGGACGGAAGGAAGTAAAACCCTATTCAGGCTGAAAAGCATTGAAGCCAGGAAATCCGAAAGGAGGCTGATAGACACTAAATCTAGTAAAACCTTGTCCAGCCTGGTAAGGATTGAATGTCAGATAGCCGATCCGGGAACTCTGTTATGGCCACTGATATGAGTAAGGAACCTGTGTCTGCGGGGCAAACATCGTCTCTGGCTGTGGGTAAGAAGCCATCAGTACATGTACCTCTGGAGGGACCTTAGGTGGTCTTTCCTCTGGCAACTGCTCTGCGTTCCACGGCACCTCAGTATAGGCCATATTGGGCCATACAGGTGGTCTATATACACCTCCGCCACATAGACCATGCTGGGGTA
This sequence comes from Acacia pycnantha, assembly GCA_025563575.1. Taxonomy (NCBI): domain Eukaryota; kingdom Viridiplantae; phylum Streptophyta; class Magnoliopsida; order Fabales; family Fabaceae; genus Acacia; species Acacia pycnantha. Next base: position 10,625,634 of record JAMWYP010000004.1, on the reverse strand, counting down.
TCTCATATGCATCCAGATCGATATGCGAACGTCGTTAACCCAGGCCCCATCCCTCCCTCGCACGAGGCGGGACCTCTATAGCAGGATCTGGTACACTGACTAAGAGTCCACTTGGTGCGCTAAGACCAGGTCCGCAACTCAGCCAAACTCTCTAAGTGCTCCCAATAACTGGTCACAAACCTCATGGTGAGCAAATGTCGCGTGTTCCACAACCAAATAAATGGATCCATGTTCACCTCCCAATCTTCAGCCATCTCACCGCGTAAGGTAAGATCATGTGCATCCTTAAGCTGTGCCGCACGGCCAGGGATGTGTTGCTGCATGCCAAATTGTCGCATGCAGCGATCGGGCTGGTGCATCTCGACAATGTGGAAAGAAAGTACGGATGTCACCGCCCTCCACATGTCCGGCATGTGAACATCTGCGCCCATAAACTCATATCCGGCTTCCCTATATGGCTCCCACTTCACCTGTACATGTAAACAAACACGAATTAGTTTGCTCTTTTTGTTCCCTAATCTCAAATTTATTATACATATATCGTCTCGACCCATCTGGTCAAGCTCTATTCGATATGTCTTTAGCTCACGTCGCAATAACCAGAAATCGACATTATTGAACCTGCAATATGTAACTCAATAAAATTAGTGAAACGACCTGCAAATAAGAACATAATCGCTCAACTACTTGAACCGGTTCAAAATATTGATTATATCATACTGCTTCCATACCCGCATCCATAATGATCACCTACGTCACTCGGCGGTGGAATGGGAGGTGATAAGGCAGGAAATCTGGACCACGCCCATATCTGCAATAACAACAAACAACCACCCATATCTTTAACTGAAGCTGACGTGGCCTGACATAGCTCACGAAATAGTATGGCTAGTACAGCTGTCCCCCAACTGTACGTAGCAGCCTCCGCAAGGTCACCATCCAGTAATTGTATATATCGGCAAGGGACCTCTGAGCTGGACTTGTCACACAACAAAAAACCACCGAATAAGCGCATGAGGTAAGCACGTGTGTACACAAGATGCTCCTCAACACTAGCTGAGTGCTCGTCCCAATGGCCCCAATAATGGTCAAACCAGCTCATCTTGATGTTTCCGCCAATCAAAGCAACTGCTGGGAGTGGAGTCCTACCCATGTATTGATGTATAACTGTTGCTCAGTTGCCATGCGTCCGACTGGAAACTACTCGACCCTCAGTGGACAAACCTAAAATGCCCTCTACATCCTGTAGGGTAATAGTCATCTCACCAATCGGCATATGGAAGGTGTGAGTCTCCGGCCTCCACCTCTCAACCAAAGCAGAAATAAGGTATTTGTCAATCTGCACCAACATAAAAGTAGCGAACAAATGTGTAAGGGCCTTATATTATTTGTATCATTTACAAACAACTAAATGCATATAATTAATTACATAAACAATTTTACAACGTACCGGCAGTCTCTTCATGCGACACACGTGCCAGAAACCTGCACGCATAAGGTACTGCTGCAAATCTAGTGGGATGAGATCTGGGTCATGAACATCTGACAAAGACCCCTGTGAGGCTCGCCTTACCCTCAAAATATTGCAATCTCCTGTATTCCACACAACTTGAGATCGGTGTGATTGTTGCACCTCCTTACTAAGAACTCCCCACTCTTTGGGGCCGGGCTCAATATTGCGGGGGCGTTGGTCATCATCCATTTGACTAATAAATATTTACAATAACTCAACACATTATTAAGTCACTAATTACTATTCTATAAATAATTAATTTAATTAATTACTAAATTAATTATTTGAGTACTATTATTCTTCATTTAAGCTTAGTTTCTCTATCTTAGGGTATTATAAATAACAATATACAACATATTTTACAACATATTTTTATTAATTCGCTAATTATTATTCTCAAATTTACCTAATAATTATTAAATCAAATTTACATAATAATAATATTTTACATTTTATACATCAAATTATTATTTTACAAAATATGAAATAATTAGTTATCTACCTTATTATAATTAACATACAAGATAAATAATAAATTCACTAATTCATTAATTTACTAATAATTAACATACAAACTAAATAATTAATTCACTAATTAATAAATTTACTAATTATTATTCTCACAAATTTCTTAAATCAAATTTACCTAATAATAATATTTTAAATTTTATATATCAAATTATTATTTTACAAAATATGAAATAATTAGTCATCTACCTTATTATAATTAACATACAAGATAAATAATTAATTCACTAATTCATTAATTTACTAATAATTAACATACAAACTAAATAATGAATTCACTAATTAATTAATTTACTAATTAGTCATGTATTAAGGTTAAAAATACATTTCAAATTTTTTAATTCCCTAAATTGTTAATTATAACTATTATTTACTCATTTTTATTATTTAAAATTATTAAGCATCTATAATAAATGAATGTATATAATTCAAAGTTAAATCAAATTATTAAACAACAAAAGTAAAATATTAAATGTTACCTGAAGTCAAGAGTGAGAGAGATAATTTGAGCCTCCTTCTTATTCCTTCCAGTGATTCTCTAGGTCTCAAAGTTTCTCAGCCTCTCTCAGTGTTTTTTGAGCTTCAGGAAAGGAGGGAATGAGATGGAGAAGGATGAGGAGGTGTATGTGTGTGTGAATGTCCGGTGAGGGTGAAAAAAATAATAAACAAGACAGATGTGTGGTGTTGATGAGGGAAAGGGAGGGGGAAGGAGTTGCAGATGAAGGAGAGAGTGAACGGAGGAATGGAAGAGTGAAAAGGGGGTGGGGTGGGAGTGGGTGGCGGTGGGGAGGCTGGTGAAGGGAGTGAATGAGAGAGAGATTGGAGGAAGGAGTGTGAGAGGGAAGGGGACGCAGGGAGGCAGCTGAAGGGAGTGAATGAGAGAGATATTGAAGGAGTGTGAGAGAGAGATTGGGGGGGTCTGTCGGTTTTGTGTGTTGGGGGGGCTTGTCAGGTTTTTTGGGAGGGGGGATCCTACAGGTGCGTCAGAATTCTGACGCACCTACAAATAGATTCTGCACGCCATGCAGTGGCATGTAGAAGTCTCACGCCACTCCTAGGTGGCGTGAGAATCTTTCACGCCACTACTGGCGTGAGACAGAGTAACGCCACAACACAGTGGCGCGAGAGATTCCCACGCCACTAGTGGCGTGAGCATTAGTATGGAACATCTTTTGAAAAGTGCTCTGATCAAGTATTTTTTTTAAGAAGTAATTTTTTGGCAAAAATCCCGGTAGTTTCGTCGGTAAATTTATGTTAGGGTAAAGGTGCAAAAATACACATATACTTTACCCCCAGGAGCGTCCAACACCATATGCTTTTTTTGGGAGCAAAAATACACATGAGCTTTCTAAAATGGAGCAAAAATGCACATCTCCGTTAACACACGGGACAGAAGTTACTTTTTTTCTTTGGTGGGCCCAGTTTATCCACGTGTCATCTCCATGCTTCCTCTCTTACCCTCTTTCTTCTTACACTTACTCCAACTCTCTTTCTCCTCTCTCCTCAAAGTGGGGCCCAGTCGTGGAAAGCAAAACTGAGATTGTTTGACTGCATCCATGGAAATAAATGAATATTAATTACAGTTCACCTCAGTTACAGTTCACCAAATGCTTCTTCCATGTGAAATTTTTTTACCCAGCCATGTTAGATTTATAGGAAGGATCGAAGGAGAGAATTTAAAAACAAAAACAAAAAAAAAAAAAGGATCTACTTGCTAGTGGAGTAGGTGGTGTTCATCTTCTACTGCTTGTTTCATGTGCTTTGAATCTGGTTCATCTTCTTTTACTTACCTCTGGCCTTGGGTAAGTCTGTTTGTGGCTCTAATTTCGATTTGGTTGTTCGCTGGATTTTGGTAGGAAGATGCAGGGATCTTCTCAGTGGACTCTCCCTGCTTGTTCTTCATTGCGTCTAGATTATTGTTTGCTAAGGTACTTTCTTTGCGTATGATCCATGTGAAGAAAGTTCAATCTCTTATTTCCTTGTACTGGGTTTACACAATGATGATTTCTTCTTCCCCTTAATAGTGCGGTGTCAGCCTCTAGCTCCTCCCTCCAATATATCTTTGGCATTTCATGAGCCCCTGTTTTTCCATGACATCAGAGTTTTCACTCTCTCGAGAGGATTGTGCAAGTGAGTTCTTCATTGGTAAGTGAGGCACTCTGTGTTGGATATGATTAGTTTTGATGATGTCTTATATAGATGTCATTCTTAAAAGCAAAAAGGTTGCATACTACATTTATCTTATACTTTGACTGATTCTTACATTTAATGTAGATGTAATGTTGATATGAAGAAGATGGAAGTTGGAATGGCTAAATTCAGAGTTAACATAAGGAAATTCAAGCTTCCCGATGAATAGAAGTTGCTACAATTTAATTGCTACAGGCCTGTGCATGTATAGCTCTTCCTTGCGTTTGGATCTCGTCAATACTCGAGTATAAGGCTTCAATTGTTGAGTATGACACTTCAATACTCGAGTATGTCACTTATATACTCGAGTATGGTACATAAACAGGTGCTTTTCTGCTTAAATCCCGACAATACCCAAGTATGCATCGTCAATACTCGAGTACATCACTCTGTTCAGCTCTATTCTACGTTCAGCTTCGGGCGACCTCTAGTAATTCGACAATATCTCCCAAACTAGAGATCGGATTAAGGTGTAAACCAATTTTGTTGGAAACTATACTTCCAACCGGTTCTAGTCGCATAATAATCAAATCCAAAGGATGTCATATGAGAGAGATACGAATTTTTTAAGATGACAGTGACATCACCGTCACACTGCTGACCATGGCTCAATGTTTTGGGTATATCTCACAAATTAGAACTTCAATGAAGCTAAAATCTGTGCCATACGAAAGTAGACATCAAGGGCTTTACAGGGATATATAATATGATAATTTTTGAGTTCATATCAGGAAGTTATGATCTTCGAAAATGGACACTCGAAATACTTGAAGCAACAGAGTTCAAATCAAAACTTCTGATATATCTTGATCACATAGATACCCGAGTATAAGCATTGAATACTCGAGTATGGTCGAGTTAGAAGCATCTGGCATATCTGAATCACAGAGATACTCGAGTATGAGTATGGGATACTCGAGTATGGACGGAAGAAATCAGTTCGTTCTGTCGAGACCTTAGATGGAAATTTTGTAATTCAATTCAAATTAGTACAATCTTTAATGAATTGATTACTAACCATTGACCATAGTGATTTAAGAATAGTGATATTAAAGTGGAGAATCATAAGGAAGTTGATTGGGTAATATGATCAACGCGTTTTTCTGCAAAGATACTGTAAAATGGAAATTATATTCAAATGAAGCAGGGATGATGATACAAGACGCGTAGAAATTATGCACAGCAAAACGAAATCATTATTGCCATTATGATCATCATCAAACTTCCAAATTCTTCAAACAGAAGGAAATCAGATTCTGCAGCAATCATGGAATGGCTTTGAATTCAAAGAGATGAAGCTCCAACGGTCATCTACAACCAGTATAAATAGAGGAAGGGTCAGCTGCTCTCAACACACAAGCACACAGCAAAGAAATCGCACAAAATCAGAATTACACTTTCAAGAGATTAGTTCCGCTAAGCTCTTGTAAGATACTTTCTGAATACTTCCTGAATACTTCCTGCCAATACTTCCTGAATACTTTCTGCTGAGGCTGTGTGATATTTTGTTCTTCAGTACTTTTGATTATCTGCTCTTAAAGAGAGTCATTCATCTATTATTATTTCTTGTAAGAATCTCAGAGTATTGGGACTTTGAGATTGGGTCATTTGATTGCAACTTGTAAGGGGGAATGTAATTCAAAAGAGAGGAATTGCTCCGAGTGTTACCGAGTGTGTAATCAAGAGTAAAGTCCCGGAGTGTTTCTGGGCAAGTGTAAATCCCGGAGTGTTTCTGGGTAAGTTAGTGAAATCCCGGAGTGTTTCTGGGGACTGGACGTAGGTCAAGATTTGGACCGAACCAGTACAAATTCTCTGTGTCTATCCCCTCTACTCTATCTCTACTTTGCCTTGATATATATCTGTTGTGTGGCTGACCGAGTAACTAGCAAAAAGAATTTTTGTAATCACCTATTCACCCCCCTCTAGGTGATATTCCACCTTCACTCTGTTTTTGCTTACAGCCCTTTGGGGCTCTATGTCAGAGGAAAGATTAATTGCAGAATTAGGGAACCTGGGTCGTTTCCCAACGAATTTACAGCGGGCTTGTTTAATAACAATAGTGAAACAGAATGATAAAATGGGGGGTTTGGTTTAACAGAACGAAATAACATAACCAAAATGCAATAAACAGAGTCAAACAGAATCAAATAAACAGAGACAGATTAAAGATGATCAACCCAACGAATTGATTCCGTAAACCTCCATCATTGAACGAAAATACAACTAACCCACGTTTGGTTCGGATGAATCGAAATCTCGCATTCATCCGGAGATTCCTCGCCTAGACGATCGCCTAGAATCTTTCCGGACAGTGGCGTCTCACTGTGCAATCGCACAACAACACTGTAACCTAGTCCGAACTAAGTCCTTGGGATGAACCAAACCGAATATTAAATCTAATATTCGAACTATTTCCAGAAATCGAATCCGATAAGATGAAAACAGAATCGAGTAGTTACCGATTAGGCACGAGTTCTCTGGATGAATAATGGAATCCTCATCGTTGGGTTAATCACAAGAGTTTAGCCGATCATGGATGGGAAAATCGAAGAACACGAAGAACGCGCGAAGAACGGATGAGAGAAAATGAAAACTTGTATTTTGATCCACTCTAATGTTAAAAACGTGAATGAATATGTTTGTGGCAGCTGCCATACTTAAAAATAACCTAAAACGAAATGGGCTCTCATAGTTTTAGCCCAAAACAGAAATAAAATAAAACTGGACTTAAATTACAAAATTCGGGTCCAAAATAAATCCAGAATTGTACATCCGACTTTGGCTCCAAAATTGACCGCCTTCTTGACCGAATTTGCTCTTGATGTCTTCATAACAATTGTAGCTCTCTGAATCATCTGAAATATGAGACAAAAATGAGGCAAATCCGATGTCTGGTTCAAGAGTTATGGTAGAAATAGTGAAGCAACACAAAACTGGAATTTTATTATTAAAAATGGCTAAAATGCAATAAAAGGCCCAAGGCCCAAATAAACATAAGAGCCATTATTTATTAGCTAAAGGGTCCTAAATTATTATTCAAGAGACAAAAATAAGTGTATAAAATATTCAATTATCAAATTCCCCCACTTATCTTTTTGCACTCCCGAGCAAAATTCAAAGAGAAAGACCTAAAGGAAAACTCTTCTTTACTAATAATTGCTAACAATGCAAAAATTGAATCAAGGGACACAAAGCTTCAAAAGACCAATCATTCAAGACCAAAACCCCTTCATCTCAAATTACAATTCATGGTAGTCTCAATCAATGATGCTAATCACAAAAGATGGTCTCTCAAATGATGCGCTCAATCAATTAGTCTCTCAAGTGTTTAAGGTAAATAAGTGTATCGCTCAAATTCTACTCAAGAAAATTGTTCTACCATAAGCTTGCTCAACTTCTACGTCTCCACTACTCATAACACATACATGCACAAATCAAGAGAGCTTGTAATTAAAGGTTGTAACGGGGCTAGGGTGAAGGTAGGTAATAGTATGGAATAAGAGGCTAAGCACCAAAGAAATCAAAAGGAAGAGCACTGACTAACACAATCATTCTCTATGTATGAAACTTTTATTCTACTCATATATACATTCCTTTCTATGTATTTTCTTTTCTTTTCTCTTCTTTTGTTGTTTTTTTTCTTTTTCTTTTTTTTTTCCTTTTTTCTTCCTTTTTTTCTTTTACTTTTCTTTCTTTCCTTTCATTGTATGCGTAATTAGAATGTCAAAATCAAATATCCCCCCCCCACACTTAAACTGTTGCACTCTTGAGCAACCCCCACACTTAAACACAAAACAAGTTGAAACCAATGCTCAATAAATCTTCAAGGTGCGGAATAAAATGGTTTTACGCTTAGGCTTGTAATGTGGCTTAGAAAAGAATGGGTCAAAAGGCACAAAGGGGCTAGCAAGGGAATCATAATGCAAGGGAAAGCTATTTGGCCAAAGTGAGGAGAATAAAAGAAAGAAAACAAGCTTCCATCATACTTATGCACGTAAGTGAAAATGTAGTTTCAAAAGAAAAGGAGCAAGTTCTAGAGAACACAAATCATGAGAGATGCACACATGAAAGAAAGAATGGCAAAAGATGAATTCCATTCATGCAGCCCAAAACCTCACAAGGTCAATACCAACTTAGGTAATCAACAACATCAAATCAACTACCAAGACTTGTAATCGAAGAGTCAAGAGTTCCAGACTAAACAGAATGATCCATTAAAACCAAAATGTCCTAGTTCATAATATGTAGCAATCATTAGAAAGAAAGAATGTATTTATTTTCAAAAAGCAAAGTAGAAAAGGAAAACAAATAAAAGAGAGAGAGGGAGAAGAAAGAAGAATACTCCCCAAGGGTTTATGGAGGATAAGTGGCATCAATGAGGAGAATCTCGCTTCCTCAGGCCGTGGGGATCCCTCATGAAATGGCTTGAGGCGATGCCCATTGACCTTAAAAGTCCGTCCCGTGGGTGGATCACATAGCTCAACAAAGACCAAATGGAAATATGTTAGTGATCACAAAGGGCCATCCCATCTAGATCGAAGCTACCAGGCATAAACTTCAGACGGGAATTAAATAGAAGAACTTTTCGGCCCACAGAAAATTCTTTCCTCGAATATGCTTATCATGGAATGCCTTAGTCTTTTCCTTATACAACCGTGAGCTTTCATAGGCATCCAATCTAAGCTCATCTAACTCTTGCACTGCAGCCTTCCTCTCCATCCCGGACTTAGCCAAATCCATGTTGCATTGCTTAATAGCCCAATAGGCTTGATGCTCCAACTCAACCGGAAGATGACATGCCTTACCAAAGACAATCCGATAGGAGACATCCCAATCGAGTCTTGTAGGCGGTGCGATATGCCCACAAAGCATCATCTAGTCGCTTACTCCAATCTTTCCGGTAGAGTTGATAGTCTTCTCAAGGATTTGCTTAATCTCTCTATTTGAGACTTCACTTGACCGTTGGTCTCGAGGATGGTATGTTTGTGGAAACCTTGTGAAGCACTCCATACTTGCGTAGCAAGGTACCCATGCTTCGATTGCAAAAATGGGAACCCTGATAACTGATAATAGCTCTAGGAATGCCAAACCTGCAGAAAATGTTAGGCCTAACAAAGTCCACCACCACAGAAGAATCATTAGTCCGGGTGGCTTTCGCCTCAACCCATTTCGAAACATAATCAACAACCAAGAAATGTAAGTGTAACCATATGAAGCAGAAATGGACCCATGAAATCAATACCCCAAACATCAAAGATCTCACAAAACAATATAGGGTTTTGGGGCATCTCATGCCTACGGAAATACTCCTGCCCTCTCGACGTTATCACATGATTTGCAAAACAAATGGGCATCATGAAACAGGAAGGCCAAAATAATCCACATTCTAACACTTTCCTAGCAGTTCTTTGGGGTCCAAAGTGACCACCACAGGCAGAAGCATGAGCAAAATGCAATATAGAGTGAAACTCATGATCAGGCACACATCTCCTAACTACTTGGTCACTACAAAATTTCCACAGATAAGGGTCATCCCAAACATAGTATTTAGACTCACTTTTCAATTTTAAGGTTTGGGCCCTAGTGGAGTCTACAAGAAAAACACCAGCTACCAAGTAGTTAACTAGATCAAGCATACCATGGGATCTTAACTTGCATTGTAGAAGCCGCTCATCGGAAATCATCCGAATAGAAGAGGGTGAGAGGGAGAATGAGTGATACGACTCAAGTGGTCGGCTACCCGCTTTGTGCTCCACTTCTATCTCGAATCTCCACATCAAACTCTTGGAGCAACAACATCCACCGGATGAGTCGTGGCTTAGCATCTGCCTTTTTCAAAAGAAACTTTAAAGCCGCATGGTCAGAGAAAACAATGACTCTAGATATGACCTAAACTTATCGAAGGCAAATACAATAGCCAACAACTCCTTCTCAGTAGTGGTGTAATTAGACCGAGCGTAATCCAAAGTCTTTGAAGCATATGCAATGACATGGGAGGCTCTATCAACCCGTTGTGCTAAGATAGCACCAACCGCATAGTTGGAAGCATCGCACATTAACTCAAAAGGGAGGAGCCAATCGGGGCTGAATCACTCGGGCTGTGGTCAGGCAACGCTTCAAGTGATCGAAGGCCGCCTTGCACGCATCATCAAAGACAAAGTCAGTGTCCTTATGCAGAAGGTTGGACAAGGGTCGAGCAGTCTTGCTGAAATCTCGAATGAAACGTCGATAGAAACCTGCATGACCAAGAAAAGAGCGAACCTCCCGCACAGAAGCGGGGTAAGGCAAAGCAGTAATAACATCGACCTTAGCAGAGTCTACCTCAATCCCTTTCCTAGACACTATGTGTCCCAAGACTATGCCCGACTCAACCATAAAGTGACACTTTTCATAATTCAAAGACAAGATTAGATTCAATACACCTATGCAAGACTCTAGACAAATTAGCTAAGCATGCATCAAAATCAGACCCATATACGGTGAAATCATCCATGAAAACCTCCATGCAAATCCTCTAGGAACTCGTAGAAAATACTCACCATACAACGCCGAAAGGTGCCAGTGCATTGCAGAGGCCAAAAGGCATCCTTCGGTAAGCATATGTCCCAAAGGGGCATGTAAAGGTCGTCTTCTCCGATCCTCGGGAGCAATATGGATCCGGAAGTATCCGAGTAGCCATCCAGAAGCAAGTAATGAGACTTACCAGCCAATCGCTCTAACATCTGATCAATGAAAGGTAGAGGGTAATGATCCTTGCGAGTGGCTTGGTTCAGTCTCCTATAGTCAATGCAAACTCGCCAACTATTTTGAACTCGAGTAGGAATGAGCTCATTCTTCTGATTGGCTACTACAGTAACTCCGGACTTCTTGGGAACCACCTAGGTGGGCTAACCCACGGCTATCGAAATAGGATAGATGATGCCGGCTTGCGAAGCTTAGTGACCTCCTTCTTCACCACATCAAGGATAAGAGGATTAAGGCGTCTCGAGGTTGCCTCACCGCTTAGAGTCCTCTTCCAACAGAATCCGGTGCATGCACATAGAAGGGCTAATGCCAACTATGTCGGCCAATGTCCACCCAATAGCTTTCTTGTTCGCCCTCAATAAGCTTAGCAGCTTCTCTTCTTGATCGGCATAAGATTATTTGCCACAATGACTGCAACCGCTCATTCACCTCCGTAAATGCATACTTCGATGGTGCGGAAGGGATTTCAACTCTAGTTTGGGCGGTTGCTCGGTGGAGGGGAGAAGCTTGGGTGGTTGTTGCAACAACTCGATGTCATCACACCAGGAATACCAAACCATATTCAAAGAAGCACAAGGCGAAGGGCCGTGTCTATACGGCTCAAGGTTAACATCGAATTCGATTCATCAAAATCGAATTAAGCTCATCAAAATCAGAATCAGGATGCACGTTAGGATCGGGATGAAGCTCAAACTCAGAATCAATATCAGAGTCTACAAGTAATGTAGAATCATCAAGCAAATCAGAATCACCAAACAATGCAGTCTTAACCAAATTAGTGCAAACAGAGCACCATTCATTATCATCGCATGCACAAATGGGGTATCACTCTCGGATGAAAAATAAGGATAATCAAGACACCAACCATTAAGAACATCATCCACAAGCATCATCAATCACATCAATACGAAAACAGAATGCTCTTCCCTAGGATATTTCATGGCATCAAAGATATTGAAATTCACGAGATATATCACCAAACTCCATGGAAAGAGTACCGGAATGCACATCTATCTTAGTCCTAGTGTTTTCATGAAAGGTCTCCCTAGAATGATTGGTGACCTACTACTAGGAGACTCACCCTCCATATCCAAGATGTAAAAATCAGCAGGGAATATCAATTCATTAACTTTGACTAATACATCTTCAACTAATCCGAAGGATGGGCATTACTCCTATTAGCTAAGCGAACAATGACACCGAGCTTGGACGCAAGGGACCAAGACCAAGAGATCTATAAACAGATGCAGGCATGACATTAATAGAAGCACCTAAATCTAGCATGCAATCATCAAATCTATAGTTACCAATAAGGCAAGGGATAGAAAATGTCCCTGGATCTTTGCATTTACGAGGCATGGTAGGCTGGATGAGTGCTGAGACATTCTGGTTCAAATCCATGTGCTTTTTCTGCCAACTTCTTTGACCGAATCGCTTCTCGAGGGAAGGGAAGAGGGATAGGAATGTCTTCCTCTTCACCTTGCTGCACTTGCCTTTTTCTTTTCGAGTCAATCTTCACATTTCACGACTCGTTTTCGATGTGGAAGTCACATCTGCAGCTTGCTTAGGTTCCTCCAATTGCTTGCCGCATCGTAGTGATATAGCACTCACATTTCCCTTAGGATTGGGAATTGTTTGTGAGGAAGGGAATTGGATCCACGAGGTTGAAGTTGGTTCAATGATGTTGCCAATTGCCCAATCTGTGTTTGCAAACTCGAATGGAAGTATCGGTTTGTCGTTGGAACTGCATATTGGCCGTGACAAATTGCTTCATCATTTCTTCAAGTGAGGAACCACCACCACTACTACTAGCCTCTTGTTGTGCCGCTTTGTGGAGGTGGACATATGGCTGGTCGAGGAGGTGGTGCTTGCAAAGGTAAAGGGGTGCAGACTGTTGTTGGAAAGTACGTAGTGCGTACGGCCTCTGCTGGTAGTTCCTGCACTCGCCGATCTTGGTTACTCGATTCGATTTTGGTATTGGTTGCTCTGGTTCGATTTTGGTTCCAAATAAAGTTGGGGTGATTTCTCCAACCGGGATTATAAGTGTTGGAGAAGGCATTATTCTCGTTGGTATTGTGGCCTTCTGGAAAAACACCCACTGCAGCCTCTTGACCGATCTTGGTAAGTAGGATCATGCAAGGTAGGGCAAGAGTCGGTAGAATGATAAGGGTCGAACAAAACCCACAAGAGTACCCATCTTTGAGAAGGGGAAGACTGCATGCTCGTGTCCTTGCCAGTTGCCTCACAAGGGAGGTCGGATCATCAAGTCTAGTCTCTAATCTCTCGAGAATCATGCTTGGACTGGAGCTTGAATATGGTAAACAGGAGTACTATTGGCTCTCGGTGCCAAAGCTGCCGAGAGTTATCTCGCCATAATGGATATCAAGTCTCGGGCTCTGGATTAGTAGTATTCCTGGTACTCATGCAGCATACACACAAAGCAGAATTGGTAAATACTCAGAATCACAGAAATGCCACCAGACAATCAGAATTACGAAAATGCCACAAGAGGTGGTGAAAAGTGGAAAAACACCAAGAGACACAGAGACAAAACACACAAAAGCAAAAACCTATGCTAGAAATTGACCAAAACAAGTCCAGAAACAGTATCAAATGATTTTTAAAATTTTTGGGACTTGGACAGGGCAACTCCTAGATTATTGGGGGACTCAAAAATGGAATAAAAAAATTTCAAAAATTGAAAAAGTGGCCTAAACGATGGAATTTGGCGAAACGGATGATAGCCCTTAGAAAATGGAACATTTTCGAAGGGGGTCTAACGATTCGCCATTTTCTATCACTGTACCAAATTTCAACTCAATCAGAGATACTAAAAAAAAATGGTCCTGTTGGAAATCAAAAAAGCAGAACCTAAAACAGTGAAAAAAATGGTCTAAACGTTGGAATTTGGGGAAAATGAGTGAGACCTCACTTCCTTCTAGGAAGTGACTTTTGCTTAAACACCAAATTCCTTGTGAATAAGACCTGGTTTGAGTGATCGGAGTCAGAAAAATTTCTGTCCGCCACCCGAACCACCTAAACTACCTAAACTAAGCTATTTACAATATGTTACTAATCAAACCGATGCAAATTCCCCGGCAGCGACGCCATTTTTGGAAAGATTAATTGCCGTATCTCCCAAAACAACCAAGTTCGTAATTAATTTGCGAGAATTAGGGAACACGGGTCGTTTCCCAGCGAATTTACGGGCTTGTTTAATAACAATAGTGAAACGAGAATGATAAAATGGGGGTTTGGTTTAACAGAATAGAACAAAACGAAATAACATAACCAAAATGCAATAAACAGAGTCAAATAGAATCAAATAAATAGAGACAGATTAAAGATGATCAACCCAACGAATTGATTCCAAAAACCTCCATCATTGAACGAAAATACAACTAACCCACGTTTGGTTCCGGATGAATCGAAATCTCGCATTCATCCGGAGATCCCTCGCCTAGACGATCGCCTAGAATCTTTCCGGACAGTGGCGTCTCACTGTGCAATCGCACAACAACACTGTAACCTAGTCCGAACTAAGTCCTTGGGATGAACCAAACCGAATATTAAATCTAATATTCGAACTATTTTAAATCGAATCCGATAAGATGAAAACAGAATCGAGTAGTTACCGATTAGGCACGAGTTCTCTGGATGAATAATGGAATCCTCATCGTTGGGTTAATCACAAGAGTTTAGCCGATCATGGATGGGAAAATCGAAGAACGAACGAAGAACACGAAGAACGCGCGAAGAACGGATGAGAGAAAATGAAAACTTGTATTTTGATCCACTCTAATGTTAAAAACGTGAATGAATCTGTTTGTGGCAGCTGCCTCACTTAAAAATAACCTAAAACGAAATGGGCTCTCATAGTTTTAGCCCAAAACAGAAATAAAATAAAACTGGACTTAAATTACAAAATTCGGGTCCAAAATAAATCCAGAATTGTACATCCGACTTTGGCTCCAAAATTGACCGCCTTCTTGACCTAATTTGCTCTTGATGTCTTCATAACAATTGTAGCTCTCTGAATCATCTGAAATATGAGACAAAAATGAGGCAAATCCGATGTCTGGTTCAAGAGTTATGGTAGAAATAGTGAAGCAACACAAAACTGGAATTTTATTATTAAAAATGGCTAAAATGCAATAAAAGGCCCAAGGCCCAAATAAACATAAGAGCCATTATTTATTAGCTAAAGGGTCCTAAATTATTATTCAAGAGACAAAAATAAGTGTATAAAATATTCAATTATCAGTCAGCCAAAATGGGAGCTTCTTCTTCACACTCGTTCTCTCAATCTCAACTCAATGGATCACTGTCACTTCTTGTTCTTCTTTGAATTGGTGTTTTATGTGTTTCTCCATCGTTGGCATTTGGATGGTCGTATGATATTATGTAACACCCCTATCAATGTAATTGATGTGTTTGTAATTAATGTTGAGTTAATGAAAAGATGTATTTTTGATTAGTATTATTATTATATTGTCATAAATAATTTCATTGGAGAAATAATTTAAGAAAGGAAAAGCAAGGGAAAAACAGTCAATTTCTAGTAAAATAATAATGAAATTTTGTTCACCATGAAGGAGAGGAGAAAATCAGGTGATATAAGTCATATTCAGGCCCAAACTCGAGATGCGGGACCCACAGGCAGTTGACCGATAGAAACGGGACCAATAGGGACTTGTCAGGAGTTTCCTTTAGACTGAATGGGACAAGTGTGGGACACTCTGGGAAGTTGGGAGGGCACCACACGTGAGTGTCCATTCAGGGGAGAATATCTGGAAAAGTTGAAGAAAAGTACAAAAAAGAAGCAACTTTGTACCCAGCGGGGCCCGGTGGGGACCAGTTGATCAAAGCTGGACTGATAAAGTGAGGAAAAAGGGATTAATTATAGGGGATCAAATTTTTGTGCCCCATTAGGCGCCACATGACCCCCTCTAATTATTAAAGTGCTTACAAGGAGAGAAAGAAAGAGAAATCAGTGTAGAAGTTAAACTGCGGGTCCCACGTTTCAGGCAAAAGGGCAAAATGGGAAAGATAAGAAAAGAATTAATTGGGGCAGGCATGTGGGCCCAAAATGGCGTCACATGTGTCTCCTTTGGGCAGGCAAAAGCATGGGGAAAAGTTGGTAATAATTAGTAAGTTCCGGGCCACAATTGTAATTTACAAAAGTTTCGGGCCAAAACGGGTAATTTGCCCCAAAAGCAGGAAAATATCTGGTCTCTTTATGTGGGGCTGCGCCACATGGAAGCCTAGGGAGCTCTGGAAAATTCTGGAAAAACTTGGAGGATAAGTCAAGAGAAGCAGATCCAATTTACTCCACCCAGGACAGAAATTTACACCAGTTAATTCTATTCTTACCAGATCAATTTCACCTTTATTAAAAGGTGATTTAACTTATATTTTTCACCCTAAAGGGGAGAAATTTCCAGATTCCAGGAGATAGACCAGTCAACCACCATAGTTGAAGCTCAAGCACCAAAATCTCAAGTTCACTCACCGATTCTCCGATCGAAGGTAACACCGACAACTTCATCTTCTCAAGTTCTTGTTAAAGTATTTTCGTCTATAGGGTTGGGGCTTGGTGTTATGACTGGATTTTTGAATTTTTGAGGTTTCCAATGTCTCTGGAACGTGATTTTGTGTAGGTATAGTCATGGCTTAAGTTTCCGAAGTCGAAAACACCGAAAAACTTCTAAAACCAAGCTTACAAGTGATTCTGGAATTCTGGCAGTGGTGTTTCAACTTGGTCTTAAAAATAGTAAATGGAGTCTGTTTAGTCTGAAATTTTTATGGTAGAAGTTAAACACCCAGGGATTCACCGTGATGTATACTTTTTTGTCTTTTGGATTTTTCTACTAAAAGATAAAAATCGGTGAAGACAGTACAGGGTGCAACAGGGCGAAATATGACCAAGATGTAGAAAATAAGCAACACACCAAAATAAAAGTGTTTTCATGTTCAGAAAATATTTTTCCTGAAAAATATATTTTCTAACGGTTTAAAGGGCGCTGGTTGCATGTAAAAATTATATTTTTGGAATTTTCTAAAACTCTTGGAAGTTAGTCCAGAATCACTGAATTCCTGGAAATTCTGTGTTGAGCTCGGTTTTAGCAAGGAAAATGTAAGGATATGTTTATAAATACTGAAAATAGTATATTTTGATGTATTTTAGGTCAGGGGTATTTTTGGAAAGTCACCGGGCTTAGAAATATTAAAAGCAGTACCCACACTCCAGGTAGTAACCGCTTTACTTAGATATCTTTATGTGTTTTGTTGTATGTTGTGTTTGCCATGTGTGTTTTTGTATATGTTTTGCCAAATATGCATACAGAGTTATGTGATTCCTAGCGCTGAGGACGATTGGTCCGAGGCCAGCCTTGATTGGCGGCTGTACAAGTCGATAGGTCTGGGACTGTCCTGGTGTAGGCAGCTTTACGGGTCGTGACTCCAGTAAGTCCGGAGCTTGCCTTAGTAAGGCAGCCTGACGGCACGTGGTAGTCGGTGTTGTGTATATTCTGTTTGCATATGTGGTATGTTTGGCATGTTGCTTTTGACTTCATATTTGGCATGGTTACCTGCATACACTCTACACATTTAGTATTTGAGTACTGACGGTTACTCTGGGGGCCAACAATGGACTCCAGAAGCTTTTGTTGATTCAGCAGGACGCGCTTGAGTGGTGGAGGTTTCTTTTGCAAAGGTAGGGTGATGGTGCTGATGAAGGATAGGGGATGCCCTATCATATTTTGTATAGTATATTTTGGGATGACTGTACCAAGCTTCGGTGATTAGCCCACGGATTGAGGATTCCACTATCCAGAGGACTCGTTCTTAACGATAACAAATTCGTTTTTGTTTTGTAATTTCGGATTCGATTTACCTTCGGATTGGGTGTTAGATTTAACGCCCAGATTGAGAAACCCCAAGGATTCAGTTCGAACTAGGTTCAAGTGCTTACTGTGAGATTGCATAGTGACACGCCACTGTTCGGATAAACGCTAAGCGATCATCTAGTTGAGGATTTTCTGGATGAACGCAGAGATTTCGGTTCGTCCAGAATCAATCGCGAGTTCGTTTCAAAATCTGTTTTCGTCTGAGGAAGAAAAGTGGTGGAATTCGAAATCCTGGGTTGATCTTCTGTTTATCTGTTTAATCGTGTTTCATTTCGTCTTGTTTCTATTATTTCGTTTTTAATCTATTTGAACCAAAAACCCCCATTTTCTTGTTTACATTTCTTTGTTATTCCAATCAAACCCGCTGCGAATTCGTTGGGAAAATGATCCAGGTTACCTATTACTGCAAATATTTTTATTGAATCTGGTTATTTTGTTAACCAAGTGAGCTAGAGTGAAATTATCCCAATCAATGAGGTGAGATGAGTAAAACGCCAATACCTTGAGAGTTCTCTTGTGCTTCATTCTAATATTTTGGGTTGTGTAGTCAACTAATTTCTTTACATCCTTGATTATGACTAGTGTTGGCTTGAAGAATTTGATTAATTAATTCAATGCTTTTTAATTATGAAATTGATCATCTTTCAAATACATTAATGATTTGGACTTGGAATCTTGTACTCAATCGCCTTTGTTCAGGAGTACAAAGGTTTAAGTGTGGGGGAATTGATTGAACCATATTTTATATGATTTTTCATTATTTAATTGGGATTCTTAATGGATTTTGTCAAAGTTGTTGAGCTTAAAATGTCTTTCTTGTGATAAATTGATATTAAGAGTAAATACATTAAATTTAGACTAAAAGGGTAAAATTGTCATAAAATTGTTATTACTCTTAATCTTTGATTTTTCTGAGAATATTTGATGCAAATTAATTAATTTTGATTGTAGGTGATTGAAGGAATTAAATCAAATTTGAAAATGAAAGTTGGAGCTCAAATTGTAAAAGTTTCATTTTGGTCCCTCTACATAAACTTTCACACTTTGCAAATTGGTAACTAGTCAAAACTTGCGTTTTAACCAGGAACCTAATTAGGTTCAGCACTTCAACTAGATATTAAAACAGGGACCCGAGAGACTGAACGAGAGCGCCGCGGGAGAGAGAGCTGAGAGTCTTCCTTCACTCCATCCACCTTCCTTCTTCCTCTCACCGGCGACTCCATCCACCACCAAGTCCACCGGCGAGCTGCATCATCCACCACAGTATTTTGTTCCTTCCCTTAACCACTGTTCACCACCGTAGAAGACGCCAGAGAGGGGAGTCTGAGATCACAGAGTGCCGCAAGCTTGGGTCCTGTCGAGAGCTGGAGAGGGAGGGAACGGAGAGACCGTCGATCAACCACCAACTTCTTTCTCTTCCTACCGTCGACAGATTCACAGCTCACAACCACACACACCGTCGGACCTCCACCTTCGATCTCGCATCCACCATCATCATTGTTCACCTTCACTTCCGGCGAGCTTCGTCTTCTATCTCCACTGGCAACTTCCATTTCCTCCTTCAAGCAGACGTGGTTGTCCTGTTCCTTTTCCATTGATTATCTATTAATTTGTAGCTGTTTGAATTAGGAGATGGTTTGGTCTTTGATGGTAGTTCACAGCTGATTCCTTGCTTCTTGGTGATGATGATTTGTTCTTGAGCCCTATGGACTACATAGGGGAGTTTCCTATAATTCCATAGTCTAGATTTATATATATTGATTGCCTAGATTTAGGAATTGTTGTGTATGATTCTGGACTGAGATTAATGATTATTGTCTCTTATGGTTTGATATTTGTGACTGAGATTGGATTTGTAATATGAAGATTATATGTATTTGAATTGCTTTGTGGTTGCAAAGAGACTATGTTGATTAGCTTGATATTGTTTAATTAATTTGGTTGATCTGTGCATTTGAGGGACTGATTAGTACTCAATTTCAAGAAGACTCATGTTTACATTATTCCAATCTTAATTACGCATTAAGTGGGTTTAAATAATATCTCAAGAGGTAGTATTTAGTTACGATCGTAAGAGCTACTATTAATTGAGAATATTGGACTCAAGTGATATCTTGAGGTTTTTCTAATTAAGACTTAATGAGTTTTAACTTCCATAATTTTCGAGCAAGGATAGTCACTTCTTCATTACCAAGAGCATCCATCATTTATATTTCCATTTTCATATTCCATTCCATTTTATAAAAATACCAAAAATAATAGTTAGCATTTAATTAAATTGCATTTCTATTTTGGTTTATTAATTTAAAAATCCAAAACCTAATCCCCCTTGTTTTCATTGCATTTGCATGACATTTAGATTACTTAGGATTCAATAAAAGGCTCCTCGAGAAGAGAGAACGATCCTAGGTTTGCCTATACGCAATCCTTAGTTAATTTTTGATTATGGACCCCAAGGCTAATGAAAAAAGGTCTTCATCAGTCCCTATCTCAATTGGTGCCTTTAAGGAAGCTTGTGCATTTTTTCTGGACTCAACTTTCGACGTTGCAGGTACATCAATGAGCTGCATATTGTTCTTGGAACTGGTAGATTCAGGAACCTCTTTCTTTCTCCACAGAGCAGCATAAGCCTTTTTCATCTTGGGGTTGAGCTTTTCCTTTGATGAAACCTTCGGATTCAGCTCCCTTAGAATGTCATAGCGAGACCCAATGGTTTTCCCTTCTTGTTTCCCCATTGATCGAACATTACTAGCTGACTTGGGAATTTGTTGCTTGCACCGTGTCTATGGAATCGTACATAGATGCACTGTGTCTATGGAACCGTACTTAGATGCATTGTGATTAAGGAATCGTACTTAGATCACTATTACAGTTTTACGGGTTATAGTCATGATAACGCTGTATTGTTTTCCTGTATGGATCACTGCTATAATTCTAGAAATATCTGTTACGAATATGTTGTTTATAAGCATGAGGTTAACCGTTACCTGAGATCCAATGTGGTAAATTGGATCTCAGCTATAGCTTCAGGGTCCGGAGGACCGGGGGGCCGAGGAGAGAAGCAAGCATGCCACGTAGAAGATCCGGTTGAAGATTCCTATATGTTATAATATACTTTTAAACCACACGGTTTTTGTACTGCTGTTGTATCCAGCCAGACTTACGGCATTTTATATATACATATCAATTACTCAATCGCTCCGATGCTCTGCTCTGATTATTTGAAATGATGTTTTGATGAAAAAAAAAAATATACTGCTTTTGGAAAATGGGATTGTGAAGCAGGTTTTGTGAATAGTGCAAAACTCGAGTCATTAAGTGACAAACTCGAATTTTGGACCTTTGATGAGAAATCATGTCTTAGTTCAAAATCTCAAAACTGGAGTTTCCATTCCAAAACTAGAGTTTTCAAAATGTTCAATTTTAGCAGAAGTCTTTGCTTGGTTTAAACTCAAGTTTCCAAACTGAAACTCGAGTTTTCATGATTCTTTGAAAAATGAACACTTCTCTGCTTGTTCAAAACTGGAGTTTTCACAACTTTAGAAACTTTGAATTCTTCTCTGTAAGATCGAAACTCGAGTTTCCAAAACCAAACTCGAGTTTCCTCATGTATGAGAAAACACTGAAAAACCTTGTTAAGTCAAAACTGGAGTTTTCACAAGTTTATGATAGAGCATTGTTCTCTGTATGCTGTAAACTCGAGTTTCCAAAACCAAACTCGATTTTCCAACAAAGCTTGGAAACTTAGAGAACTCTCTGTGTAGCCTAAACTCGAGTTTCCAAATGTAAATTGGAGTTTTGCAATCTTTGAAAAATTGGTAGCTCTCTGTCTTGCCAAAACTCGAGTTTGTTAAAACCAAACTCAAGTTTGCTTTGTCTGTGAAAAACTTAGATGCTCTCTGTATGGTCAAAACTCGAGTTTTCATATCCAAACTTGAGTTTGCCTAACTTTGTAAAAACTTGAGCTATTATTTGTCAAGTCCAAACTCGAGTTTCCAAACCAAAACTCGAGTTTGTCTTCGACAGTAAGTTTTTCAACTTAACAAAGACAAACTTCAATCTGAGTTTACAATTGTTAGTTATCTTCAAAACCAATAGAGAACTAACATTCTCCCTCTTTTTGATGATGACAACACTTGTAAACCAGAGTTGCTACTTGTTTGAAAGATTTGGAATTTTAAAAGGATTTTACACAAACAAGAGTTGATATGCAGCATGACAGTTATGCAATTTGACAATTTCAATAAGTTGACACAGTATTACAGAGTATAGCATAGCAGAAGCAAATGAAACATAAAAGTATTGCATTTCATTTCAACTTAAAATTCTTACATCAAAAGTTAGTTGATAATGACAGTAATAGCAATAAACACATATCTGTCACAGAGTTCAGAGTTGCTAATACAGATCTCTTTGCAACACAGAAACATTAAAAAAAAAAAATACAACTCAAACTTCAACTCAAAAACTCTAAGGCTCTGGTTTCTTTGGTTCTTCTCCCCCTTTGTCTTCAACAAAAGAGGATGGAGCTGAGATCGAAGGTTCATCCAGAGGAGTAGAAAGTTTGACAGTAGATGCAGGTGATGGAATTTGGATTGGAGAGGCAAGAGGGGTTGGTAGAATCTCAGTGGTTGGTGTAGAGGGAATGGGTTCAGTGGAGGGGGCTATGGGAGTGGTGAAGGTGAATGAAGGTGAGGCTGAAGGGGAAGAGGATTCAGTCTTCAACCCAGTAGGAGTCCCAAAACCAGAGGTGGAACCCGTGTCTAGCTTCTTGACAAGAGCATTCAGGCGATTGTCCATTCTTTCTTGGGAGACTAGCAAAGTAGTCAACTGAGCATCCTGATCAAGCATGTGGCTAGAAAGGTTCTTAATCTCAACCTTCATTTCTTTCTGGGCATCCACCACATCTGAATTGCCCTTGGTCACTTCAGATACTAATTGAGTAACCTCCACTTGGATTCAGTCAGCCATATCATCAAAAGCCTTGTCCACTATGGCCTTGACTCTTGCATCAAAGTCAGTAGACCTTGGCTTATATAGGGACACTACCTTGTTGTTTAGAGGTGGAGTCCAAATTTTAATCCTTGTTGTACCAAGGTGCAAAAGGTTGCGATTTGGGTAAGGATTCCCACCCTTTTAATGTACATCTACTCAGAGGAATGTATTATGGAGATTGGGAATCTAATTGGAAGAGCTCTCAAGGTTGATCTCCATACTCTAGCTCAAAAAGAGAACAACCAACATGTAGTGGAAAGAGGGAAGTTTGCTAGAGTGAGTGTTGAAATAGACCTGAATAAGCAACTTCAATCTAGATTTTCACTCCGGAATCGTATATACCTTGTGGAGTACGAGGGGCTTGATACAATATATTTCACTTGCGATTTATAAGGACATATTCAAGAGACTTGCCCAACCAAGATACAAAACTAAGCTCCTTCAACAAATGAAGGGTCGTCATAGGGCCATTCCCTGACACCAGTAAACAAGAGGGAAGGAAAACAGCCAGCTATTAGTGCACCTGGTATTCCAGTAGAGGAAGAGTTTGGCATGTGGATGAAGTCATAACAGGAATTTTAGGTAAAAATTACCATTTTGCCCCTATTCCCCTAATCGCCGTAATTTCGCCAGCACTTCGTTACTTTGACTCTAATCTTCCAAAATTTTGCCAGAACTTCGACCCCACCATGATTTTCGAAATAATTACTAAAATACCCCTATCATATGATATCTAATCATACTTGGAAGATTAAAGACTAATCTAACATTTTTACTCTAACTACTGAAAGAACTACGAAAGCTTAAGACTAAGTACCGAAAAACTTACTCAGAGCTTCGCTACAAAATTCCCTGGACTTCCTCTCCTCCTTGCTGCTCCTCCAATTCGAAATTCTAGAGTGAATTTTGGTGTGAAGTTTTCAAATGAGGGCAAGGGGTATTTATAGGGGTTTTTGAAGTTACTATTCACACTTTACCAGACCGGATATCGACCGTCAGATCGCACTTGGACGAAGTGTCATGATCTCCTCCTATCCACATGGCATCCGTCCTTTTGGCTCCCCAAAAGTTAAGGGATGAGCCAATAAGGTGGTGCCACATGTCCTGCTTCCAGAAGGTTTTACCACATAGTTTCCCGATCGGTGCCCGAATCGCGTAATCGCGCCAAATCTCAGAAATTCAAAATCATAACTTTGAAGATCCTTCCTCACTCACTAAAAATACCTGGTCTAAATAAAGTTTTGACCCCTTCCAGGTATTCTTCGGTCCTGCTGAAGTTTTACGGAAAAACGTGCCGGTTACGGAATTAACTTCCGGAATCGTCAACCTCTGGACAAAAATTCACTGATTCCAAATATGTCCAGATAATCCCCAACTCATCCCCAGATCTTGAGTTATAATTTATTTTCTTCAAATTCCAACTGGTGATTATCTGCTTCTTTCACAGATTACCCTATTTCGTCTTATTACTTAAGTATTCTACCGATCTCAGAAATGACTTCTGAAACAGTCCAGTCCGAGATAAAAATTCACTCATTAATATTCTTCTCTGACTTTAGAAATCTTGTCCTTGATTTTCTAGATAGGATTTGATTTCTATCCGTGGTCATTTATCCTATTTACTTTTTACATAAATTATATTAATTAAATAATACAAGTTGCAAGAAAGATCATGATATTTTCCTCTTCAATCTTATCCACATTTTCTCTGAAATTTTCGGCTGGCCCTTTATAATTATAATTAATATTTATTTTTTGATTAATTAATTAATTAATTAATTGTTTATTTATTTCAATTTTCTTAAAAATTTCCAAAAATTCCCTTATTGGTCCATTCTTGCATTTAGGCTTAAAATTACTTAATTTCACCAATTTTCCTTTTATATTTTCCAATTAATTAGCAAATATATTTTATGCTAATTTTAGCCATAAACCACTATTTTTAGGGTTTTACATAATTATCTTTGAATTTTCCCTTGTTTATGCCTAAGTAGTTTGCCAATAATTACTTAATTAGTTCCTTAATAATTGTTGATAATTTTCTTAATTAGAATAACTCCTTACCTCATAACTTTTGCACTGACATTAGTATTTTATATTCTATGCATTATATTAACATTTACGGGGGCATTTTGATCATTTCAATACTTTTTTTATTCTTCCCCCTTTATTTTTCCAAGGTTATATTTTATTAAATTACCAAAATTAGAGACAATATACTCTCTTAATTTTAATAATTATTTTTCTACCTCCTAGGATTTTTCATAAATTTCCTTAGGCTTTTTATGCACTACAGGGGCATTTTTGTAATTTTGGCACGTTGGCACTTAAATTCTCTAATTTCCTACAGAACTCATCTTTGGAAAATAGACTAAATTCACACAAGAATTAAGACCACAAATTCATCTATCAGAAATAGCCAATTTATTTATACGTGTATTACAATTTTATCTGTTGCTTGATTCCCCTTGTTTCATTTCTTGTTTGTACTCTTTGTTTAATCTTCTTGTTCATTTCATTCCATTAGGTTCAGACCTTGTGTTGTTATTTACAAATTTAAGTTCTGCATTTATTGTTAATTACTTGATGAACTGATTGTGCTGGAAATATTATTGATGCTCATTGGTAAGATTTTCTTGTGATTTCTACTTGAAGTAGCAATATGTTGATAGCGCGATCTTGGTTTGTAGTATTGATTATTGAAAATGCTTAAGTTACTATGGAAAATTGAGGTCAATTCTCTTTCTGTAGACAACAATCGATCTCCCATGCTTCTTGAAAAAAAAAAAAAGTCTGTTATCCTTCTCTGAAGGCTGCTTAATTCTATAGAAGGACCAACCCTGCTGTCCTTAACTTGCTTAACTGTCCCCACTGTGTAGTTGGGTGAAACATTGTGGAAGGAAATTGGATGTAATTTCTTTTGAAGTGACTAAATATGTAGACCTTCAACTATGCTATTCTAGGTGGCTAGAGACCGTGAAAAAAATCATGCATGGGATATTTAGTTAATGCCAATTGTATTAGCCAAAAAATGGATAGAAAGTGAATTAAGTTTTGTGCTTGAGAAATAAAATAGGGAAATTTTCATTGTACCCCCTCTGTAGCCATTTAATATCAAAGAGCTCCCAAAATTTTATGAAATTTCATTGCACACTAGGTCTAAACTGAAATTAAAATTTGAGAGTGAAAATACAATTATGCCCTTGCTTTACAAGTCAAATACTCCTTCTAATCCTATTTATAAGAGCTCAATAACCGAATTATGTGGTTTAAGAAATTTGTTAAAATTAGTTAAAATAACAAGTATGTCTGAAATGAATTTCGTTTTCTAAGAATGCCCTTATTTATGAGGGGCAAGTAAGGAAGAGAAATAAAGTAAATATAAGTATCATCGACGTTTTAATTAATGCAATACATATAATTAATGAGGGGTAAAAATGGAAAAAAGGTCATTAAATGCTTAGGCAACTCTTGTTTGGCTCTTATAAAAAAGACCAAGACAATTCAAATTTAAGGCTCTTATAAAAAAGACCAGAGGGAGTATGATTATTTACAAGATGTGGGAATTTACAAGTCAAATATGCTTATTTACAAGAAAAATAAATGAAAGTTCAAGACCATCTTGGCCATGTACAAGACAAAGAGCATATTCACACGAATACATGCTATTTATAAGACACATTTGGGAATTTACAAGTCTAATGTGCTTATTTACAAGTCACGTGTGAGAATTTACTAGATCATCTCAGCCATGTACAAGACAAAGGCATAAATGCCTTTTCATTCAAAAAAGCTAATTTTAAGTTGGTTCTAGGGGTGCAATGATGTTTCAAAAAGTTTTGGGGGCTCTTTGATATTAAATGGCTATAGAGGGGTGCAGTGAAATTTTCCTAATAAAATACTGGTCAACTGATCAAGAGCTGGATTTTGCATTTTATACAATAAGGGTTTCTTCTCAAGTGCACTTCCATTGTATGTGGGAGAAGTAGAGAGAAAAAATCCCTGCACCCTAAATTTTCAGTTTATTTGTTTCTCTTTGATAGATTGCCCACAAATATTTCTGTTACATAGTAATTCCCCCTCTTTTGCCTTCAAGTACTTTTAAGTAAGGAATATTTGAGTTTATTTTTAGAGAAAACCTATGAATATTTCTGTCTCTAAATTCTAATTATTTATAAATCTTCATTTCAGATCCATGGCTCGTTGGAGTGGAGTTTTGAGGGTTTCATTATATCCCAACCCCAGGACATACTGTAGAGTTGGTGCATCCATCTGCCTTTCCCCTGAATCCAAAACATTGAGTGTATGTTACTTGATCTTGAAAGTCTATAAAAGCATACGGCGCTTCATTCTTCAAAACTTGTCCATGTTTCCATAATTACATCTTGATGTCTCTAGCTATTTTTAGTGCTACGAAGGTAATTATAGCTATGGACTTCATTCTATGACTTCATTATGTTCTTTGGTATCATGATATTTTCTTTGTTGCTGACATATTGTTTTCCTTCTCTGAAATGTCTTGTTCCATAAACGTGGTTGAATTTTAATGGAGTAGTTTCTTGGTAGTTCTCCTTAGCATTGCTTACTTGGAAAATGAAAAAATTACTGTGCTTCGATGTGGGTGATTTTTCTGTCAATTTCAAAGGTTATCTTAGGTACTTAAAAAAAAGTTGACAGACTCATCGGATATATAAGATATGGTATGATACACATTCTGTATTATTTAATTATATGCATCCGTACTGTTTTGTACCTATATGTCTCTTCAAAGTTCGACACTAAAATGTGATCATTTGGAGTTTATAAGGTAAGACAGAAAAAAGGGGTCTCATGGATATTTATAGAAATGTGATGCTTCTGTATGTTCCTTTTTGCCAAATGATGTTTTTCTATCAAGAACAAAGAACAAAAATTTTATTTTTAAGTTGTTATAGACATTTTATTCATGTATTTGGGTAGTTATAACATGTATACTAACAATTTTAGAATTTAGAATATCTACATTCATTTTATCTTTTAATGAGTTGATTATACATATGGAAAAACTGCATAACTAATTATATCTGTATGTGTTTATATGCCCCTTACCCATATCCTTACATCTCAAATTTCTGTATTCTAAGTATCATATCGTATCGTATTAGATATGTGAAGCTGTATTGGTTTTACATAGCTTGCAATTTGGTCGTCCTCTCTTCCATTATGTGACACATTACTGCCCATTTGCACCAGATGGCATTGTTTACTTGAAAATATTTTATTTAGTGCAGGTACCATCAGCAAATGCTGTCTTTTTCTGTGGTGATCGTGTTGAAGGGACTGGTAATCCAGTGATTGAGAAACTATCAGATCTACAGAAAATATCTGAAATTCTGGTGTCAAAATTTGGTCATTCAATCAATGCTTAGGTTATTGAGGCTTCTGTTTTTAATGGGCCTTTTGCTGTCTACAATGAGTTCATACGTGAATCAATATGGAGAGCCGAAGTTGTACAGTCCAGTTGGATTTCCAGCATCTACATCAACTGTCTCACTCTTATCAAGTTCCCTTGAAGAAGTATGCCCTGATTTCCCCCTCATTAATGTAATACCCTAAAAATCCCATTTATGATAAGTATCATAATTTGGTGAATAATACCTATTGAAAATAGGTGAATATGTGGTTTCAAATAATAAGTTTTAATTATCTTATTTTCCAAGGTAATTTCTATGGAAATTAGAAGAGATAAAATGCCAAATAAGCCTTAAGTGAATCTATGAGTCGTAAAATACTATGATAAATCCAAAGAGGCAATAAAATATTTGGTAAAAATTAGAGAGTATGTTGTCGCTAATTTAGATAATTTTTGGGATTATTTCCCTTGAAAAATAATGAGGCAAAAATCAAAAAGTATTTGGAGGACCAAAAGGACCCCATGATTTTTAATATTTTACATGGGATACAAAATACCAATGTCAGTCCAATAGTTGTGAGATAATAATTAACCTCAATTAAGAAAATTGTCAACAATTAGTAAGTGATTAATTAAGTAATTAATTGCAAATTGTTTAAAGCATGAGAAAATGGGATATTCAAAGTTAATTATCCAAAACCCGTAATTGAAGATTAGTAACCAATAAAGGGTCAAGATTAGCATGAGAACAATTGTTAATCAATTGGAGATGATAAAGAAAATGTATTAGGTGAATTATATAAAATCCCTAAAGTCTAAATAACCAAAAAGTAATCTTTGGCAAAATGCAAGAATCAATGGGATAATTAGATACAAGATATATAAGGCATAAAGTAATTAAACAAAATGAAAAATGAAGAGTATAAGGGGCAGCCGAATTGGTTGATTAAAGGGAATCAAATTGAATGTGTGTGTGGGTGTATAAACCGAAATTGTAGAAAGAAAAGAAGGAAACTTTATTGTGAAGTTGTTGAAAAGTCAAAAGAGGCAACAACCGGCCAATAGAAACACATGGAGGCAAGGGATATTTAGGCAAGTGGATGGAGCATATTCTTTGGCCAAAAAGGGAGCATCTTTTCCAAAATGAGAATAGGAAAGGAGAGAGAAAATGATGTAGTGTAAAAGCATTTGCAAGTGGATAAAAATAATAATAAACAAAGGAGGATTTGTGTAAAAAAAGGCAACAGGATAAATGAGAACCAATAGAAAATAAATTCTAACTCAAAATCCTTGAATTAGGTTGCTAACAACTGAACATATTATGATTCAGTATAATTTTGTCCCGAGTTGGACATTACCCGAAGCGATTTTCGTAACCGATCAATTAGGGTGGGTCGAGCTTAATGAAAAATATCAAGAAATAAAAAAGGCTCATATATGGGTTGATTCATATACTCGCAGGTTTGGCAAACCTACTAGTACCGGTCAAATTGGATTGGGTTGATCCCGTTGAATAGAAAACACAGGCTACTATAAAGGCAACATGGAATAAGGACCGGTTAACCCGTCCTAACCAGTTTGGGTGTGTCTATATATATTTGGGCATATTTTCCACGTATCTCTTTTTGAAAAAAGATAAAATGATATTAATGAAATATAAAAAATAACATTACAAGTACAGTAAAGAGAATAAGTAAGACAGAAATTTAGAGAATACAAAATGAGAAGCATGAACTACTACTATATAAATAGATGGCAAAAGGAGATGTCCTTCAAGATAACTTCATTTATTCCCGACTTGGAGCTGAAGCGATTGAGAATTGAAGTAAAGGAAGGGAGAATTTATGACCCAACAAAGGGAATATAATAACAGAAACAGTTGTTAAAATTAAAACTGTAATCCCCTTGAAATATTAAGGTTTATTGAAGATGCCGTAAAAGTTGACCCTAAAAACATATCCATAAATGGCCGATTATATGTTTATCTAATTTCTTTGCTTTAACTCCTCATAAGAGAAAATTCCAACCAGAATTTTAGACCATTCCATTCAAATAATATTATGTTTGTGTGTGTATATAAATCTCTATCATTCATTGAACATTACAAGGAAAACTAAAATTTTATTGTTTGGATTTATATATAATGAACAGCTCAAAAAAATAATGAATGACTATACTATAGCTAAGTTGGATTGAGTTAAAGTTCAATGACTAAATTTCAATTGAGTCAAAAATTATAGGAATTGAATTGTAAGGAGTTAAAATTCATGGAATTGTAGGATTGAGGTAAAACCAAGAACACATGATTAATTTTCCCTAATAATGATAATTCTTCTTTTAAAATGCTTCATTAAAAAATCAATTTTCCGACTATTACAATAATTTTAAGGCGGCCATTCGAGTTTAATTAGATTATTTAAATTTCTTTGATTATCAATAACAATAAATAAATAAATAAATAAATAAATAAAAGGCGTACTGTATTTTTGCCAGTATCCACTGTTTTTTTTTTTTTGGTCAAAAGTATCCACTGGTTGATACTACATATTTCATTTATTCATTCAATCAACTCTAACATCCTTAACATACATTTTTTGGTAGAATAATTTATTTGCAACTTTATTATTATTACTTTTTATTTGATAATGGGTTTCTGGAGCGGCTTTTTACCTCTTCTAGTAAGAGCTCTTCCTGGATTCAAACTTGTGCTCTCCTTGTTAGAGAGTGAGACCGCTTACTACATCAACCAACAACTTGTTAGTTTTATTGGTTCAACACAAACATGAATCGCCACCTGGGGAATTCCTCTATGTGGTGGTAAACAATGGCGGTATGCTTTGCTCGTTCCTGAAAAAGTTACCACCATCAACAGCAGCTTTCACTTTGGCCAATCTTTCAAAATTATTTTTGAAATATTTACGACCCCAAGAAGATCTTGCTTCTTCATAGCTAGAACCATTACCACCACCTCTGTTCACACCCAGATCAAGGTCTCTATAATTCAAATAAGCCGCCCTCGGATTCTTTGAAACGTACGGCTTCATGTACTCGTACAACCTTCTCATCCACTCCGCATGTTCATCTGTCTCTTCATTATAATCCCAATACACCAAATACTGAATCCCATATATGATCCCATTCCTATGTGGAAATGGAGTTTCTGAATCTGAAATCTCTCTCATTTTTCCTCCATAAGGTGAGAATATCAACACTGGTGAATTCTGATTCTCCTCCAAAAGAATATTCCATAATCCTTGTAATCCAAACTTGGGAATTGGTTGTGTCACATAGTCAGATTTTGCCTTGAAGCTTCGAAATGTTTGGTTTCTCTGAAGCAACACGTCCATGGAGGTGTTCATAGAGTATCCTGCAAAATAGACAACGGATTGAATCCAACTCATCTTCATGCAGTTATTTCTCTGCAAATTCAGTTCTGGGAAGGTGTTGTTCATCAAAATCGTCACATTTTCGGCTTCTCCGAGGTATAATCCCGAGAAAGAAAATGTTAGAATTTTAGAAGATGAACCATTATTCAGTGTTACGTTCCCAACTCCCATAACTGCATGAAGAAACATCTCTCCTGGGAGTTTATCTGCAACATTTTGCCATTTTTCGAAAAGTGTCGAAGCATCTTCGTCTTGTAGAGTTCTTGAGATTTCGAAAATTGTTACGGTTGGAGGGACACGAACTAGGTTAACTTTATATGCAGTGATAACACCAAAGCTTGATCCTCCTCCTCCTCGTACAGCCCAAAACAGATCTTCCCCCATTATCGTTCGATTCAGAATCATCCCATTAGAATCCACCATTATAACATCGACAACGTTGTCGGCCGCTAAGCCGTATTTTCGAAAGATTGTACCAAACCCACCACCACTAATATGTCCTCCTACTCCTACGGTAGGGCAACTTCCAGCTGGGAAGCCAAGGACGTAACTTTTACTAGCAATTGCATGGTACAATTCTCCAACTGTAGCTCCTGCTTCAACCCAAGCAGTTTCGTCTTCGAGGTTTACGGTTATGGATCTAACGTTGGAGAGATCGATAATGATGAAAGGTTGGTTTTGGTAATCTGAGGTATAAGAGAGACCTTCATAGTCATGGCCACCACTTCGGACTCTAACTTGGAGACCCTGTTGCTTGGAGCAAACTACAGCCGATTGGATGTGAATGACGTTTTTCGGAGTGACAATGAGTTTCGGTTTCGGGGTTGAAGATGAAGAAGTGTCTGAGAATCTGAGGTTTCTTATGGAGGATTGAAGAAGAGGTTGGTATGAAGTGTTATTCTGAGTGATAATAAGCTGTGAAGACGAATTAGGGTTTCCGCCTAAATGAAATGCAAAGCAGTTAAAAAAAGCATCTTCGAGAGTAAGAGAGAGACACAGAGAAGGAAAGATAGTGATGATGAATAGAGGAAGAAAATGAAGAAGCTTATGATTTTTCATGGCCATGTTGGTTATTATTTTGTGTGGGTTGAGAAGAATAAGGAAGATGAAGTAATAGTTATAAAGGAAATTCGATGCGGCTATATTGAGTATTTGAGTAGAGAGACAAGAAGAAAATGTGAGATTGATATGGAAGTTGTGAGAAATTCTAAGTTTTGAGAAAGAAGGTTCTGTCTTCTCATTGGTTGTATCATCACTTCTCTAGGCTTACAAAGACGAGAGATTCGTACGCAAGTCTCTCAATAAAGTCTGTTTGGTTTAGGCGCGCGCAGCCGAATTGTTTTAGGCACCGAAATAATATATGGAAATGGGCTAATTGTTTGATTTAGGCGCAGCCGAATTCTGTTTTAGTT
The DNA here is from genome assembly GCA_025563575.1 of Acacia pycnantha. Lineage (NCBI taxonomy): Eukaryota > Viridiplantae > Streptophyta > Magnoliopsida > Fabales > Fabaceae > Acacia > Acacia pycnantha. Next base: position 10,592,566 of record JAMWYP010000004.1, on the reverse strand, counting down.
AAAATCCAAGAGATTAATACGTTAGTCTCTCAAATTTAGGTAATATATGTGGAAAAGTTGGCAATATATGGGTTGGGTTTCTCTCATCATCATTTTCTCATTGTCCCTCATAATCTCTAAATCACATTCATCCAATCAACACAGTACTACTTTCACTTTTCTCTCATTTTTCCAAATCAATGGCCAAGGGCCAATGAGAGACAATGAGAAGAAGGATAAGGAGAATATCTCCTTCCGGCAATATATACCTACGATCCTGTTCTAAAATGTAAGATTTGAGTTTGTTTGGTTTGAGGGATTGGAGGGGAGGGGAGGAGGATGGAGGGATTTTGACCCCCTCCCTTTGTTTGGCTAATCATATTATTTAAGAGGGGAGGGGGAATTTTTAAAATTTTTCCCCTCCCTCCCCTAAAAAATGTCACCACGGACAAAAATTGGCGTGTCAGTGGAAAAAAATGTCCCTAGTCTTTTTCTATTATGCCAGAAATACCCTGAGTCCCTCTTTTAGGTTTAACTTGATGTAGCTAACAAGAACCCTATTCAATCCGATTTGAGATGCAAATAAGAAATCCTAGAGCGCAGTTTCCCAGACTATGGAATTGAGAAATGGATAGTTGGATTCAAGAGAAGTAAAAGGAGAATAAAATAAATAAATAAATAAAAATCAAAGGGTCGTTTTTTCTATGTGAATTTGGAGATTAGAAACCATGAGCAAGATCAAAATGCGCACACATCAAGTGCCTAAACGAACATCGGATACCAATCGCAATTATTTATCGCAGTCGTTAACAACAGATGCTTCTTTTTACTTGGTGTGATTATCTAATTCTTTGCAATGCCATTTTCCATTTCTGATCTCTCTGCGAATTTCACTGGCCATTATATTCAGGATTTGTTTTAATTATAATATGATGCCTTCTATAGCTGGTACGTAATTTAAAAATTTATTATTTTATTTACCGACCTATAATTTATCTTGCTTTTGGTAAATCTGATCTCACTATTTTCTTAATTAACAACATTCATCAAGTTCATTATTTTTACACTTAATTTGTCAAAATTATGGTGTCATATACATGTCAATGCTTAGCTTCATGGTTGATTTGTATAGCTTGATATATATATATATATCACTTAAGACAAACATGTTATTTATAATTAAACGTTATTATACATTTGATAAAGTTTGGAAAAAAATCACTTATAACATAAATAAAGTTGTCCATGGGAAGATAATCTCCCTCTCCTCATCTCCTGACCCAAATAAGGTAACCTTAAAATTGTTCTTATAACATAAGGGTAAAGTTGTCAATGTAAAAAAAATTTCCCTCCCTTCCCCTCCTAAACCAAACAAGGTAACATTAAAATCTCTCTTCTCTCCTTCCTTCTGATCAATCCAAACAAGGTAATATTAAATTTCTTCTTATCCCTTCCCCTCCAATAAAATTCCCCCTTTCCCCTCCCCTCGTCAAACCAAACAAACCCTAGTGAAAGGGTTTGTTTCGAATATAAACATAACATCTAAATTCACTTTATCTTTTAAATTTGTATTGCAATTTGTATGGTAAATTTGGTCCAACATTTTGAACAAGAGGAGTATTAAATAATAAATAAAAAAACTGATTTTAGAGGTTAATTCATATAAAGTTGTTATGGAATGCTTATAATAAACATGGGAGGGACATTTTTTTTCCTCGAATAATCCATATTAAAAGGAGGTCCATCAATGAGGATAGTATCAAGCATTTTGAATCAATTTAAAGTTAAACACAATTTAGGAAAGTATACCAGTCTAGTTGCAAGTAGTTTAAATTGTTTGAAATAATGTGTTTGTACTATTTAAATTTAAATGTACTATTTTGTTAGATGACCATTAATACTTATTTCCTTCTTTTATTTCTTCCACAACTCCAAGTTGCTTAGTATGTTTCATTATTTATTACTTTTTTTTCTTTACCAGATTTGAGTTAAATGTGCTATTTTATTTATATTTAAATTTTTATTTGATGATTCCAAATAATTCCTTCTATTTAATTAGTTAAATTTATCTAATATTTTTTTCATGTCTTTCTTCTCAGTTGTTTCTAAATTTTTTCCATGTCTTTCTTCTCAGTTGTTTCTATTTATTTGTTTTTTCTAATTCACTATTTTTCATTTGATATTATATTATATTAATTGTTTTATCTTATTTTTCCATAATCTTATATGATTCCAAATAATTCCTTTTATTTAATTATTCAATTCAATATTAATTATTTTCTCTTTTTTCTATAATTTTATAACTTCTAAAGGTTTGGGTATATATTAATATTTAAAATATTTAAATGGACTTCTGCAGTCATATTCCTTATTTTCGCTTCGCTTCTTATTTGATTTTTTTTTTATTTGTAGTTGATGATTATTGTTATTACCTATAAAAAAAAAAATTGCTACTCATTCTCTTCGATTTATTTATTATTTGTTACTATTTATTATATATAGTATTTATTATTTATTTATTGTAATACTTATAATTTAATAATCGGTAATATTTATAAAGTATCATTATACATTTTTTTCCATGTGTAATTCACATTCTTCAGTAATATATTATTTTTTTAGTTTTTTTCCATAACTTTATAATTTAATGGACTTTTGAGTTAAGTTGCTCATGTTTGTGCTTATTTAAATTATATGAGTTGATTTAGATGTGCTATTTTATTGTCATGTTTAACTTATTGTTTGTTACATTAATAATTAATCAGTTAAATTTGTTTTCCTTTAATTAGTTAATTTTTTTAATCATATCTATCTATTTATTATTTATTTGTTTCTATTTGATCTTTTTATTGTTATGCTAATCCATCCTTCCTCATTGGCTCCCCCCCCCCCCAACTTTATATAACTTAATGGACTTTAGAGTATTTGAAGTTGCTTCATATGTTTTGTGTTGCTTAATTTAACTTAATATTGTCATATTATTTGTTATTATTTGTTGTCATGTTTGTTTGTGCTTTTTAAATTATTTGATATTTAGTTAGTCAAATTATTTACTATTTATTTATTATTTAATAATTAAGAGATTTTTATGATTTATAATTACGATGTATGACCCACTAATATTTTTATTATTCTATTTCTTGCGTCACTTGGAATTACTGAATATATTTGTATTATATAAATTATTTGAGGTAAATGGGTTATTTCTCTTGGCTTTCTTATTTTCTCTTCTCTTTCTTATTTTATTTGTATTTTATTATGATTGTTATTTCCTCTCTCCTCCTTCTCGTTCATTTATTTATTATTTGTTATTATTTATTTATTTATTATAATATTTATTATTTACTAATTGGTATATTTATGAATTAACAATAATTATATTATTTTTATACTTTTTTCATGTCTCTCCTCATTTGTTTCTATTTGATTGTTTATTTTTATCTTTTTTCCTTAACTTTTTAACTTGATGGACTTTTGAGTAATTTAAGTTACTTAATATGTTTTTGTTATTCAAATTGTTTGATTTAGATGAGTTATTTTGTTGTTATGTTTGACTTATTATTTGTTGCGTTAATTAGTTAATTTTTTTCATTAAATCCTATGGCGGAATGCCCCCACCTAAATTAGTTAAATTTTATTTATTTATTATTAGTAAACTATTTTCTTTTATATATGACTCTCTTCTCTTCTCATTTGTATTTGATTTTTTTATTGTCATACTATTCATCCTTCCTCATTTTCTATTATTTTTTTTTTCCATAACTTTGTATAACTTAATGGCCTTTAGAGTATTTGAAGTTGGCAAGTTGCTTAATATGTTTGTGTTGTTTAAATTATTTAACTTAATATGTTTGTGCTATTTAAATTATTTGATTTAGATTTTCTATTTTGTTGTCGCTTTGATTTTTCTGTCATACTTGACTTAAATTGTTTATTACTATTAAATTTTTAATATTTATTTATTTTTTATCATCTTTATTCTTTAAATTTATTTTTTATTTACTAATTGATAGGTATTTATGATTCATAATTATTGTCTTTGACCGCTAATATTTATTTTCTTATCCTATTTCTTACGCCACTTGTAGTTGCTAAATATATTTGTATTATTAAATTGGGCTCTTTTGTTTGTATATGAATTTGTATTTGATGATTTTATTTTTCAAATAATTCCTTAATTTGAAGTCAATATTTAATTGGTTAAATTTTTTTCTATTTATTTATTGTTTTACATATTCATTTTAAGTCAGTTATCATCTAAGTTGTCGGTATATAATAGTTATATTTAAAATATTTAAATAGACTATTTATTGTAATATTTATTATTTAATTATTGGCCTTATTTATGAAGTCAATATTTAATTTTTTAAATTTTTTTCTTTATATTTATTGTTTTACATATTCATTTTAAGTCAATTATCATCTAATTTGTCGGTATATAATAGTTATATTTAAAATATTTAAATGGACTATTTATTGTACTATTTATTATTTAATTATTGGCCTTATTTATGAATTATAATTATATGTGACAGTAATTATTTTTTAAATGTGTTACATTAATATTTAACTAGTTAAATGTGTTACTATTTATTTATCATTTATCATATTTATCTATTATTTAAAGTGGTTTCATATGTGGGCTATATTATTCGTATTTTAAATGATCTGTTGTTCTATTTGTTTTTTTATTCTTTTTTTTTTTTGGCTTTTCTATTGGCTTAAAATTTGCATTTGATTATTATTATTCTTTTTTCTTTTCCTTTTTTCTTTTTTTATTGTCTCAGTATGATGAATTTTTTTATCCATTCCATTTGTTGTCTTTTATTTATTATTTTATAATTTTTATTTATTGTAATATTTATTATTTAATAATTTATAATATTTTTAAATATTATTGTTTGTATCAGTAATTATATTATTATCCTATTTTATCAAGACTCTCTACTCATTTGTTTCTATTTCATTGTTTTATTGTCACGCTAATTCATCCTTCTTCATTTTGTATTATATTAATTTGGTATCATATTTCTTGTTCTCTCTTTTTTACCACAACTTTATTTCTTAATGGACTTTAGGGTAATTAAAATTGCTTAATATATTTGTGCTATTTAGATTATTCAAAAATATTTTAATTATTTAGTAATGAATAATATTTATGAATTGTTAATATATATATATATATATATATATATATATATATATATATATATATATATATATATATATATATATATATATATATATATAAATAATTATTTTACTTTTTTACTTTTTCCACAACTCTCTTCTCATTTCCTTCTAATTTTAATTTTCATACTAATTCTACATTTCTCATTTGGCATTATATTTTTATTTGTTTTCTCTTTTTTTTTAATAACTTCTTAAATTTTCATGTGTTCGTGCTAATTAAATTTAAATGTACTATTTTGTTAGATGACCATTAATACTCCTTCTATTTCTTCCACAACTTAGAGTTGCTTTATTATTTATTAATTTTTTAGTTTTTTTTGCTAGATTTGAGTTAAATGTGTATTTTATTTATATTTAAATTTTTATTTGATGATTCCAAATAATTCCTTCTATTTAATTAATTAAATTTATCTAATACATTTTTCATGTCTTCCTTCTCAATTTTTTTTATTTTTATTTTTGTTAATTCACTATTTCTCGTTTAGTATTATATTATATTAATTGTTTTATACTTTTTCCATAATTTTATATGATTCCAAGTAATTCCTTTAATTTAATTATTTAATTCAAAATTAATTGTTTACTTTTTTTCTATAATTTTATAACTTCTAAAGGTTTTGGTGTTATTAATATTAAAATATTTGAATGGACTTCTGCAATCATATTATTTATTCTTTCTTCTTTCTTCTGTATTTTCTTATTTTTGCTTCTCTTCATGTTTGATTTTCTATTTGATTTGTAGTTGATGATGATTATTATTACCTATAAAAATATTTATTTATTATTTATTAGTATTTATTATATATAGTATTTATTATTTATTAGTATTTATTGTAATCTTTCACATTTTTTTCCATGTGTAATTCACAATCTTGAGTAATATATTATTTTTTTTCTCTTTTTTCCACAACTTTATAATTTAATGGACTTTTTAGTCATTTAAGTTGCTCATTATTTGAGTTGATTTAGATGTGCTATTTTGTTGTCATTTTGACATATTATTTGTTACGTTAATAATTAATCGGTTAAAACTTTTTTTCCTTTAATTAGTTAATTTTTTTATCATATTTATCTATCTATTTGTTTCTATTTGATCTTTTTTTTTTTGGTAAACTTCTATTTGATCTTTTTATTGTCATGCTCATTCATCCTTCCTCATTTCATATTATATTAATTTCGTCTCTTTTTTCCATAACTTTATATAACTAACTTTATTTGAAGTTGCTTCATATGTTTGTGTTGTTTAATTTAACTTAATATTGTCATGCTATTATTTGTTACTATTTGTTGTCATGTTTGTTTGTGCTTTTTAAATTATTTGATATTTAGTTAGTCAAATTATTTACTATTTATTTATTATTTAATAATTAATAGATATTTATGATTATTACTATGACCACTAATATATTTTTTATTATATTTGTTGCGCCACTTGCAGTTACTGAATATATTTGTATTATGTAAGTCATTTGAGGTAAATGGGCTATTTCTGTTGGCTTTTTCTTATTTTCCTTCTCGTTCATTTATTTAATCTTTGTTGCTATTTATTATAATATTTATTATTTATTTATTTTAATATTTAATAATTTGTATATTTATGAATTAACAATAATTATATTATTCTTCTACTTTTTCCATGTCTGTCTCTTCTCATCTCATTTGTTTCTATTTGATTGTTTTTATGGTCATGCTAATTCACCATTCCTCTTGATTGTTTTATCCTTTCTCCTTAACTTCTTAACTTAATGGACTTTTGAGTAATTTAAGTTGCTTAATATGTTTTTGTGATTTAAATAGTTTGATTTAGATGGGCTATTTTGTTGTCATGTTTGACTTATTTGTTGTTGTGTTAATTAGTTATTATTATTATTATTATAATTATTTTCCCTTTCAATGCCATCGCTTAAATTTATTGCCTGAATTAGTTAAATTGTATTTATTTTTTTATTATTAGTAAATTCTTTTCTTTTATACATGACTCTCTTCTCATTTGTATTTGATTTATTTTTTTCATGCTAATTCATCCTTCCTTATTTTGTATTATATTATGTTTTTCCCATAAATTTATATAACTTAATGGACTTTAGAGTATTTGAAGTTGCTTAATATGTTTGTTTTGTTTAAATAATTTAACTTAATATGTTTGTGCTATTTAAATTATTTGATTTATACTTTTGGAGTTTTTTGTCATATTTTACTTAAATTATTTGTTACTATTAAATTATTTTATATTTATTTATTGTTTATCATATTTATTATTTAATACTCGTAATTGATAGATTTATAATTATTACCTATGACTGCTAATATTTATTTTCTTATCCTATTTCTTGTGCCAATTGTAGTTGCTAAATATAGTTGTATTATTTAATTTGGGCTATTTTGTTTATATGTGAGATTTTCCTTTTGTCTCATGATGAGGTTTTCAAATAATTCCTTAATTTGAAGTCAATATTTAATTGGTCAAATTTTTTTCTATTTATTTATTGTTTTACATATTCATTTTAAGTCAATTATCATCTAATTCGTCGGTATATAATAGTTATATTTAAGACTATTTATTATAATATTCATTATTTAATTATTTTTCATATTTATGAATTATAATTATATGTGAGGGTAATTATTTTTTAAATGTGTTACTATTTATTTATCATTTATCATATCTATCTATTATTTTAAGTGGTTTCATATGTGGTTGTATTAGTCATATTTAAAATATTTAAATGATCTATTGTCCTATTTATTTTTTTATTCTTTTTTTTTGTTGGCTTTTCTTATTTCCTCTTTGATTGCCTTAAAATTTGCATTTGATTATTCTTCTTCTTTTTCTTTTTCTTTTCTCTTTTTTTTTATTGTCTCAGCATGATGAAATTTCCATTCCATTTGTTGTATTTTATATTGTAATACCCTAAAAACCTGTATCATAATTTGGTAAAATTAAACCTATAGAAAATAGATGAATATGGGATAGAGAAAACTATCAAGAAGGTACTCACTACAGAAGTTTGTACCAGTATTTCACACGACGATTCGAGGGAACGAAAGCGGCATGAGTATGAAGGCTTAACCTTGAGAAAGGAAATTCCCCGCGAAACTGAAAATACGTCTGATGAAGCCGAACTTCCAAATTTTCTTATAATCGAAGATGGCACAAATTGACGCCTTGTACGGGCAGAAGTGTAAATCACTTATATTGCTCAATGGAATTGTCGGAGCAGAAAATTTTTGTAGTCGGGATATGATTGATCACGTTTCTTGATAGTTGTACAAGTCACAAAAGATCGTGAGAATCTTTTGGTGAATGAGATGATCGTACATCCCAAGATGCCGGTGTCGAAAGAACACCACAAAGACGAACGTGTAGTTCACATTTCGTGCAATTATTCGAAGTATTTGTTGAAAACGGACCAGTCGCTACTAGATAGCCTTAGTCCTGAAGGTTGAACTTCCATAATGTTTCCATATTTCTTAGTTATATTTGACTATGATCATGTCATTGAGTAGGAGGTATCTTAGGTTGCCATGGTGTATGGGAACTATGGTGACATTTTTGGTATCCATTTTGGTATTTGTGGTGTTAACCGCGGTGTGTGGGAACCACGGGGAAACATCATATATCAAAGTACGAAATGACAAGATCATTGCGGTCAAACCAAAGCAGATTCTCAATCATCAAGAGGAGGCATATGAGACAAAGTGAAGATCCGATGCGGATAGTCCAAAGACCAAGTAGGACGAAGTTTAGATAGTACAAAGTTTAGGTGGTTAAGTACAAATTTCGAGGACGAAATTTTGTTTAAGGGGGGAAGAAATGTAATACCCTAAAAACCTGTATCATAATTTGGTAAAATTAAACCTATAGAAAATAGGTGAATATGGGGTATCAAATATTAAGTTATGATTATTTTATGTTATTTTCTAAGGAAAAATCTCTTGGAAATTAGATAATTTAAGGGCCAAAGTGCCAAAAAAGACGAAAATGCCCCTAAGGGACATAAATAACTTAGGGAAATTGTGAAAAATCCTAAAAGGCAAGGAAATAATTGTTAAAATTATGAGAGTATATTATCTCTAACTGAGGTAATTTAATAAATTACAAACTTAGAGAAATTGAATAAGAATGCTCAAAAAGTATTGAAATGACTAAATTACCCTTGTAATTCTAAAATAATGCAAGAGTCATGGAAACTGTAATGTAAAGCCAAAAGTTTGAAGATAAGAGAGTATCTTAATTAAGAAAATTATCAACTTGTGATAATTAAGTAATTAAGTAATATTGGGCTAATTACTTAAGCATAAGCAAAGGAAATTCATGGATAATTATGTAAAACCAAAAAAATTGGTGGTTGTTGGCTTAAAATTAGTAAAAATATATTTGTTAATTAATGAGAAATTTTGTAGAAAAATAGTTGAGTCTAGGTATTTTTAGGCCTAAATACAAGAATGGACCAATAGGAAAATTTTGTAAAAAATTATGTAAAAAAAATTATTTAAATAATTAATTAAATAATTAATCAAATATAAAAAATATAAAAAAATAAAAATAGAAACTTAGTTTAGAAGTTTTATTATTATATAATATAATTAATTAAAGTGAATTTTGATGAATAGTGATTAAATAATTAGGAAACGGATCCTATCTAGAGATCTAGGAATGAGATTTCCAAAGTCAGGATAAAATATTGATTAGTGGAATTTTTTCTTCTGTTAGACTTTCCCGGAAGTAAATTCTGAGTCCGATTGTGCATTTTCCTAATAAGACGAAATAGGGAAAAATGCAGATAGGCAGATTTTTGGATCTGAAGAAAATAAATTCTAACTCAACATCTAGGAATGAGTTTGAGTTTATCTGGACATATTTGGAATCAGTGAATTTTTGTCCAGAGGTTGATAATTCCGGAATTCATTTCCGTAACCGTGCACACATTACGAGGAATTTCAGCGTGATTGTTGGAGCCCTATATGGAACCAAAATTTAGGTTAACTTGGACATTTCTACTAAGTGAGAATATGTCTTCAAAGTTGTAAATCCAGAATTTTGAGATTTTCCGAGATTACGCGAAACGGGGACCGATCGGGGAAATTCTATTGGACCGGGCATAAAGCAAACAACTTTGAAATTCCCTTTATGTCCCCAATTTCAACTATAAATACCCACCCTCCCTTTTCATTCTCACACCATTTCTTTCCTCTTGGCCGAATCTAGAGAGAGGATTTTAGAGAGAGGAGCTCTGGGAAAATTTGCAGCGAAGCTCTGGGTAAGTTTTCCGGTACCGAGCTTTAAGCTTTCGTAGTTTTCCGGTAGTTTAGTAGAATGTTAGGAAGTAGGAGATGAGATTCCTATTCTTGTTTTTAGGCCTCATTGCGTCGAGAGATGCTTGACGAGGTAAAAACATAGTAGGGATTGAGTCTCTGAAAGTTGAAAGTTGAAATAGCAAGCTTTAAGCTTTCATAGTTCTTTCAATAGTTAGAATAGCCTTTATTTTTCAAAGTATGATTAGATATCATATGATAGGGCTATTTTAGTCTAGAATTTCCAAAATCATAATTGCGTCGAAGTTCTGGCGAAATTTTGGGAAAAAACGGAGCCAAAGTAATGAAGTGCTGGCGAAATTCCGCCAATTAAGGATATAGGGGCAAAATGGTAATTTTTACCTAAAATGCTAGTTATAATGCCAAATCACTAATGAAAGTGATATTACTCTTATAGGACATCAGAAACTCTGATTTGCTACCGTTACGCTGTCCGACGTGCTGCTATTGGACGTTTCGCTGTTTTCCGTAAAACGTGCCATTTCCGTCAAAAGTACCGAAGTACCATCAAACGAAGGTATGTTCCCGGCGTACTGTAATACTGACTCTGATGCTTATAGTCTGCTTATATATGATATGGATAGTTTCATAAGCCATGGGTGGAACTCTGTTCTGGGCCATGCACAGTGACTAAGGATGTTACACTTAGATAATCACTATTACAGCTTTACGGGTTATTGTTTTGATAATACCGTTATGTTTTCCTAGCGCTGAGGACACGACCGTACATCGTGGCACTGGTGAATATTGCAGGCAGATAACTTTGCTTGTAGGGTAGTTGTTATTTAATGATCATATTTTGCTCTGTCAAGATCATTGCTGTAATTCATTCTAGAAATATCTGTTGATCATATACTGTTATATAAGCATGAGGTTAACCGGTACCTGAGATCCGATGGGCATTTGATCTCAGCTCTTACTATAGCATCACATCAAGGTCCAGAGAGAGACCAGGGACGGAGGATAAGAGTAAGCAGAGCGGACAGCACATGTGAAGATGAAGACCGCGAGGAAACCTGATCAAGGACGTCTAGTATTTGAACAGATAATGTATTAATATTTATGAACAGGCGATTACGCCACTGTTATTGTTATAATCAGTTACTCAATGTTTTATTCTGATACTCCACTCTGATTTAAAAAATAATAATTGGCTCTGGAATTGGGATGTTTCACTTTTGGTATCAGAGCTAATCTTTCTGGCTAGTGTTTAACTATGTTACCTCGAACAGTTTGGTTCCTAAGGCAAGGCTGGTCTACGTGGGTAAGCCAATTAGTCACCGTATAAGTCGGTGAGGCCCCCATGGTAGACACTTACCTGGCTATTCTGTTCAGATAACGGAGTTAGGTTCTTAAGCCTTTTAAACTTTGAGCATATTTTTGAAAATGAGTACTGATATAACTCTAGTGCTATGTTCTAAAGATGGACAGAAATGAGGTCCTTTGCATAAAATATTTAGGTCAAAGGAAGCGTACCGCGCATATATCCGTAGGATAGGGTTAAGATTGAACCCAGAATCGGGGTATCCACCGTATGGACCTACGCCGATATCAAATACCTCTGTTACTATTGATATCACTAATAACCCTGATATCAGCCTCTGATATTCCTAATAACTCTGATATCAGCCTTTGATAACTCGATAGTCGCCAGTTTGTACTGGACGATAATTCTATCCTAGTAAAAAGCTTGTATGTGGAGCTAAGCCACGCCGGACGAAACTCTGGAACCAATAAGGGTATGTACATGCGGTATTCGACCCATGTTGAGAATTTCTATCAAGGAAACTTCCATTTCGAATTTTCATACTCTTCTGAAAACTGGATTTGATCCACTTTGCGTTATTTTCTCCATACCTATTTTGAACATAAAGATTCCACGAACGTTTGAACTGAGGAGATATTGTGGGTGTCTGTTCGATTGTAGTGTAAACACCACATGCGATAGAGTCTATGTGTGGTATAGATACTAGTGAAGTAAAAATCTGCGATATACTAGTCAATGTTTTTCTTATACGTCTAACGTTTGTCCATAGGATACAGTAATGATGGACCATGGAGAACCTTCTTACATAAATCATCGTGGAATCATGAAATGTACTGCACGGAAATCAATAAACCCTAGACACACAAGGATCAACAGTAACTCTGAGCCGATTTACGATCCGAAACCAACATGCTATCCTGCACTTGAACCTGAACGCTATCTCGGGCCAGAGTATAACCCTATTCCTGAATTTTTGAAAACTCCCCTACACGTTTTCATGTATCTAGATCCGTGTACCATTCTGGACCAGAGTACCCAGTTGACCCAAATCGTGAGCCTGAACTCATAAACCATGAACTTCCGAATATAGTTCAATTTTCACCTGAACCAGAAGAACCAGATTTTTCAGGCCATTTGTCTGATGAAGATAACCCTGGCAATTCACATCATTTTTGGATGTAGAATTTGATAACCTTCAACTTGACCTAGACTATAAACTTCTGAACGTATTTCCACTGGAGTTGGTAAACAACACTGAACCTGTACGAAATTCTGCTGGAAGCAGTGCTCGTCCAAGCTCATCAGCAAGTCTTCGCACGGGAAATTATAGGAATTGTTCACAACAGAAATGGTTGTAGAGAAATTGCATTCTTCCATGAATAAGACAAATAGAATGACCATCCCAAAACACCTTGTTCCCTGTTTTCCACATAGTTTCATGTTCTCTCCGCACCTTTATAACAGGTCGGTTCATCTTATGAGACAAACACCTGTATGACCTGGAGGAGGTCTCTTATTAGAACTATCTATCATTCACTCACCTATAGGTTTTGTTTAGTACACTCAACAAGAGGAACAACAACCTCCATTTGACACATAGTTGGACTAAAAAAAAAAAACCAAAACTATGAGGATAATATTTATGAACGGCACGATGAAACACCATGAGTAACAGTGGAAATTGTGGAAGAGTAGGACTTCATGGAATTCCCAGTGGGCAAAGCTATGTCTTAAGTCTTGAGTAAATGAATTCCTTCGCTTTAGGACTTTTCGGTTAGAAGCAAAGTTCTTCTTTTCTCAAAACCGTTTCTGAACAGAACAAACAAATAAACTTCTAGTCAAAGGCTAGAATTAGATAACTAGCTAAATATTATAACACATCCTACCATGAACCTTATGTACCTTACCTGTTTACTTGGAAGATTAAATTATTCCTTAAAGACCGTTGTTCTTTTTAGAAAGATCAGATGGAAAATCTACAAGGAACCGGAACTCTGGGAGACCAAGGCCGAGGTCAAGGCGGAGTTAAAGGCAAACAACCACAAGTGATACCAGTTCCAGTACAACATTTGAACCACCAAAGTGTGTTGCAAGAGCTGAGGGGACAACTTAATGAGCAGATAACTCGGATGGAAAAGCTTATGGAGCAGAAGACTCTGAACGAAAAACTGAAAGAGCAGCAGACTCTTATTGATACCCTCCTGGCTGAAAAACAAGAAAGACAGATTGAGGAACAACTGGAATCCTGCCGTCTGATCGAGCGTAATTTAGAGGAGCTGCGAAGATCAAAGGATGTCAACAGTAGAAAAGCAAGTCATGACGGACTGAGCCACAAAAGTTCCACACTAAAAAGGAAGGCGCCTTGGCTCAACAATCAGGGGAAAGGCAAAGAGATGGTTCAAACTGAACAGCAAAGCCGTCCAAAAATGCCGAGACTCCTACCATGTTCAATTTGCGGGAACTACCATCCCCATGTTCGATGTAATAGGAGACGGATTTTCTACGGATGTCGGAAACCAGGACACATTGTTTCAAACTGTCCTGAGAAAACTACAGAGAAACGAATTTGCTATAAGTGTCTGGAATCGGGGCACAATATCAAGGACTGTTCCGATCACGGAAAGCACCACCAAGATACTAATTGCAACAAACAGCAGTTCAACCCTGGAGTGACGGGACCCCGATCATGCCCAAAATGTGGGAGATATCATCGTCACAGTACTGACTGTGATGGGAAGCTTATATGCTTCAAGTGGCAGCAGTCTGGACACATCAGTGTGCACTGTCCCCAGAAAGCTGTAAAGCTAGGGCTACAGAACTCAGGCCAGATGATTACGTTGATTGGAGAGGAAGTCGGAGAACCCTCAGGAATGATCCAAGATACCAACGCTTAGTAGAAATCGATGTTAGGTATAAACCGATCCGAGCGCTAGATCAATCCTGTATTTTTTATGCTTGTACGGATCCTTTTGGGATGCATACATATATTTTCCTTACGATGTAATAGTAGCTACACCATTAGGTGTTTGCTCTTAGCTTTTAAAACGTATTTTGAACCAAGTTACGGGTATAGTACAAATCTTTCTATTACTTCATAGTGTCAACGACATTCTCAATAGTCAGTACTGTGACTATTGAAATGAATAAGAATGCTCAAAAAGTATTGAAATGACTAAATTACCCTTGTAATTCTAAAATAATGCAAGAGTCATGGAAATTGTAAAGTAAAAGCAAAAGCTTGAAGATAAGAGAGTATCTTAATTAAGAAAATTATCAACTTGTGATAATTAAGTAATATTGGGCTAATTACTTAAGCATAAGGAAAGGAAATTCATGGATAATTATGTAAAACCCAAAAAAATTGGTGGTTGTTGGCTTAAAATTAGTAAAAATATATTTTTTAATTAATGAGAAATTTTGGAGAAAAATAGTTGAGTTTAGGTATTTTTAGGCCTAAATACAAGAATGGACCAATAGGAAACTTTTGTAAAGAATTTTGTAAAAATAATTAAATAATTAATTAATTAATTAATTAATCAAAAATAAAAATAAAAAAAATGGGCAGGAAAAAAAAATAAAATAAAAATAGAAACTTAGTTTAGAAGTTTTATTATTATATAATATAATTAATTAAAGTGAATTTCGAAGAATAGTGATTAAATAATTAGGAAACGGATCCTATCTAGAGATCTAGGAATGGGATTTCCAAAGTCAGGATAAAATATTGATCAGTGGAATTTTATCTTCCGTTAGACTTTCCCGGAAGTAAATTCTGAGTCCGATTGTGCATTTTCCTAATAAGACGAAATAGGGAAAAATGCAGATAGGCGATTTTTGGATTCGAAGAAAATAAATTCTAACTCAACATCTAGGAATGAGTTTGAATTTATCTGGACATATTTGGAATCAGTGAATTTTTGTCCAGAGGTTGATAATTCTGGAATTCATTTCCGTAACCGTGCACGCATTACGAGGAATTTCAGCTTGACTGTTGGAGCCCTATATGGAACCAAAATTTAGGTTAACTTGGACATTTCTACTAAGTGAGAATATGTCTTCAAAGTTGTAAATCCAGAATTTTGAGATTTTCTGAGATTACGCGAAACGGGGACCGATCCAGGAAATTCTATTGACCTAGGGCATAAAGCAAACAACTTTGAAATTCCCTTTATGTCCCCAATTTCAACTATAAATACCCCCCTCCCTTTGCATTCTCACACCATTTCTTTCCTCTTGGCCGAATCTAGAGAGAGGATTTTAGAGAGAGGAGCTCTGGGAAAATTTGCAGCGAAGCTCTAGGTAAGTTTTCCGGTACCGATCTTTAAGCTTTCGTAGTTTTCCGGTAGTTTAGTAGAATTGTTAGGAAGTAGGAGATGATATTCCTATTCTTATTTTTAGGCCTCATTGCGTCGAGAGATGCTTGACGAGGTAAAAACATAGTAGGGATTAAGTCTCTGAAAGTTGAAAGTTTAAATAGCAAGCTTTAAGCTTTCATAGTTCTTTCAATAGTTAGTATAGCCTTTATTTTTCAAAGTATGATTAGATATCATATGATAGGGCTATTTTAGTCTAGAATTTTGAAAATCATAATTGCGTCGAAGTTCTGGCGAAATTTTGGGAAAAAACGGAGCCAAAGTAACGAAGTGCTGGCGAAATTCTGTCAATTAAGGATATAAGGGCAAAATGGTAATTTTTACCTAAAATGCCAGTTATAATGCCAAATCACTAATGAAAGTGATATTACTCTTATAGGACATCAGAAACTATGATTTGCTGCCGTTACGCTGTCCGACGTGTTGCTATTAGACGTTTCGCCGTTTTCCGTAAAACGTGCCATTTCCGTCAAATGTACCGAAGTACCATCAAACGAAGGTACGTTTGCGGCGTACTGTAATACTGACTCTGATGCTTATAGTCTGCTTATATATGATATGGATAGTTTCATAAGCCATGGGTGGAACTCTATTCTGGGCCATGCACAGTGACTAAGGATGTATATTATGCAAAAAGTGAAACATCCCAATTCCAAAAATGGTAAAAATTATTCATAATTTAGTTAAACTATGAATAATTAATCACTTTTTTTTGTTCTATTGATAATATTTCTAATAACCCCAAACCAAAATATGATTTTGACCCAGTGTGCTACCCTGAGTCAATGGCTAGAATGCCTTTAGAGCCGGAGAAATCTGTTCGCTCAGATCATTCATCTGATGACAACAACGTGGGGATATACGAAATAACCACTGGTCATAAACCAGTTGGATGATGTAATATACGTTAGCATGTACATTACATCTAATATGAAAATATATATTTTTTGATGCCATGTGCTGTGTTATTTTTCTAACACGTATATCCGTTATTTGACCAAAGGAAAGGTTAAAACATGGCCATCATCAGAGGTGCAGATGCACCAAGAGGTAAGGGCCGAGGCAGAGGTCGAGGTTGAGGCAGACGAGGAGGCAGGCAGCCTCAAATGGACGCAATACCCGAACAGAATATTATACCAAACCAACCGGAACAGAATGAAGTACAAGAACTGAGGAGATCTCTCCAAGAGAAGAGGGTTCTCATTGATGCTTTGTTAGCAAGACAACATCAATAGGATGAAGAAGCCCAAAGACAATTGAACGCACGTCAACACGAGGAGGAAGAGCGCAACAATGAAGAAAACGAGGAGAATGACGAAGAAGAAGAAGAGGAGGAGGAAAATGACAATCAAAGTGAGGAAGACCATGAGGAAAATGCTGAGGAATCCGATAGATCACAATCACCTCCACGATGAGGAAGAAAGGAAAAGAATACCCAGTATTGGGTTAATCAGTTTTGTAAGCTGAAGCCACCAACTTTCCGAGGAAAGCTGGACATGGCAGAGGATTGGCTGAAGCGATTAGAGAAGGTGTTTAAGGTGATAGACTGCCCGGAGGATCGTAAAGCTCAACTAGCGATCTACCAGCTCGAAGGAGATGCAGACCGCTGGTGGGAAGTCACGGCAGAAACCCTACAGACCGATTACTGTCCCGTGACATGGGAGAAATTTCTAGAGAAATTTCATGACCAATACTTTCCTCCTTCAGTACAAATGAACAAGGAGTCAGAATTTCTCCATATTCGACAAGGACAAGAGGAATCATTCGACGACTACTATGCACGATTCACCAACCTGTCCCGATACTCACCACACTTGCGGAAGGGAAATGATGCAAGAAGTATGGTGAACATACTGGTTCACGGACTGAAGTATGAGATTGGTGAAAGACTCATGTCCCAACGATTCCTGGATTTGACAAGCGCGGTGGAAACTTGTTGGATGACTGAGCGTAATCTGAAAGGATTCCAGAGATCCAGAAACTTCAACAACAGCAATAGCAATGCAGGACGTGGTAGTTTTAGCAACGAAAACTCCTCACGAAGAAGGAAGGTGCCCTGGGACAACTCCAGTGGTGGAAACAAGAGGCCAGTCCAAACTGAGCAACAAAACTATCCCAGGCTAGTGGAATCTCAGTCTTGTCCAAAGTGCAAGAAGTACCATCCAGGAGTCAACTGCGATGGGAAACGAATCTGCTACAAATTTCAGAAGACGGGACACATCACCTGGAATATTGTCCTGAGAAGGCTGCTGAGACAAGACTACAGAACTCAGGACGGATCTTTACGCTAACCAATACGGAGGTTGGCGAATCCTCAGGGAAGGACCGAGATATTATCGAGTAGTAAAAATCTATGATAGTTGTAAATTGATTCAGGTGTTAGACCGATCAATTACTTTTAATGCTTGTACGGATCCTTTTTGGGATGCATACTTATGTAGTAGCTACACCATTAGGTGTAAGCTTTTAGCTTGTAAAGCATGTTTTGAACCAAGTTGCGGGTTAATATAAATCTTCTTACTACTTCATAGCGTCAACAACATTCTCAATGGTGTTAAACTAACAGCAATGTAGAAAATAAGTAGCAAGCGGAGAGAGACTCTGTTTACGGTCACCGACTCGGATTGAGGCTCTGTCTAGGGTCACCGACTCGGATAGAGATTCTGTTAGGGTCACCAATTATACATAACGGATAGAGACATCGCTTAGGGTCACCGATTATACATGTTGTTCTACACTTAAGTTGCTCAACAGAATTGCCGGAGCAGAAATTTTCTAGATCAGATATGATTGATCACATTTCTACATAGTTGGTACAAGTCAAAAGAGATCGTAAGAATCTTTTGGTGATTGTGATAATCATATATTCTTCGAAAACGGTGTCAATAAAGCACCTCAAGGGCGAATGAATAGTTCGCATTTCGTGAGATCATTACGGGAAATCATTCAAGTATTCGTTGAAAACAAGCCAGTCACTATTGGATAGCCTTATTTCCGAACATGGTTAGACTTCCATAACAATTTCCATATTGTTTAAGTTATATTCGACCGTGATCATGTCATTATGTAGGCGGTATCTTATGTTATCATGGTGTGTGGGAACCATGGGGACATTTTTGGTATCCATTTTGGTATTTTTAGTGTTAACCGCGGTGTGTGGGAACCACGGGGAAACATTATATATCAAAGTACGAAATGATAAGATCTTTATGGATAAACCGAGGCGAATTCCTGATCACCAAGAAGGGCGACTGGCAAACAAAGTGAAGATCCGATGCGTATAGTCCAAAATCCAAGTTGGACGGGTTTTTGTTAGTACAAAGTTTAGATGGTAGAGTGCAAATTTGGAGGACGAAATTTTGTTTAAGGGGGGAAGAAATGTAATACCCGCATATTTATTTTATCTGAAATGTTATATTTTGATAAATAAATGGGTTATTTCTGATAAGTGAAATTATAGTCACAAGACTTGTGTAGATATAGTCTATTTTTCTAAGTTGCATTCTGTAGGAAATTAGAGGATTTAAGGGCCAAAGTGCCAAAATGACGAAAATGCCCCTAAGGGACATAAATGACTTAGAAAATTTATGAAAAATCCTAAAAGTCAGTAAAATGACCAAGTGAATTATGAGAGTATATTATCTCTAATTAAGGTAATTTGATAAATTACAAACTTAGAGAAATTGAATAAGAATGCTCAAAAAGTATTGAAATGACTAAATTACCCTTGTAATTCTAAAATAATGCAAGAGTCATGGAAATTGTAATGTAAAGGCAAAAGTTTGAAGATAAGAGAGTATCTTAATGAAGAAAATTATCAACTAGTGAAAAGAAAGTAATTAGGTAATTATTGGCTAATTACTTAAGCATAAGCAAAGGAAATTCAAGGAAAAATATGTAGAACCCTAAAATTAGTAGTTTTTGGTTTAAAATTAGTAAAAATATATTTATTAATTAATTGGAAATTTTGGAGAAAAATAGTTGATTTTAGGTATTTTTAAGCCTAAATACAAGAATGGGCCAATTAAGGATTTTTGTGGAATTTTTGGAAAAAATAAATAAATAAATAATTAAATAATTAATTAAATAAAAAAATAAATATTTATTACAAAATAATAAGGGCCAGCCGTATGTCTCACAAAGAATTGAAGATAAGAAGGAAATTTTAATATCTTGATATTTTGAAACAAGTTGTATTATTATAATATATAATTAAATATAGTGAATAGTAATTAAATAAATAGGAAACAGATCCTATCTAGAGAACCAGGAATGAGAATGTCAAAGTCAAGGTAAAATATTGATCAGTTAGTTTTTACCTTCAAGTGACCTCTTCCGGAAGTTAATTCCGAGGCCGTTAGCACATTTTCCTAATAAAACAAAATAGGGAAAAATGCAGATAGGCAGATTTTTGGATCTGAAGAAAATAAATTCTAACTCAACATCTAGGAATGAGTTTGAAATTATCTGGACATATTTGGATTCAGTGAATTTTTGTCCAGAGGTTGGTAATTCCGGAATTCATTTCCGTAACTGTGCATGCTTTTCGAGGAATTTCAGTCTGACTGTTGGAGCCCTATATGGAACCAAAATTTAGGTTAACTTGGACATTTCTACTAAGTCAGAATATGTCTTCAAAGTTGTAAATCCAGAATTTTGAGATTTTCCGAGATTACGCGAAACGGGGAAAAATGCAGATAGGCAGATTTTCGGATCTGAAGAAAATAAATTCTAACTCAACATCTAGGAATGAGTTTTAATTTATCTGGACATATTTGGAATCAGTGAATTTTTGTCCAGAGGTTGATAATTCCGGAATTCATTTTCGTAACCGTGCACGCATTACGAGGAATTTCAGCCTGACTGTTGGAGCCCTATATGGAACCAAAATTTAGGTTAACTTGGACATTTTTACTAAGTGAGAATATGTCTTCAAAGTTGTAAATCCAGAATTTTGAGATTTTCCGAGATTACGCGAAATTTTGGGAAAAAACGGAGCCAAAGTAACGAAGTACTGGCGAAATTCCGCAAATTAAGGATATAGGGGCAAAATGGTAATTTTTACCTAAAATGCCAGTTATAATGCCAAATCACTAATGAAAGTGATATTACTGTTATAGGACATCAGAAACTCTGATTTGCTGCCGTTACGCTGTCCAACGTGTGGCTATTGGACGTTTCGCCGTTTTCTGTAAAACATGTCATTTCCGTCAAAATTACCGAAGTACCATCAAACGAAGGTACGTTCGCGGCGTACTGTAATACTGACTCTGATGCTTATAGTCTGCTTATGTATGATATGGATAGTTTCATAAGCCATGGGTGGAACTCTGTTCTGGGCCATGCACAGTGACCAAGGATGTTACACTTAGATAATCACTATTACAGCTTTACGGGTTATGGTTTTGATAATACTGTTATGTTTTCCTAGCGCTGAGGACACGACCGTACATCGTGGCACTGGTGAGTAGTGCAGGCAGATAACTTTGCTTGTAGGGTAGTTGTTATTTAATGATCATATATTGCTCTGTCAAGATCATTGTTGTACTTCATTCTAGAAATATCTGATAGCAAAATTAATTAACCAAATAAACTGGAAATATAATCAATAATAGTGATTAAAATCATAGTAACTGATTATAACAATAACAGTGGCGTAATCGCCTGTTCATAAAGATTAATACATTATCTGTTCAAATACTAGACGTCCCTGATAAGGTTTCCTCGCGGTCTTCATCTTCATGTGTGCTGTCCGCTCTGCTTACTCTTATCCTCCGTCCTTGGTCTCTCTCTGGACCTTGATGTGATGCTATAGTAAGAGATGAGATCCAATGCCCATCGGATCTCAGGTAACGGTTAACCTCATGCTTATATAACAGTATATGATCAACATTTATTTCTATAGGTTTAATTTTACCAAATTATGATACAGGTTTTAATGGTATTACATTTCTTCCCCCCTTAAACAAAATTTCGTCCTCGAAATTTGTACTTAACCACCTAAACTTTGTACTATCTAAACTTCGTCCAGCTCCTCTTGATGATCGAGAATCTGCTTTGGTTTGACCGCAAGGATCTTGTCATTTCGTACTTTGATATATGATGTTTCCCCGTGGTTCCCACACACCGCGGTTAACACCACAAATACTAAAATGGATACCAAAAGTGTCACCATAGTTCCCATACACCATGGCAACATAAGATACCTCCTACTCAATGACATGATCATAGTCAAATATAACTAAGAAATATGGAAACATTATGGAAGTTCAACCTTCAGGACTAAGGCTGTCTAGTAGCGACTGGTCCGTTTTCAACAAATACTTCGAATAATTGCACGAAATGTGAACTACACGTTCGTCTTTGTGGTGTTCTTTCGACACCGGCATCTAGGGATGTACGATCATCTCATTCACCAAAAGATTCTCACGATCTTTTGTGACTTGTACAACTATCAAGAGACGTGATCAATCATATCCCGAGTACGAAAATTTTCTGCTCCGACAATTCCATTGAGCAATATAAGTGATTTACACTTCTGCCCGTACAAGGCGTCAATTTGTGCCATCTTCGATTATAAGAAAATTTGGAAGTTCGGCTTCATCAGACGTATTTTCAGTTTCATGGGAATTTCCTTTGTCAAGGTTAAGCCTTCATACTCATATCGCTTTCGTTCCCTCGAATCGTCGTGTGAAATACTGGTACAAACTTCTGTAGTGAGTACCTTCTTGATAGTTTTCTCTATCCGATTGCTACTTATTTTCTATATCGTAGCCTTATAGTAATTGTATCTAGCGAGAATTCACTTGAATCTGCGGTACTATCCCGCCAGACCAAAAACTACACATTACCTTTACTATCACTGGTTTTTCTCATTCCAGAATTGCTCCTACTTTGCCTAAAAGTAGTTTACAATATCGTTGCATCATGGCCCAGAAAATTTATTTCTGACAGCCAACACTCACATTTTATTAATCTAGTACAGAGTCACATCCTTTACCCACTACGGATCGTCATTATTCTTGGCGTTCCACTTCTTATTCTGAACAGATGAGGATGTCGTCAATCAACGCCTCCATTAACCTGCGTATGTATTCGAGAGAAGTACTTAATTTAAGCACTCTAAGAACATGGTAGGTGCACTTGTCAATGATAGGTGCACTTATCAACTTGCAAAGTGTCACAAGAAATTTTCAAATGCCCGATTTAAATTCCGAAGACTAATCTTCAAAACATTACTAGTTTTGGTTTACAACTGGTGGTATTCCGGGCGTACGTCAATTTTGACTGGAAAGTTAGTATTTACTTCCAAACAGTTGCCCCGTTCATTTAACAGTAGTCGATACTACGTTAAAAACTCTGATCTTCCCCTTCTATATGAATATTACTGGGAGCTTCTAAGGTAATACGTTGGTTTTTGCTCAGAACCTTACTGGGAATCAAGTTGCTATTTCAGCTTTGATATTTCGTTCATGAAATTGGTACGGTGATTTTGATATTGAACTTATGCTAGGCATTAGTCAATAGTGAATTCCTGAACTTCTCCTCCTGGAGATAAGTTTATCAGAAGATTAATTCGTGTCTATGTTGTTTTTGAATAAAGATCCGGTTTCCACATCCGTTCTATCTCTGCCTGTGAGAATCATATACTCTTTTTGTCTCCATTATTCATCACCGCTCGTTTAACACTTATTGAGAATGTCGTTGACGCTATGAAGTCGTAGAAAGATTTAAATTATACCCGCAACTTGGTTCAAAATACGCTTTACAAGCTAAAAGCTCACACCTAATGGTGTAGCTACTATTACATCGTAAGGAGAATATATGTATGCATCCCAAAAGGATCCGTACAAGCATCAAAAATACAGGATTGATCTAGCGCTGGGATCGGTTTATACCTAACATCGATTTCTACTAAGCGTTGGTATCTTGGATCATTCCTGAGGATTCTCCGACTTCCTCTGCAATCAACGTAATCATCTGGCTTGAGTTCTGTAGCCCTTGCTTTGCAGCTTTCTGGGGACAGTGCACACTGATGTGTCCAGACTGCTGGCACTTGAAGCATATAAGCTTCCCATCACAGTCAGTACTGTGACGATGATATCTCCCACATTTTGGGCATGATCGGGGTCCCGTCACTCCAGGGTTGAACTGTTGTTTGTTGCAATTAGTATCTTGGTGGTGCTTTCCGTGATCGGAACAGTCCTTGATAATGTGCCCCGTTTCCAGACATTTATAGCAAATTCGTTTCTTTGTAGTTTTCTCAGGACAGTTTGAAACAATGTGTCCTGGTTTCCGACATCCGTAGCAAATCCGTCTCCTATTACATCGAACATTGGGATGGTAGTTCCCGCAAATTGAACATGGTAGGAGTCTCGGCATTTTTGGATGGCTCTGCTGTTCAGTTTGAACTATCTCTTTGCCTTTCCCCTGATTGTTGAGCCAAGGCGCCTTCCATTTCAGTGTGGAACTTTTGCGGCTAAGTTCGTCATGACTTATTTTGCTACCGTTGACATTCCTTGAACTACGTAGCTCTTCCAGTTTACACTCCATCAAACGGCAGGATTTCAGTTGTTTCTCAATCTGCCTTTCTTGTTTTTCAGCCAGGAGGGTATCAATAAGAGTCTGCTGCTCTTTCGGTTTTCGTTCGAGTCTTCGCTCCATAAGCTTTTCCATCCGAGTTATCTGCTCATTAAGTTGTTCCCTCAGCTCTTGCAACACACTTTGGTGGTTCAAATGTTGTACTGGGACTGGTATCACTTGTGGTTGATTGCCTTTAACTCCACCTTGACCTCGGCCTTGGTCTCCCAGAGTTCCGGTTCCTTGTAGATTTTCCATCTGATCTTTCTAAAAAGAACAACGGTCTTTAAGGAATAATTTAATCTTCCAAGTAAACAGGTAAGGTACATAAGGTTCATAGTAAACAACTCCTCTTGATGATCGAGAATCTGCTTTGGTTTGACCGCAAGGATCTTGTCATTTCGTACTTTGATATATGATCTTTCCCCGTGGTTCCCACACACCGCGGTTAACACCACAAATACCAAAATGGATACCAAAAATGTCACCAAAGTTCCCATACACCATGGCAACATAAGATACCTCCTACTCAATGACATGATCATAGTCAAATATAACTAAGAAATATGGAAACATTATGGAAGTTCAACCTTCAGGACTAAGGCTATCTAGTAGCGACTGGTCCGTTTTCAACAAATACTTCGAATAATTGCACGAAATGTGAACTACACGTTCGTCTTTGTGGTGTTCTTTCGACACCGGTATCTAGGGATGTACGATCATCTCATTCACCAAAAGATTCTCACGATCTTTTTTGACTTGTACAACTATCAAGAGACGTGATCAATCATATCCCGACTACGAAAATTTTCTGCTCCGATAATTCCATTGAGCAATATAAGTGATTTATACTTCTGCCCGTACAAAAGACGAACGCATACACCAAGATAACTAATACATACACCTGAGTAAATAGTCCAAAGACCAAGTAGGACGAAGTTTAGATAGTACAAAGTTTAGGTGGTTAAGTACAAATTTCGAGGACGAAATTTTGTTTAAGGGGGGAAGAAATGTAATACCCTAAAAACCTGTATCATAATTTGGTAAAATTAAACCTATAGAAAATAGGTGAATATGGGGTATCAAATATTAAGTTATAATTATTTTATTTTCTAAGGAAAAATCTATTGGAAATTAGAGAATTTAAGGGCCAAATTGCCAAAAATGACGAAAATGCCCCTAAGGGACATAAATAACTTAGGAAAATTGTGAAAAATCCTAAAGGGACAGAAATATTTATTAAAATTATGAGAGTATATTATCACTAAGTGAGGTAATTTGATAAATTACAAACTTAGAGAAATTGAATAAGAATGCTCAAAAAGTATTGAAATGACTAAATTACCCTTGTAATTCTAAAATAATGCAAGAGTCATGGAAACTGTAATGTAAAGACAAAAGTTTGAAGATAAGAGAGTATCTTAATGAAGAAAATTATCAACTAGTGAAAAGAAAGTAATTAGGTAATTATTGGCTAATTACTTAAGCATAAGCAAAGGAAATTCATGAATAATTATATGAAACCCTAAAATTTGTGGTTTTTGGCTTAAAATTAGTAAAAATATATTTTCGAATTAATTGGAAATTTTGAAGAAAAATAGATGAGTTTAGGTATTTTTAAGCCTAAATGCGAGAATAGACCAACAGGAAAATTTTGTAAAAAATTATGTAAAAATAAGTATTTAATTAATTAAATAATTAACCAAAAAAAAAACGAAATAAAAAAAATGGGCAGAAAAAAAAAGAAAAATAGAAAAATAGAAACTTAGTTTAGAAGTTTTATTATTATATAATATAATTAATATAAGTGAATTTTGATGAATAGTGATTAAATAATTAGGAAACGGATCCTATCTAGAGATCTAGGAATGAGATTTCCAAAGTCAGGGTAAAACATTGATCAGTGGAATTTTATCTTCCGTTAGACTTTCCCGGAAGTAAATTCTGAGTCCGATTGTGCATTTTCCTAATAAGACGAAATAGGGAAAAATGCAGATAGGCAGATTTTTGATCTGAAGAAAATAAATTCTAACTCAACATCTAGGAATGAGTTTGAATTTATCTGGACATATTTGGAATCAGTGAATTTTTTTCCAGAGGTTGATAATTCCGGAATTCATTTCCGTAACCGTGCACGCATTACGAGGAATTTAAGCTTGACTGTTGGAGCCCTGTATGGAACCAAAATTTAGGTTAACTTAGACATTTCTACTAAGTGAGAATATGTCTTCAAAGTTGTAAATCCAGAATTTTGAGATTTTCCGAGATTACGCGAAACGGGGACCGATCGGGGAAATTCTATTGGACCGGCATAAAGCAAACAACTTTGAAATTCCCTTTATGTCCCCAATTTCAACTATAAATACCCCCCTCCCTTTGCATTCTCACACCATTACTTTCCTCTTGGCCGAATCTAGAGAGGATTTTAGAGAGAGGAGCTCTGGGAAAATTTGCAGCGAAGCTCTAGGTAAGTTTTCCGGTACCGAGCTTTAAGCCTTCGTAGTTTTCCGGTAGTTTAGTAGAATTGTTAGGAAGTAGGAGATGAGATTCCTATTCTTGTTTTTAGGCCTCATTGCATCGAGAGATGCTTGACGAGGTAAAAACATAGGTGGGATTGAGTCTCTGAAAGTTGAAAGTTGAAATAGCAAGCTTTAAGCTTTCATAGTTCTTTCAATAGTTAGAATAGCCTTTATTTTTCAAAGTATGATTAGATACCATATGATAGGGCTATTTTAGTCTAGAATTTCGAAAATCATAATTGCGTCGAAGTTCTGGCGAAATTTTGAGAAAAAACGGAGCCAAAGTAACGAAGTGCTGGCGAAATTCCGCCAATTAAGGATATAGGGGCAAAATGGTAATTTTTACCTAAAATGCCAGTTATAATGCCAAATCACTAATGAAAGTGATATTACTCTTATAGGACATCAGAAACTCTGATTTGCTACCGTTACGCTGTCCGACGTGCTGCTATTGGACGTTTCGCCGTTTTCCGTAAAACGTGCCATTTCCGTCAAAAGTACCGAAGTACCATCAAACGAAGGTATGTTCACGGCGTACTGTAATACTGACTCTGATGCTTATAGTCTGCTTATATATGATATGGATAGTTTCATAAGCCATGGGTGGAACTCGTTGCGGGCCATGCACAGTGACTAAGGATGTTACACTTAGATAATCACTATTACAGCTTTACGGGTTATGGTTTTGATAATACCGTTATGTTTTCCTAGCGCTGAGGACACGACCGTACATCGTGGCACTGGTGAATAGTGGAGGAAGATAACTTTGCTTGTAGGGTAGTGTTATTTAATGATCATATATTGCTCTGTCAAGATCATTGCTGTAATTCATTTTAGAAATATCTGTTAATCATATACTGTTATATAAGCATGAGGTTAACCGGTACCTGAGATCCGATGGGCATTTGATCTCAGCTCTTACTATAGCATCACATCAAGGTCCAGAGAGAGACCAAGGACGGAGGATAAGAGTAAGCAGAGCGGACAACACACATGAAGATGAAGACCGCGAGGAAACCTGTTCAGGGACATCTAGTATTTGAACAGATAATGTATTAATCTTTACGAACAGGCGATTACGCCACTGTTATTGTTATAATCTGTTACTCAATGTTTTATTCCGATGCTCCACTCTGATTTTTTTTTAAAAAAAATTGGCGCTGGAATTGGGATGTAACACTTTTGGTATCAGAGCTAGCCACCGGATTGGTTGCATGCGCGTGAGGCGGTGCGTAAAACTAGCGAGCTGAGGTACGATTTGTTGCCACGGCGTGGATTGGCCAGTGAGACATTTCAGGACCAAAAGAACCAGATTCTTCAGGCCATTCATTCGATGAAGGTAACCCTGGTAATTCGCATCATTTTTGGATGCAGATTTTGATAACCTTCAACTTGACCTAGACTATAAACTTCTGAACGTATTTCCACCGGAGTTGGTAAACAACACTGAACCTGTACAAAATTCTGCTGGAAGCAGTGCTCGTCCAAGCTCATCAACAAGCCTTCGCAAGGGAAATGATAGGAATTGTTCGTAATCATAACAGTAATGGTTGCAGAGAAATTGCATTCTTCCATGAATGAGACGAATAGAATGACCATCCCAAAACACCTTGTTCCCTGTTTTCCACTTAGTTTCATGTTCTCCCCTCACCTTTATAGAAGATCGTTTCATCTTCTGAGACATACACCTGTATGGTCTGGGGAAGGTCTCATATTTATCTATCATTCACTCACCCATAGGTTTTGTTTAGTACACTCAGCAAGAGGAGCATCAACCTCCGTTTGACACATAGTTGGACTAAAAAAAAAAACCAAAACTATGAGGATAATATTTATGAACGGAACGACGAAAAATCATGAGCGACAGTGGGAATTGTAGAAGAGCGGGACTCCTTGGAATTCCCAGTGGGAAAAACTATGTCTTAAGCATTGAGTAAACGAATTCCTTCGCTTTAGGGTTTTTCGGTTTAGAAGCAAAGTCCTTCTTTTCTCAAAACTGTTTCTGAACAGAACAAACAAATAAACTCCTAGTCAAAGGCTAGAATTAGATAACTAGCTAAATATTATAACACATCCTACCATGAACCTTATGTACCTTACCTGTTTACTTGGAAGCTTAAATTATTCCTTAAAGACCGTTGTTCTTTTTAGAAAGATCGATGGAAAATCTACAAGGAACCTAACTCTGGGAGACCAAGGCCGAGGTCAAGGTGGAGTTAAAGGCAAACAACCACAAGTGATACCAGTCCCAGTACAACATTTGAACCACCAAAGTGTGTTGCAAGAGCTGAGGGAACAACTTAATGAGCAGATAACTCGGATGGAAAAGCTTATGGAGCAGAAGACTCTGAACGAAAAACTGAAAGAGCAGCAGACTCTTATTGATACCCTCCTGGCTGAAAAACAAGAAAGGCCGATTGAGAAACAACTGAAATCCTGCCGTTTGAGGGAGTGTAAACTGGAAGAGCTACGTAGTTCAAGGAATGTCAACGGTAGCAAAATAAGTCATGACGAACTTAGCCGCAAAAGTTCCACACTGAAAAGGAAGGCGCCTTGGCTCAAAAATCAGGGGAAAGGCAAAGAGATAGTTCAAACTGAACAGCAGAGCCGTCCAAAAATGCCGAGACTCCTACCATGTTCAATTTTATGGAACTACCATCCCAATGTTCGATGTAATAGGAGACGGATTTGCTACGGATGTCGGAAACCAGACACATTGTTTCAAACCTGTCCCGAGAAAACTACGAGAAACGAATTTGCTATAAATGTCTGGAATCGGGGCACATTATCAAGGACTGTTCCGAACACGGAAAGCACCACCAAGATACTAATTGCAACAAACAGCAGTTCAACCCTGGAGTGACGGGACCCCGATCATGCCCAAAATGTGGGAGATATCAGTGTGCACTGTCCCCAGAAAGCTGCGAAGCTAGGGCTACAGAACTCAGGCCAGATGATTACGTTGATTGGAGAGGAAGTCGGAGAATCCTCAGGAATCATCCAAGATACCAACGCTTAGTAGAAATCGATGTTAGGTATAAACCGATCCGAGCGCTAGATCAATCCTGTATTTTTGATGCTTGTACGGATCCTTTTGGGATGCATACATATATTGTCCTTACGATGTAATAGTAGCTACACCATTAGGTGTGAGCTCTTAGCTTGTAAAGCGTATTTTGAACCAAGTTACGGGTATAGTACAAATCTTTCTATTACTTCATAGTGTCAACGACATTCTCAATAGTGTTAAAGGAACGGTGATGAAGAACGGTGACAATGAGAGTTTATGATTCTCACAAGCAAATATAGAACTAA
The DNA here is from genome assembly GCA_025563575.1 of Acacia pycnantha. Lineage (NCBI taxonomy): Eukaryota > Viridiplantae > Streptophyta > Magnoliopsida > Fabales > Fabaceae > Acacia > Acacia pycnantha. The sequence continues at coordinate 10,562,024 of JAMWYP010000004.1, read as the reverse complement.
TGCGAAAGCCGAATCTTTATTCAAAAACAACTCAAACATGAATTAATTCCCTGATAAACTTACCTTCAGGAGGAGAAGTTCAGGAATTTACTATTGACTAATGCCTAGCATAAGTTCAATATCAAAATCACCGTACCAAATTTCATGAACGAAATATCAAAGCTGAAATAGCAACTTGATTCCCAGTAAGGTTCTGAACAAAAACCAACGTATTACCTTAGAAGCTCCCAGTAATATTCATATAGAAGGGGAAGACCGGAGTTTTTAACGTAGTATCAACTACTGTTAAATGAACGGGGCAACTGTTTGGAAGTAAATACTCACTTTCCAGGATCGACGATCTATTCCATTATCTAAATTCCTACATCCTGTCAAAATTGACTTACGCCCGGAATACCGCCAGTTGTAAACCAAAACTAGTAATGTTTTGAATATTAGTCTTTGGAATTTAAATTGGGCATTTGAAAATTTCTTGTGACACTTTGCAAGTTGATAAGTGCACCTATCATTGACAAGTGCACCTACCATGTTCTTAGAGTGCTTAAATTAAGTATTTCTCTCGAATACATAGGCAGGTTAATGGAGGCGTTGATTGACGACATCCTCATCTCATTCGAATAAGAAGTGGAACGCCAAGAATAATGACGATCCGTAGTGGGTAAAGGATGTGACTCTTTACTAGATTAATAAAATATGAGTGTTGGCTGTCAGAAATAAATTTTCTGGGCCATGATGCAACGATATTGTAAACTACTTTTAGGCAAAGTAGGAGCAATTCTGGAATGAGAAAAACCAGTGATAGTAAACGTAATGTGTAGTTTTGGGACTGGCGGGATAGTACCGCAGATTCAAGTGAATTCTCGCTAGATACAGTTACTATAAGGCTACGATATAGAAAATAAGTAGCAATCGGATAGAGAAAACTATCAAGAAGGTACTCACTACAGAAGTTTGTACCAGTATTTCACACGACGATTCGAGGAACGAAAGCGGCATGAGTATGAAAGCTTAAACTTGACAAAGGAAATTCCCCGTGAAACTGTAGATACGTCTGATGAAGCCGAACTTCCAAATTTTCTTATAATCGAAGATGGCACAAATTGACGCCTTGTACGGGCAGAAGTGTAAAATCACTTATATTGCTCAATGGAATTGTTGGAGCAGAAAATTTTCGTAGTCGGGATATGATTGATCACGTCTCTTGATAGTTATACAAGTCACAAAAGATCATGAGAATCTTTTGGTGAATGAGATGATCGGACATCCCTAGATACCGGTGTCGAAAGAACACCACAAAGACGAACGTGTAGTTCACATTTCGTGCAATTATTCGAAGTATTTGTTGAAAACGGACCAGTCGCTACTAGATAGCCTTAGTCCTGAAGGTTGAACTTCCATAATGTTTCCATATTTCTTAGTTATATTTGACTATGATCATGTCATTGAGTAGGAGGTATCTTATGTTGCCATGGTGTATGGGAACTATGGTGACATTTTTGGTATCCATTTTGGTATTTGTGGTGTTAACCGGGGTGTGTGGGAACCACGGGGAAACATCATATATCAAAGTACGAAATGACAAGATCCTTGCGGTCAAACCAAAGCGACACTCGATCATCAAGAGGAGTCTGTTAATGAGACAAAGTGAAGATCCGACGCGGATAGTCCAAAGACCAAGTAGGACGAAGTTTAGATAGTACAAAGTTTAGGTGGTTAAGTACAAATTTCGAGGACGAAATTTTGTTTAAGGGGGGAAGAAATGTAATACCCTAAAAACCTGTATCATAATTTGGTAAAATTAAACCTATAGAAAATAGGTGAATATGGGGTATCAAATATTAAGTTATAATTATTTTATTTTCTAAGGAAAAATCTCTTGGAAATTAGAGAATTTAAGGGCCAAAGTGCCAAAAATGACGAAAATGCCCCTAAGGGACATAAATAACTTAGGGAAATTGTGAAAAATCCTAAAAGGCAAGGAAATAATTGTTAAAATTATGAGAGTATATTATCTCTAACTGAGGTAATTTAATAAATTACAAACTTAGAGAAATTGAATAAGAATGCTCAAAAAGTATTGAAATGACTAAATTACCCTTGTAATTCTAAAATAATGCAAGAGTCATGGAAATTGTAAAGTAAAGGCAAAAGTTTGAAGATAAGAGAGTATCTTAATTAAGAAAATTATCAACTTGTGATAATTAAGTAATTAAGTAATATTGGGCTAATTACTTAAGCATAAGCAAAGGAAATTCATGAATAATTATATGAAACCCAAAAAATTGGTGGTTGTTGGCTTAAAATTAGTAAAAATATATTTTTTAATTAATGGGAAATTTTGTAGAAAAATAGTTGAGTTTAGGTATTTTTAGGCCTAAATACAAGAATGGACCAATAGGAAAATTTTGTAAAAAATATGTAAAAATAATTATTTTATTAATTAAATAATTAACCAAAAATAAAAAAAAAACGAAATAAAAAAAAATGGGCAGAAAAAAAAAAGAAAAATAGAAAAATAGAAACTTAGTTTAGAAGTTTTATTATTATATAATATAATTAATATAAGTGAATTTTGATGAATAGTGATTAAATAATTAGGAAACGGATCCTATCTAGAGATCTAGGAATGGGATTTCCAAAGTCAGGGTAAAATATTGATAGTGGAATTTTATCTTCCGTTAGACTTTCCCAGAAGTAAATTCTGAGTCCGATTGTGCATTTTCCTAATAAGACGAAATAGGGAAAATGCGAGATAGCGCATTTTGGATCTGAAGAAAATAAATTCTAACTCAACATCTAGGAATGAGTTTGAATTTATCTGGACATATTTGGAATCAGTGAATTTTTTTCCAGAGGTTGATAATTCCGGAATTCATTTCCGTAACCGTGCACGCATTACGAGGAATTTCAGCTTGACTGTTGGAGCCCTATATGGAACCAAAATTTAGGTTAACTTGGACATTTCTACTAAGTGAGAATATGTCTTCAAAGTTGTAAATCCAGAATTTTGAGATTTTCCGAGATTACGCGAAACGGGGACCGATCGGGGAAATTCTATTGGACCGGGCATAAAGCAAACAACTTTGAAATTCCCTTTATGTCCCCAATTTCAACTATAAATACCCCCCTCCCTTTGCATTCTCACACCATTTCTTTCCTCTTGGCCGAATCTAGAGAGAGGATTTTAGAGAGAGGAGCTCTGGGAAAATTTGCAGCGAAGCTCTGGGTAAGTTTTCCGGTACCGAGCTTTAAGCCTTCGTAGTTTTCCGGTAGTTTAGTAGAATTGTTAGGAAGTAGGAGATGAGATTCCTATTCTTGTTTTTAGGCCTCATTGCGTCGAGAGATGCTTGACGAGGTAAAAACATAGTAGGGATTGAGTCTCTGAAAGTTGAAAGTTGAAATAGCAAGCTTTAAGCTTTCATAGTTCTTTCAATAGTTAGAATAGCCTTTATTTTTCAAAGTATGATTAGATACCATATGATAGGGCTATTTTAGTCTAGAGTTTCGAAAATCATAATTGCGTCGAAGTTCTGGCGAAATTTTGGGAAAAAACGGAGCCAAAGTAACGAAGTGCTGGCGAAATTCCGCCAATTAAGGATATAGGGGCAAAATGGTAATTTTTACCTAAAATGCCAGTTATAATGCCAAATCACTAATGAAAGTGATATTACTCTTATAGGACATCGGAAACTCTGATTTGCTGCTGTTACGCTGTCCGACGTGCCGTTGTTGGACATTTCACTGTTTTCCGTAAAACGAGCCATTTTGCGTCAAAAGTACCGAAGTACCATCAAACGAATGTATGTTCGCGGCGTACTGTAATACTGAATCTGATGCTTATAGTCTGCTTATATATGATATGGATAGTTTTATAAGCCATGGGTGGAACTCTGTTCTGGGCCATGCACAGTGACTAAGGATGTTACACTTAGATAATCACTATTACAGCTTTACGGGTTATGGTTTTGATAATACCGTTATGTTTTCCTAGCGCTGAGGACACGACCGTACATCGTGGCACTGGTGAATAGTGCAGGCAGATAACTTTGCTTGTAGGGTAGTTGTTATTTAATGGTCATATATTGCTCTGTCAAGATCATTGCTGTAATTCATTTTAGAAATATCTGTTGATCATATACTGTTATATAAGCATGAGGTTAACCGTTACCTGAGATCCGATGGGTATTGGATCTCAACTCTTACTATAGCATCATGTCAAGGTCCAGAGAGAGACCAGGGACGGAGGATAAGAGTAAGCAGAGCGGACAACACACATGAAGATAAAGACCGCGAGGAAACCTGATCAGGGACGTCTAGTATTTGAACAGATAATGTTTTAATCTTTATGAACAGGTGATTACTCCACTGTTATTGTTATAATTAGTTACTCAATGTTTCATTCCTATGCTCTACTCTGATGTTTTTTAAAAAAAAATTGGCTCTAGAATTGGGCAGTTACACTTTTTTGGTATCAACCTAATCTTTCTGGCAAGTGTTTAACTATGTTACCTCGAACAGTTTGGTGCCTAAGGCAAGGCTGGTCTACGTGGGTAAGCCAATTAGTCGCCGTATAAGTCGGTGAGGCCCCCATGGTAGACACTTACCTGGCCATGCTGTTCGGATAACGGAGTTAGGTTCTTAAGCCTTTTAAACTTTGAGCATATTTTTGAAAAGGAGTACTGATATAACTCTAGTGCTAGGTTCTAAAGATGGACAGAAATGAGGTCCTTTGCGTAAAATATATAGGTCAAATGAAGCGTACCGCGCATGTATCCATAGGATAGGGTTAAGATTGAACCCAGAATCGGGGTATCCACCGTATGGACCTACGCCGATATCAAATACCTCTGTTACTACTGATATCACTAATAACCCTGATATCAGCCTCTGATATTCCTAATAACTCTGATATCAGCCTTTGATAACTCGATAGTCGCCAGTTTGTACTGGACGATAATTCTATCCTAGTACAAAGCTTGTATGTGGAGCTAAGCCACGCCGGACGAAACTCTGGAACCAATAAGGGTATGTACATGCGGTATTCGACCCATGTTGAGAATTTCTATCAGGGAAACTTCCATTTCGAATTTTCATACTCTTCTGAAAACTGGATTTGATCCACTTTGCGTTATTTTCTCCATACCTATTTTGAATATAAAGATTCCACGTACGTTTGAACTGAGGAGATATTGCGGGTGTCTGTTCGATTGTAGTGTAAACACCACATGCGATAGAGTCTATGTGTGGTATAGATACTAGTGAAGTAAAAATCTGCGATATACTAGTCAATGTTTTTCTTATACCTCTAACGTTTGTCCATAGGATACAGTAATGATGGACCGTGGAGAACCTTCTTACATAAATCATCGTGGAATCATGAAATGTACTGCACGGAAATCAATAAACCCTAGACACACAAGGATCAACAGTAACTCTGAGCCGATTTACGATCCAAAACCAACATACTATCCTGCACTGAACCTAAATACTATCTCGGGCCAGATTGTAACCCTAATCCTGAATTTTTGAAAACTCCCCTACACGTGTTCATGTATCTTGATCCGTGTACCATTCTGGACCAGAGTACCCAGTTGACCCAAATCGTATGAACCTGAACTCATAAGACTAAGCACTCCCAAATAAGGCTTAACCTATTTCAGAACCAGATTCTTCAGGCCATTCGTTCGATGAAGGTAACCCTGGTAATTCGCATCATTTTTGGATGCAGATTTTGATAACCTTCAACTTGACCTAGACTATAAACTTCTGAACGTATTTCCACCGGAGTTGGTAAACAACACTGAACCTGTACAAAATTTTGCTGGAAGCAGTGCTCGTCCAAGCTCATCAACAAGCCTTCGCAAGGGAAATGATAGGAATTGTTCGTAATCATAACAGTAATGGTTGCTGAGAAATTGCATTCTTCCATGAATGAGACGAATAGAATGACCATCCCAAAACACCTTGTTCCCTGTTTTCCACTTAGTTTCATGTTCTCCCCTCACCTTTATAACAGGTCGGTTCGTCTTCTGAGACATACACCTGTATGACCTTGAGGAGGTCTCTTATTAGAACTATCTATCATTCACTCACCTATAGGTTTTGTTTAGTACACTCAGCAAGAGGAGCAGCAACCTCCGTTTGACACATAGTTGGACTAAAAAAAAAAACCAAAACTATGAGGATAATATTTATGAACGGCACGACGAAACATCATGAGCGACAGTGGGAATTGTAGAAGAGCGGGACTCCTTGGAATTCCCAGTGGGCAAAACTATGTCTTAAGCATTGAGTAAACGAATTCCTTCGCTTTAGGGTTTTTCGGTTTAGAAGCAAAGTTCTTCTTTTCTCAAAACCGTTTCTTTGTGGTGTTAACCACGGTGTGTGGGAACCACGGGGAAAGATCATATATCAAAGTACGAAATGACAAGATCCTTGCAGTCAAACCAAAGCAGATTCTCGATCATCAAGAGGAGTTGTTTACTATGAACCTTATGTACCTTACCTGTTTACTTGGAAGATTAAATTATTCCTTAAAGACCGTTGTTCTTTTTAGAAAGATCAGATGGAAAATCTACAAGGAACCGGAACTCTGGGAGACCAAGGCCGAGGTCAAGGTGGAGTTAAAGGCAAACAACCACAAGTGATACCAGTCCCAGTACAACATTTGAACCACCAAAGTGTGTTGCAAGAGCTGAGGGAACAACTTAATGAGCAGATAACTCGGATGGAAAAGCTTATGGAGCAGAAGACTCTGAACGAAAAACTGAAAGAGCAGCAGACTCTTATTGATACCCTCCTGATTGAAAAACAAGAAAGGCAAATTGAGAAACAACTGAAATCCTGCCGTTTGATGGAGTGTAAACTGGAAGAGCTACGTAGTTCAAGGAATGTCAACGGTAGCAAAATAAGTCATGACGAACTTAGCCGCAAAAGTTCCACACTAAAAAGGAAGGCGCCTTGGCTCAACAATCAGGGGAAAGGCAAAGAGATAGTTCAAACTGAACAGCAGAGCCGTCCAAAAATGCTGAGACTCCTACCATGTTCAATTTGCGGGAACTACCATCCCAATGTTCGATGTAATAGGAGACGGATTTGCTACGGATGTCGGAAACCAGGACACATTGTTTCAAACTGTCCTGAGAAAACTACAGAGAAACGAAAATGCTATAAATGTCTGGAATCGGGGCACATTATCAAGGACTGTTCCGAACACGCAAAGCACCACCAAGATACTAATTGCAACAAACAGCAGTTCAACCCTGGAGTGACGGGACCCCGATCATGCCCAAAATGTAGGAGATATCATCGTCACAGTACTGACTGTGATGGGAAGCTTATATGCTTCAAGTGTCAGCAGTCTGGACACATCAGTGTGCACTGTCCCCAGAAAGCTGCGAAGCTAGGGTTACAGAACTCAGGCCAGATGATTACGTTGATTGGGAGGAAGTCGGAGAATCCTCAGGAATGATCCAAGATACCAACGCTTAGTAGAAATCGATGTTAGGTATAAACCGATCCCAGCGCTAGATCAATCCTGTATTTTTGATGCTTGTACGGATCCTTTTGGGATGCATACATATATTCTCCTTACGATGTAATAGTAGCTACACCATTAGGTGTGAGCTCTTAGCTTGTAAAACGTATTTTGAACCAAGTTACGGGTATAGTACAAATCTTTCTATTACTTCATAGTGTCAACGACATTCTCAATAGTGTTAAAGGAACGGTGATGAAGAACGGTGACAATGAGAGTTTATGATTCTCACAAGCAAAGATAGAACTAATGCGAAAGCCGAATCTTTATTCAAAAACAACTCAGACACGAATTAATTCCCTGATAAACTTACCTTCAGGAGGAGAAGTTCAGGAATTTACTATTGACTAATGCCTAGCATAAGTTCAATATCAAAATCACCGTACCAAATTTCATGAACGAAATATCAAAGCTGAAATAGCAACTTGATTCCCAGTAAGGTTTTGAACAAAAACCAACGTATTACCTTAGAAGCTCCCAGTAATATTCATATAGAAGGGGAAGACCGGAGTTTTTAACGTCGTATCTACTACTGTTAAATGAACGGGACAACTGTTTGGAAGTAAATACTCACTTTCCAGGATCGACGATCTATTCCATTATCTAAATTCCTACATCCTGTCAAAATTGACTTACGCCTGGAATACCGCGGTTGTAAACCAAAACTAGTAATGTTTTGAAGATTAGTCTTCGGAATTTAAATTGAGCATTTGAAAATTTCTTGTGACACTTTGCAAGTTGATAAGTGCACCTATCATTGACAAGTGCACCTACCATGTTCTTAGAGTGCTTAAATTAAGTATTTCTCTCGAATACATAGGCAGGTTAATGGAGGCGTTGATTGACGACATCCTCATCTGTTCAGAATAAGAAGTGGAACGCCAAGAATAATGACGATCCGTAGTGGGTAAAGGATGTGACTCTTTACTAGATTAATAAAATATGAGTGTTGGCTGTCAGAAATAAATTTTCTGGGCCATGATGCAACGATATTGTAAACTACTTTTAGGCAAAGTAGGAGCAATTCTGGAATGAGAAAAACCAGTGATAGTAAATGTAATGTGTAGTTTTGGGTCTGGCAGGATAGTACGGCATATTCAAGTGAATTCTCGCTAGATACAGTTACTATAAGGCTACGATAGAGAAAATAAGTAGCAATCAGATAGAGAAAACTATCAAGAAGGTACTCACTACAGAAGTTTGTACCAGTATTTCACACGACGATTCGAGGGAACGAAAGCGGCATGAGTATGAAAGCTTAACCTTGACAAAGGAAATTCCCCGCGAAACTGTAGATACGTCTGATGAAGCCGAACTTCCAAATTTTCTTATAATCGAAGATGGCACAAATTGACGCCTTGTACGGGCAGAAGTGTAAAATCATTTATATTGCTCAATGGAATTGTCGGAGCATAAAATTTTCGTACTCGGGATATGATTGATCACGTCTCTTGATAGTTGTACAAGTCACAAAAGATCGTGAGAATCTTTTGGTGAGTGAGATGATTGTACATCCCTAGATACCGGTGTCGAAAGAACACCACAAAGACGAATGTGTAGTTCACATTTCGTGCAATTATTCGAAGTATTTGTTGAAAACCGACCAATCGCTACTAGATAGCCTTAGTCCTGAAGGTTGAACTTCCATAATGTTTCCATATTTCTTAGTTATATTTGACTATGATCATGTCATTGAATAGGAGGTATCTTATGTTGCCATGGTGTATGGGAACTATGGTGACATTTTTGGTATCCATTTTGGTATTTGTGGTGTTAACCGCGGTGTGTGGGAACCACGGGGAAACATCATATATCAAAGTACGAAATGACAAGATCCTTGCGGTCAAACCAAAGCAGACTCTCGATCATCAAGAGGAGCTAACGAGACAAAGTGAAGATCCGACGCGAATAGTCCAAAGACCAAGTAGGACGAAGTTTAGATAGTACAAAGTTTAGGTGGTTAAGTACAAATTTCGAGGACGAAATTTTGTTTAAGGGGGGAAGAAATGCAATACCCTAAAAACCTGTATCATAATTTGGTAAAATTAAACCTATAGAAAATAGGTGAATATGGGGTATCAAATATTAAGTTATAATTATTTTATTTTCTAAGGAAAAATCTCTTGGAAATTAGAGAATTTAAGGGCTAAAGTGCCAAAATGACGAAAGTGCCCCTAAGGGACATAAATAACTTAGGAAATTGTGAAAAATCCTAAAAGGCAAGGAAATAATTGTTAAAATTATGAGAGTATATTATCTCTAACTGAGGTAATTTAATAAATTACAAACTTAGAGAAATTGAATAAGAATGCTCAAAAAGTATTGAAATGACTAAATTACCCTTGTAATTCTAAAATAATGCAAGAGTCATGGAAATTGTAAAGTAAAGGCAAAAGTTTGAAGATAAGAGAGTATCTTAATTAAGAAAATTATCAACTTGTGATAATTAAGTAATTAAGTAATATTGGGCTAATTACTTAAGCATAAGCAAAGGAAATTCATGGATAATTATGGAAAACCCAAAAATTGGTGGTTGTTGGCTTAAAATTAGTAAAAATATATTTGTTAATTAATGGGAAATTTTGGAGAAAAATAGTTGAGTTTAGGTATTCTTAAGCCTAAATGTGAGAATAGACCAATAGGAAAATTATGTAAAAAATTATGTAAAAATAATTATTTAATTAATTAAATAATTAATAAAAAAAAAACGAAATCAAAAAAATGGGCAGAAAAAAAAATAAAAATAAAAATAGAAACTTAGTTTAGAAGTTTTATAATTATATAATATAATTAATTAAAGTGAATTTTGATGAATAGTGATTAAATAATTAGGAAACGGATCCTATCTAGAGATCTAGGAATGGGATTTCCAAAGTCAGGGTAAAATATTCATCAGTGGAATTTTATCTTCCGTTAGACTTTCCCGGAAGTAAATTCTGAGTCCAATTGTGCATTTTCCTAATAAGACGAAATAGGGAAAATGCAGATAGGCAGATTTTGGATCGAAGAAAATAAATTCTAACTCAACATCTAGGAATGAGTTTGAATTTATCTGGACATATTTGGAATCAGTGAATTTTTGTCCAGAGGTTGATAATTCCGGAATTCATTTCCGTAACCGTGCACGCATTATGAGGAATTTCAGCTTGACTGTTGGAGCCCTATATGGAACCAAAATTTAGGTTAACTTGCAGATTTCTAATAAGTGAGAATATGTCTTCAAAGTTGTAAATCCAGAATTTTGAGATTTTTCGAGATTACGCGAAACGGGGACCGATCGGGGAAATTCTATTGGACCGGGCGTAAAGCAAACAACTTTGAAATTCCCTTTATGTCCCCAATCTCAACTATAAATACCCCCTCCCTTTGCATTCTCACACCATTTCTTTCCTCTTGGCCGAATCTAGAGAGAGGATTTTAGAGAGAGGAGCTCTGGGAAAATTTGCAGCGAAGCTCTGGGTAAGTTTTCCGGTACCGAGCTTGAAGCCTTTGTAGTTTTCCGGTAGTTTAGTAGAACTGTTAGGAAGTAGGAGATGAGATTCCTATTCTTGTTTTTAGGCCTCATTGCGTCGAGAGATGCTTGACGAGGTAAAAACATAGTAGGGATTGAGTCTCTGAAAGTTGAAAGTTGAAATAGCAAGCTTTAAGCTTTCATAGTTCTTTCATTAGTTAGAATAGCCTTTATTTTTCAAAGTATGATTAGATATCATATGATAGGGATATTTTAGTCTAGAATTTCGAAAATCATAAATGCGTCGAAGTTCTGGCGAAATTTTGGGAAAAAACGGAGCCAAAGTAACGAAGTTCTGGCGAAATCCTGCCAATTAAGGATATAGGGGCAAAATGGTAATTTTTACCTAAAATGCCAGTTATAATGCCAAATCACTAATGAAAGTGATATTACTCTTATAGGACATCCGAAACTCTGATTTGCTGCCGTTACGCTGTCCGACGTGCTTCTATTGGACGTTTCGCCGTTTTCTGTAAAACGTGCCTGTGGGCAAAGCTATGTCTTAAGTCTTGAGTAAACGAATTCCTTCGCTTTAGGACTTTTCGGTTTAGAAGCAAAGTTCTTCTTTTCTCAAAACCGATTCTGAACAGAACAAACAAATAAACTCCTAGTCAAAGGCTAGAATTAGATAACTAGCTAAATATTATAACACATCCTACCATGAACCTTATGTACCTTACCTGTTTACTTGGAAGATTAAATTATTCCTTAAAGACCGTTCTTCTTTTAGAAAGATCGATGGAAAATCTACAAGGAACCGGAACTCTGGGAGACCAAGGCCGAGGTCAAGGTGGAGTTAAAGGCAAACAACCACAAGTGATACCGAGTCCCAAGACAACATTTGAACCACCAAAGTGTGTTGCAAGAGCCGAGGGAACAACTTAATGAGCAGATAACTCGGATGGAAAAGCTTATGGAGCGAAGACTCGAACGAAAACCGAAAGAGCGCGAGACTCTTATTGATACCCTCCTGGCTGAAAAACAAGAAAGGCCGATTGAGAAACAACTGAAATCCTGCCGTTTGAGGGAGTGTAAACTGGAAGAGCTACGTAGTTCAAGGAATGTCAACGGTAGCAAAATAAGTCATGACGAACTTAGCCGCAAAAGTTCCACACTGAAAAGGACGGCGCCTTGGCTCAACAATCAGGGGAAAGGCAAAGAGATAGTTCAAACTGAACAGCAGAGCCGCCCAAAAATGCCGAGACTCCTACCATGTTCAATTTGCGGGAACTACCATCCCAATGTTCGATGTAATAGGAGACGGATTTGCTACGGATGTCGGAAACCAGGACACATTGTTTCAAACTGTCCTGAGAAAACAACAGAGAAACGAATTTCCTATAAATGTCTGGAATCGGGGCACATTATCAAGGACTGTTCCGAACACGGAAAGCACCACCAAGATACTAATTGCAACAAATAGCAGTTCAACCCTGGAGTGACGGGACCCCGATCGTGCCCAAAATGTCGGAGATATCATCGTCACAGTACTGACTGTGATGGGAAGCTTATATGCTTCAAGTGTCAGCAGTCTGGACACATCAGTGTGCACTGTCCCCAGAAAGCTGCGAAGCTAGGGTTACAGAACTCAGGCCAGATGATTACGTTGATTGGAGAGGAAGTCGGAGAATCCTCAGGAATCATCCAAGATACCAACGCTTAGTAGAAATCGATGCTAGGTATAAACCGATCCGAGCGCTAGATCAATCCTATATTTTTGATGCTTGTACGGATCCTTTTGGGATGCATACAAACATTTTCCTTACGATGTAATAGTAGCTACACCATTAGGTGTGAGCTCTTAGCTTGTAAAACGTATTTTGAACCAAGTTACGGGTATAGTACAAATCTTTCTATTACTTCATAGTGTCAACGACATTCTCAATAGTGTTAAAGGAACGGTGATGAAGAACGGTGACAATGAGAGTTTATGATTCTCACAAGCAAAGATAGAACTAATGCGAAAGCCGAATCTTTATTCAAAAACAACTCAGACACGAATTAATTCCCTGATAAACTTACCTTCAGGAGGAGAAGTTCAGGAATTTACTATTGACTAATGCCTAGCATAAGTTCAATATCAAAATCACCGTACCAAATTTCATGAACGAAATATCAAAGCTGAAATAGCAACTTGATTCCCATTAAGGTTCTGAACAAAAACCAACGTATTACCTTAGAAGCTTCCAGTAATATTCATATAGAAGGGGAAGACCGGAGTTTTTAACGTAGTATCAACTACAGTTAAATGAACGGGGCAACTGTTAGAGAAAACTATCAAGAAGGTACTCACTACAGAAGTTTGTACCAGTATTTCACACGACGATTCGAGGGAACGAAAGCGACATGAGTATGAAAGCTTAACCTTGACAAAGGAAATTCCCCAATGGCCGTAGATACGTCTGATGAAGCCGAACTTCCAAATTTTCTTATAATCGAAGATGGCACAAATTGATGCCTTGTACGGGCAGAAGTGTAAAATCACTTATATTGCTCAATGGAATTGTCGGAGCAGAAAATTTTCGTAATCGGGATATGATTGATCACGTCTCTTGATAGTTGTACAAGTCACAAAAGATCGTGAGAATCTTTTGGTGAATGAGATAAGAGAGTATCTTAATTAAGAAAATTATCAACTTGTGATAATTAAGTAATTAAGTAATATTGGGCTAATTACTTAAGCATAAGAAAGGAAATTCATGGATAATTATGTAAAACCCAAAAATTGGTAGTTGTTGGCTTAAAATTAGTAAAAATATATTTGTTAATTAATGAGAAATTTTGGAGAAAATTAGTTGAGTTTAGGTATTCTTAAGCCTAAATGCGAGAATAGACCAATAGGAAAATTTTGTAAAAAATTATGTAAAAATAATTATTTAATTAATTAAATAATTAATCCAAAAAAAAAACGAAATAAAAAAAATGGGCAGAAAAGAAAAAAATAAAAATAGAAACTTAGTTTAGAAGTTTTTTAATTATATAATATAATTAATTAAAGTGAATTTTAATGAATAGTGATTAAATAATTAGGAAACGGATCCTATCTAGAGATCTAGGAATGAGATTTCCAAAGTCAGGGTAAAATATTGATCAGTTGAATTTTATCTTCCGTTAGACTTTCCCGGAAGTAAATTCTGAGTCCGATTGTGCATTTTCCTAATAAGACGAAATAGGGAAAAATGCAGATAGACAGATTTTTGGATCTGAAGAAAACAAATTCTAACTCAACATCTAGGAATGAGTTTGACTTTATCTGGACATATTTGGAATCAGTGAATTTTTGTCCAGAGGTTGATAATTCCGGAATTCATTTCCGTAACCGTGCACACATTACGAGGAATTTCAGCGTGACTGTTGGAGCCCTATATGGAACCAAAATTTAGGTTAACTTGGACATGGTACCGAGCTTTAAGCTTTCGTAGTTTTCCGATAGTTTAGTAGAATTGTTAGGAAGTAGGAGATGAGATTCCTATTCTTGTTTTTAGGCCTCATTGCGTCGAGAGATGCTTGACGAGGTAAAAACATATTAGGGATTGAGTCTCTGAAAGTTGAAAGCTGAAATAGCAAGCTTTAAGCTTTCATAGTTCTTTCAATAGTTAGAATAGCCTTTATTTTTCAAAGTATGATTAGATATCATATGATAGGGCTATTTTAGCCTAGAATTTTGAAAATCATACTTGCGTCGAAGTTCTGGCGAAATTTTGGGAAAATACGGAGCCAAAGTAACGAAGTGCTGGCGAAATTCCGCCAATTAAGGATATAGGGGCAAAATGGTAATTTTTATCTAAAATGCCAATTATAATGCCAAATCACTAATGAAAGTGATATTACTCTTATAGGACATCAGAAACTCTGATTTGCTGCCGTTACGCTGTCCGACGTGCTGCTATTGGACGTTTCGCCGTTTTCCGTAAAACGTGTCATTTCCAGCAAAAATACCGAAGTACCATCAAACGAAGGTACGTTCGCGGCGTACTGTAATACTGACTCTGATGCTTATAGTCTGCTTATATATGATACGGATAGTTTCATAAGCCATGGGTGGAACTCTGTTCTGGGCCATGCACAGTGACTAAGGATGTTACACTTAGATAATCACTATTATAGCTTTACGGGTTATAATAGTGATTATATACTAGTATAATCACTATTATACTAGTATATTATAGTTCAAAATTTTGGTTAACTTGGACATTTCTAGTAAGTGAGAAAATGTCTTCAAAGTTGTAAATCCAGAATTTTGAGATTTCTCCGAAAGTACGCGAATCGGACACCGATCGGGGATTCTACCGGATCGGAGGCAAAAGCAAAAATAGTTTTGGTGACTCATGGGCAGCTGGACGTTTTGAGCTTTGTATGGTCAAGAATCATCCACATATAAACCCTAAATTGTGTGGTTAATATTCAAGAAGGAGGAGTTGTGAAAAGACCAAAATACCCTTGCATTTTTCCTATAAATAGCTTGCCATTTCTCTTGAAATTTCACACCAAAAACCACTCTTAGAAATCCTAGAGAGAAGTTAGAGAGAGGAGCTCTGGAGGAGGAAGGAGTCCGGGGAATTTTGCAGCGAAGATCTGGGTAAATTTTTCGGTACTTAAGCTTTCGTAATTCTTTCGGTAGTTAGAGTAGAAATGCTAGTTTAGTCTTTAATCTTCCAAGTATGATTAGATATCATATGTTAGGGGTATTTTAGTCATTATTTCAAAAATATTGGTAGGGTCGAAGTTCTGGCAAAATTTTGGAAGATTAGAGTTAAAATAGCGAAGTGCTGGCGAAATTCCGCCGACTAGTAAAGATAGGGGCAAAATGGTAATTTTTACCTAAAATGCCTGTTATGATGTGAGTCATTAATCGATATGATATATTTCGAAAATCATGTTGGAGTAGGAGTTATGTCAAAATTTTGGAAGATTAGTGTCAAAGTAAATATACTATTCATCACAATATATTATAATAATAGACTAATAGATAATATAATAAACATAGTAACTATAATATAATAAAATTAACAATTATAATATTATAGTTAATATATTATTATATTATCAAAAAATTATTTAATAATAATGTATTAGCTAGTTATCTAATTCTAGCCTATCATATTATTAATATATTAATAATAGTATTAAATAATTATTATAATATATTATAATATAATATATTATAATATTATTTTCATATTATAATTATATATTATAATTATAATAATAGTATATTATTATAATTGGTTATATTATTATATTATTATAATATATTAGTTAAAATGAATTACAGCAATGATCTTGACAGAGCAATATATGATCATTAAATAACAACTACCCTACAAGCAAAGTTATTTGCCTGCACTATTCACCAGTGCCACGATGTACGGTCGTGTCCTCAGCGCTAGGAAAACATAACGGTATTATCAAAACCATAACCCGTAAAGCTGTAATAGTGATTATCTAAGTGTAACATCCTTAGTCACTGTGCATGGCCCATAACAGAGTTCCACCCATGGCTTATGAAACTATCCATATCATATATAAGCAGACTACAAGCATCAGAGTCAGTATTACAGTACGCCGCGAACGTACCTTCGTTTGATGGTACTTCGGTACTTTTGACGGAAATGGCACGTTTTACAGAAAACGGTGAAACGTCCAACAGCGGCACGTCGGACAGCGTAACGGCAGCAAATCAGAATTTATGATGTCCTATAAGAATAATATCACTTTTATTAGTGATTTGACATTATAACTGGCATTTTAGGTAAAAATTACCATTTTGCCCCTATACCCCTAATTGGCGGAATTTTGCTAGCACTTCGTTACTTTGGCTTCGATTTTCCAAAATTTTGCCAGAACTTCGACCCAATGATAATTTTCGAAATTCTAGACTGAAATAGCCCTATCATATGATATCTAATCATACTTGAAAAATAAAGGCTATTCTAACTATTGAAAGAACTATGAAAGCTTAAAGCTTGCTATTTCAACTTTCAACTTTCAGAGACTCAATCCCTACTATGTTTTTACCTCGTCAAGCATCTCTCGACGCAATGAGGCCTAAAAACAAGAATAGGAATCTCATCTCCTACTTCCTAACAATTCTACTAAACTACCGGAAAACTACGAAAGCTTAAAGCTCGGTACCGGAAAACTTACCCAGAGCTCCGCTGCAAATTTTCCCAGAGCTCCTCTCTCTAAAATCCTCTCTCTAGATTCGGCCAAGAGGAAATAAATGGTGTGAGAATGCAAAGGGAGGGGGGTATTTATAGTTGAAATTGGGGACATAAAGGGAATTTCAAAGTTGTTTGCTTTATGCCCGGTCCAATAGAATTTCCCCGATCGGTCCCCGTTTCGCGTAATCTCGGAAAATCTCAAAATTCTGGATTTACAACTTTGAAGACATATTCTCACTTAGTAGAAATGTCCAAGTTAACCTAAATTTTGGTTCCATATAGGGCTCCAACAGTCAAGCTGAAATTCCTCATAATGCGTGCACGGTTACGGAAATGAATTCCGGAATTATCAACCTCTGGACAAAAATTCACTGATTCCAAATATGTCCAGATAAATTCAAACTCATTCCTAGATGTTGAGTTAGAATTTATTTTCTTCAGATCCAAAATCTGCCTATCTGCATTTTTCCCTATTTCGTCTTATTAGGAAAATGCACAATCGGACTCAGAATTTACTTCCGGGAAAGTCTAATGGAAGATAAAATTCCACTGATCAATATTTTACCCTGACTTTGGAAATCCCATTCCTAGATCTCTAGATAGGATCCGTTTCCTAATTATTTAATCATTATTCATCAAAATTCACTTTAATTAATTATATTATATAATAATAAAACTTCTAAACTAAGTTTCTATTTTTATTTTTTTCTTTTTTTTTCTGCCCATTTTTTTTTATTTCATTTTTTTATTAATTATTTAATTAATTAAATAATTATTTTTACAAAATTTTTTACAAAATTTTCCTATTGGTCCATTCTTGTATTTAGGCCTAAAAATACCTAAACTCAACTATTTTTCTACAAAATTTCCCATTAATTAACAAATATATTTTTACTAATTTTAAGCCAACAACCACCAATTTTTTGGGTTTTACATAATTATCCATGAATTTCCTTGGCTTATGCTTAAGTAATTAGCCCAATATTACTTAATTACTTAATTATCACAAGTTGATAATTTTCTTAATTAAGATACTCTCTTATCTTCAAACTTTTGCCTTTACTTTACAATTTCCATGACTCTTGCATTATTTTAGAATTACAAGGGTAATTTAGTCATTTCAATACCTTTTGAGCATTCTTATTCAATTTCTCTAAGTTTGTAATTTATTAAATTACCAAAATTGAAGATAATATACTCTCTTAATTTCCATAACTTTTTCATTGCCTTTTAGGATTTTTCACAATTTTCCTAAGTTATTTATTTATTCCAAGGGTATTTCAATCATTTTGACCCCATAGTTCTTTTTCCTAATTTTCCCTAAGAGATTTTCCCTTGGAAAATAAGCTAATTTTCACTTAATATTTGACACCTCATATTCACCTACTTTCTATAGGTATAATTTTTACCAAATTATGATACGGATTTTTAGGGTATTACATTTCTTCCCCCCTTAAACAAGATTTCGTCATCGAAATTTGTACTAAACCAACTAAAATTTATACTATCTAATCTTCGTCCTACTTGGTCCTTGGACTATCCGCGTCGGATCTTCACTTTGTCTGTCAGCAGCTCCCCTTGATGATCGAGAATTTGCTTTTGTTTGACTGCAAGGATCTTGTCATTTAGTACTTTGATATATGATGTTTCCCCGTGGTTCCCATACACCGCGGTTATCATCACAAATATCAAAATGGATACCAAAAATGTCCCCATGGTTCCCATACACCATGGTAACATAAGATACCTCCTACTCAATGACATGATCATGGTCAAATATAACTAAGAAATATGGAAACATAATGGAAGTTCAACCTTCAGGAAAAAGGCTATCTAATAGCGGCTGGTCCGTTTTCAACAAATACTTCGAATGATTTCACGAAATGTAAACTACATGTTCGTCTTTGAGGTGTTCTTTTGACACCGGCATCTAGGGATGTACGATCATCTCATTCACCAAAAGATTCTCACGATCTTTTGTGACTTGTACAAACTATCAAGAGACGTGATCAATCATATCCCGACTACGAAAATTTTCTGCTCCGATAATTCCATTGAGCAATATAAGTGATTTACACTTCTGCCCATACAAGGCATCAATCTGTGTCATCTCGATTGTAAGAGAACTTGGAAGTTCGGCTTCATCAAACGTATTTACAGTTTCGCGGGGAATTTCCTTTGTCAAGGTTAAGCTTTCATACTCATGCCGCTTTCGTTTCCTCGAATCGTCGTGTGAAATACTGGTACAAACTTCTGTAGAGAGTACCTTCTTGATAGTTTTCTCTATCCGATTGCTACTTATTTTCTATATCGTAGCCTTATAGTAACTGTATCTAGCGAGTATTCACTTGAATCTGTGGTACTATCCCGCCAGACCCAAAACTACACATTACGTTTACTATCTCTGGTTTTTCTCATTCCAGAATTGCTCCTACTTTGTCTAGAATAGTTAACAGAATCGTTGTGTCATGGTACATGGCCCAGAAAGTTTATCTCTGACAGCCAACACTCACTATTGATCGTCATTATTCTTGACGTTTCAATTCTTTTTCTGAACAGATGAGGACGTCGTCAATCAACGCCTCCATTAACCTGCCTATGTATTCGAGAGAAAATACTTAGAGTAAATACCCTTTTTGATCCCTGAAATAACACGCGCTACCCATTTTGGTCCCTGAGTAAAAAAAATGTCATTTTTAGTCCTTAAACAGTAAAAAAAAGGTCACTTTTAGTCCTTTTAGTCATTTTTTGTGGGCATTTTAATCCCTCATAAATTCCCAAAAAATCATTTTTAGTCCCTAAAAAGGACCGAAATGACATTTTTTTTAGAGTAAATACCCTTTTTGGTCCCTGGAAAAACACATTTGACCCTTTTTCGTCCCTGAGTAAAAGAAATGTCATTTTGGTCCTTTTTAGGGACTAAAAAGGACCTTTTTGGGAATTTCTGAGGGATTAAAATGTGCAAAAAAATGATCAAAGGACTAAAAGGGACCTTATTTTTCCATTTTAGGGACTAAAAGTGACTTATTTTTTTTCAAGGACCAAAAAGGGCATCCGTGTTTTTTCGAGGGACCAAAAAGGGTATTTACTCTTTTTTTTACTCAGGGACCAAAATGGGTAGAGCGTGTTTTTCCAGGGACCTAAAAGGGTATTTACTCAAATACTTAATTTAAGCACTCTAAGAACATGGTAGGTGCACTTGTCAATTTGCAGAGTGTCACAAGAAATTTTCAAATGCCCGATCTAACTTCCGAAGGCTAATCTTCAAAACATTACTAGTTTTGGTTTACAACTGGTGGTATTCCGGGCGTAAGTCAATTTTGACAAGATATAGGAATTAGATAATGAAATAGATCATCGATCTTGGGAAGTAAGCATTTGCTTTTGGATCTTTACCCAGTTCAACTTATGATAGTTGATACCAAATCGAAAACTCGAGTCTTCCCTTCTATAAGAATATTGTCGGGAATTTCTAAGGTAATATGTTGGTTTTTGTTCAGAACCTTACTGGGAATCAAGTTGCTATTGCAGCTTTGATATTTCTTTCATGAAATTTGGTACGGTGATTTTGATATTGAACTTATTGTAACATCCCTTTCTCAAAACGCGGAATTTTTTTTTTTTTCAATCAGAGTAGAGCAGAGGAGCAAAAGAGTAACTGATCATAACAAAACATGAACCATAGTGTAACATTGTATTGATATTACAGTGATCCTAGTAAACTACTATTCAAAGGTAAATACAGAAAACGATAAGATAACTTCGGTCGGTAGCCTACTCCTGCTGCTTGTCCTTAGCACCGATCCGTGGTCCTCCGGATCCTGAAGCTATAGCTGAGATTCAATTCACCGCATTGAATCTCAGGTAACGATTAACCTCATGCTCAAATAGAACAGTATACAGACAACAGATATTCATAGCATAACAGCAGTATCTCATCAGATAAGTGTGACACAGACAGAACATAAGCATGGAGCAGTATGTAAAGTCCTACACAACAACATAGTGACACAGACAGAACATAAGCATAAAGCAGTATGTAAAGTCCTACAAAAATATAGCCTGCACATTATCCTGTGCCACGATCACGTGTCCTCAGCGCTAGGAAAACTCAAAGCGGTATTATCATGTCTATAACCCGTACAAGGCTGTATGTAAAACGACGACCCTAAGCAGAGCCTCGGTAAATGAACGTATCTATGACATATATGTATATGAGCCTCATAATATTAGTGTTACAGTACGCGTCCGTACCTTCGTTGGCGTACGTAGGTGTTTCGCGCGAATCGTGCTTTCGACGGAAAACGGTTTGTCCGACAGCGGCACGTTGGACAGCGTAACGGCAGCAAATTAGGATTTCGAACGTCCTATAAGAGTAATATCACTTTTATTAGTGATTTGATACTATAACTGGCATTTTAGGTAAAAATTACCATTTTGCCCCTATACCCCTAATCGGCGGAATTTCGCCAGCACTTCGTTACTTAAATCTCCAACTTTTCAGGAATTCCATCCCTACCAAGTTTTTACCTCGTCAGGCATTTTTCAATGCAATGAGGCCTAAAAACAATAGTAGAAATCTCACTCCCTACTTACTAAAACTATCTAACAATTCTACTAACTACCGAACTAAAAAGCTAAAGACCGAAGGACTTACCCGTTGAAGACTTCTGCAAAATTTTTTCCAGAGCTTCTCTCTCTTCTTTCTCCCTCTAGATTTCGCCTAGAAGAAGTGAAAATGGTGTGAAAATTTCAAGAGGGATTGCTTCCTATTTATAGAGTTTTCAAGGGACATAAAGGGGATTTTGCAATTTGTTCTTAACCATGGAAATTCAAAGCAAAATGGTGTATAATTCTTGTCCATGGAAGCTTGTTTGGCCGAAATAAGGGGTGATGTGGCTGCTTTGGAGTGGTTCCAAGAATGGTGACTCTTGTTGCTTTATGGCCCGGTCCGATAGAATTTCCCCGATCGGTACCCGATTCGCGTGATTTCGGAGAAAACTCAAAATTCCGGATTTACAACTTTGAAACCATTTCCTTACTTACTAGAAATGTCCAAGTTAACCTAAATTTTGATTCCATATAGGCCTCCAACAGTCCAGTTGAAGTTTTCTCGAAAAACGTGTCCGAATGCGTCCGGTGTCGGAACTCGTTTTCGGAATCATCACTCTTTGGGAAATAATTCACTGATTCCAAATATGTCCAGATAAATTCAAACTCATTCCTAGATGTTGAGTTAGAATTTATTTTCTTCAGATCCAAAATATGATTATCTACCTTTTTCCCTATTTCGTTTTATTAGGAAAATGTGCTAACGACCTCTAATTAACTTCCGGAAGAGGTCACTTGAAGGTAAAAACTCACTGATCAATATTTTATCTTGACTTTGGAAATCCTATTCCTGGTTCTCTAGATAGGATCCGTTTCCTATTTATTTTTTACTATTCACTCTATTTTCACTTTAATTAATTATATAATATTATATTGCAACTTGTTATAAAAATCCTAGATATTACTTTTTGCTCTTATCTTCATTTTGTGATCAAAATTTCGGCTGGCCCATATTTAAAATTAATAAATATTTATTTTTATTTAATTAATTATTTAATTATTTACTTATTTTCACAAAAATTCCACAAAAATCCCTAATTGGCTCATTCTTGTATTTAGGGTTAAAAATATCTAAACTCAACTATTTTTCTCCAAAATTTCCAATTAATTAGTAAACATGTTTTTACTAATTTTAAAGCAAAACCACTGATTTTAAGGTTTTACATAATTACTTGTGAATTTCTTTTGCTTATGTTTAAGTAATTAGCCCAATATTACTTAATTACTTAATTATCACAAGTTGATAATTTTATTATTTAGAACACCTCATTACCTTCACACTCTTGTATTAACATTAGAATTTCCATGCCTCTTGCATTATTCTATAATTTACAAGGGTATTTTGGTCTTTTATTACTTTTTGAACATTCTTATACAATATTTCCAAGTTCATAATTTATTAAATTACCATAATTAGAGATAATAAATTCTCCTAATTCACTTGGTCATTTTACTACCTTTTAGGATTTTTCATAATTTTTCTAAGTTATTTACCCTTCCCAGGGGTATTTTGGCACTTTGGCCTTTAAATTCCCTGATTCCCTACAGGATTTTACTTAGAATAATAGGCTAAATTCACACAAGTCTGGAGACATCAATTTCACTTATCAGAATATCCACTTTATTATAATATTCCAGATAATAAAAATCCGGGTATTACACTATGCTAGGCATTAGTCAATAGTAAATTCCTGAACTTCTCCTCCTGAAGGTAAGTTTATCAGGGAATTAATTCGTGTCTGAGTTATTTTTGAATAAAGATTCGGCTTTCGCATTAGTTCTATCTTTGCTTGTGAGAATCATAAACTCTCATTGTCACCGTTCTTCATCACCGTTCCTTTAACACCATTGAGAATGTCGTTGACACTATGAAGTAATAGAAAGATTTGTACTATACCCGTAACTTGGTTCAAAATACGTTTTACAAGCTAAGAGCTCACACCTAATGGTGTAGCTACTATTACATCGTAAGGAGAATATATGTATGCATCCCAAAAGGATCCGTACAAGCATCAAAAGGAAGTGATCGATTTAGCACTCGGATCGGACTATATTTGAAATAGGTTTTACTAAGCGATAGTATCCGGGATCATCTCTGAGGATTCTCCGGCTTCCACTACGAGCAAGGTTGATATCTGGTATAAGTTCTGTGGCTCGAACTCCGAAACTACTTGGGGACAATCCTTGCCAATATGCCCTGGTTCTCGGCATTTAGAGCAAATCGGTCTCACATTACATGCAATACTTGGATGGTAGTTCCTGCATTTCCAGCATGGATGGAGTTTCTGCTTCTGCTGTCTAGTCTGGATTAACTTCTGGCTTAGATTCTGTGGCCCTTTCTTTGCAGCTTTCATGGGATAATGCCTACTGATGTGTCCAAGCTGTTGACACTTGAAGCATAACAGCTTCTTCTTGTTTTTCTCAGGACAGTTCCAAGTGATATGTCCTTTTTTTCAGCATTCGAAGCAAATTCGTTTCCCAATACAGTTGACGCCAGGATGGTATCTTTCGCAATTCGTACACTGTTGGAGTCTCGGCATTTGCGAATGGTTCTGTTGTTTAGTCTGAGCTACCTTCTTGCATTTCCCTTGACTTCTAAGCCAAGGCGCCTTCCTTTTCATTGTGGAACTTTTGTAGCTAAGTCCGTCATGACTTGCTCTACTATTGTTGACATCACTTGATTTACGCAGCTCTTCCAGTTTACACTCCATCAGACGGCAGGATTCCAGTTGTTCCTTAATCTGCCTTTCTTGTTTTTCAGCCAAGAGAGTATCAATAAGAATCTCTTTGTTCATATATATTAATATATTATACTAATAATATAATAACATAATAAAACGATTATTATAATATACTAAACTAATATTATACTAATATATTAGTATAATATTATTAAACTAATAATAATATTATTGTTAATAAAAACCAACGTATTACCTTAGAAGCTCCCAGTAATATTCATATAGAAGGGGAAGACCTGAGTTTTTAACGTAGTATCGACTACTGTTAAATGAACGGGGCAACTGATTCCAAATATGTCCAGATAAATTCAAACTCATTCCTAGATGTTGAGTTAGAATTTATTTTCTTCAGATCCAAAATATGATTATCTACCTTTTTCCCTATTTCGTTTTATTAGGAAAATGTGCTAACGACCTCGGAATTAACTTCCGGAAGAGGTCACTTGAAGGTAAAAACTCACTGATCAATATTTTACCTTGACTTTGGAAATCCTATTCCTGGTTCTCTAGATAGGATCCGTTTCCTATTTATTTTTTACTATTCACTCTATTTTCACTTTAATTAATTATATAATATTATAATGCAACTTGTTATAAAAATCCTAGATATTACTTTTTGCTCTTATCTTCATTTTGTGATCAAAATTTCGGCTGGCCCATATTTAAAATTAATAAATATTTATTTTTTATTTAATTAATTATTTAATTATTTACTTATTTTCACAAAAATTCCACAAAAATCCCTAATTGGCTCATTCTTGTATTTAGGGTTAAAAATATCTAAACTCAACTATTTTTCTCCAAAATTTTCAATTAATTAGTAAACATGTTTTTACTAATTTTAAAGCAAAAACCACTGATTTTAAGGTTTTACATAATTACTTGTGAATTTCTTTTGCTTATGTTTAAGTAATTAGCCCAATATTACTTAATTACTTAATTATCACAAGTTGATAATTTTATTATTTAGAACACCTCATTACCTTCACACTCTTGTATTAACATTAGAATTTCCATGCCTCTTGCATTATTCTATAATTTACAAGGGTATTTTGGTCTTTTATTACTTTTTGAACATTCTTATACAATATTTCCATGTTCATAATTTATTAAATTACCATAATTAGAGATAATAAATTCTCCTAATTCACTTGGTCATTTTACTACCTTTTAGGATTTTTCATAATTTTTCTAAGTTATTTACCCTTCCCAGGGGTATTTTGGCACTTTGGCCTTTAAATTCCCTGATTCCCTACAGGATTTTACTTAGAATAATAGGCTAAATTCACACAAGTCTGGAGACATCAATTTCACTTATCAGAAATATCCACTTTATTCATAATATTCCAGATGATAAAAAATCCGGGTATTACATTCCCCCCCTAAACAAAATTTCGCCCTCGAAATTTAATCTATCCTAACTAAACTTCGGGCCATGAACTCTGGGTACTTCTCTTTCATGTCTTTCTCGGTTTCCCAAGTCGCTTCTTCGGGTGACAAACCCTTCCAGACCACCTTTACTATCAAAATAGTCTTGTTTCGAAGCCGTTTCTCTTTATGATCGATGATCCGCTCTGGCTCGACTATGAAGGTATTATCATGTCGTACATCAACGTCCTCGTACTTGATGACATGACCACGGTCTGGTTGGTACTTCTTCAATTGTGACACGTGGAAAACGTCGTGGAGATTACTCAGATTCGGGGGTAAGGCTATCTGATAAGCTACTTCTCCTCGCTTAGCCAAAATTTCAAAGGGTCCCACGTACCGTGGACTCAGTTTCTTCCTCTTAAGCGTTCTGCCGACACCAATCCAGGGCACATGCTCGCAGCATATCCTCCAGCGTCTGTATTGTTCTCTCAGATTGACCGTCGGTTTGTGGGTGATAAGCCAAACTGAACTTCAGCTTGGTACCCATACCTTCATGTAACGCTTGCCAGAAACGGGATTTGAATCGTGTATCTCGATCAGAGACAATACTCTTAGGGACACCATGTAATCTCACTACCTCTTTGATATAAATCTCCGCCAATCGTTCCGGAGAATAGTGGATACTAATGGGAATAAAGTGTGCTGACTTGGTTAATCTGTCAACAACTACCCAAATTGTATCATGATTCCTGATTTTGGGCAGACCCACCACAAAATCCATGGTTATATTCTCCCATTTCCATTCCGGCAGCTCCAGTCTTTGAAGAAGACCAGGGGGTCGACGGTGTTCAATCTTTACTTTTTGACATGTCAAGCACTTGGCCACGTAATCAGCTACATCTTTCTTCATTCCGAGCCACCAAAGTTCAGATTTCAAACTCTGGTACATCTTGACCATGCCTGGATGCAGAGTATATTTACTCTTATGAGCCTCATCCATTATCTTCCGCCTTAATTCATCAACTGGCGGTATGTAGACTCTCTGTTTAAACCTGACCAAACAACTAAGGGATAGGTTATAGTCTTGGGTCTCACCTTGAGTGATCTTCTCACGTATCTCTTTTGCCCAATCATCTTGCTTCTGAGCTTCGTCAACCTCGTCTCTCAGATCATACTCCCCTTGACTCGCAAGAAGAGCAGCAAGATAGGCATCAGCTGGTGCGTGCAAACCCATGCAGATTTGATTGGATATATTCAAATCTCTGAAATCTTCCAGTAGTTTCTGCTCTTGTATCATCATGTATGCCACCTGCACTGTCTTTCTACTAAGAGCATCTGCAACGACGTTTGCTTCACCCGGATGATACTTGATCTCCAGGTTGTAATCTTTAATCAACTCCATCCAGCGTCGCTGTCTCATGTTGAGTTCTCGTTGATCGAACAGATATTTCAGGCTATTGTGGTCACAAAACAATTCTACGGTTACACCGTACAAATAGTGCCTCCATATCTTCAAAGCAAACACGATAGCCGCCAGCTCAAGATCGTGTGTAGGATAGTTTAACTCGTGAGGCTTCAGCTGACGAGAGGCATAAGCCACCACTCTGCCCTGTTGCATTAGGACACATCCCAACCCTTGCCCACTGGCATCACTGTAAACAACATACTTCTCATCCGGATCTGGGATGATTAACACCGGTGCCGTAGTCAATCTCTCTCTCGCCAAAGCTCTCCTCACAGTCATCTCCCCATACAAAGAGTTGATTCTTCCTCGTAAGCTTTGTCAATGGTAGGGCAAGACGTGAGAAATACCGTATGAATCTGCGGTAGTATCCCGCCAGACCAAGAAAACTACGGATCTCCGTCACGCCTCTCGGCCGTTTCCACCCGAAGCGCTTCCACCTTGCCTGGATCAACTGCAACTCCACCGCTAGATATAACATGGCCCAGAAATTTCACTTCCGGCAGCCAAAATTCGCATTTGCTCAGCTTAGCATATAGTTGCTTCTCCCTGAGTATGCTTAACACCTTTCGTAGATGTTCTTCGTGCTCTTAGAGTAGATCAGAAGTCATCAATGAACACCACCACAAATTGGTCCAGGTGTTTTCGGAAGATACGGTTCATGTAATCCATGAATACCGCAGGTGCATTTGTTAAACCGAAGGGCATCACAAGGAATTCATAATGCCCGTATCTGGTTCTGAAAGCCGTCTTGGGAACATCACCATCTTTAACTCGCAACTGATGGTATCCCGAACGTAAGTCAATTTTTGAGAAAACAGTGGAACCAGATAACTGATCCAAAAGATCATCAATCCGTGGAAGTGGGTATTTGTTTTTGACCGTTACTTTGTTGAGTTCGCGGTAATCGATGCAGAGTCGGAAGCTTCCATCCTTCTTCTTCACAAATAACACTGGGGCTCCCCACAGTGATACACTGGGTCGAATGAACCCCTTCTTTAACAGCACTTCCAGTTGCTTCTTCAACTCCTGCATCTCGTTAGGAGCCATCTGATACAGCGCCTTTGATATTGATCCGGCACCAGGCATCAGATCAATGTTGAATTCCACTTCTCGGATAGGAGGTAACTCAGTGAGATCCTCCGGGAATACATCAGGAAATTCATTCACCACAGGGATATCCTGGAGTGAAACTTTAGCTTCTGCTTTAACCGAAAAGAACACCATGTAGGCATGGCATCCCTGCTTCACACATCGATCAGCTTCTGTAGCGGAGAGAAAGTTCAGGCTCACTTCAACCTTTTCTCCGGGAAATGATATCTTCTTTTTGCCACAGTCGATCATTGCACCGTTGGCCGTCAGCCAGTTCAGGCCAAGTATGAAGTCGATCCCGTGAAGAGGTAGACGGATAAGATCCACTTTAGAAACTCGTCCATCCACGTTAGCGGTACAATTCATACATGCATCAGAAGCTAAAGATTTTACACCCAACGGTGTAGATACTATAAGATCAAATGGTAATCTATAGGCACGCAATCCTAACCGATTCGCACAATCATAGGAAATAAACGAGTGACTGGCACCCGAGTCATACAATGCTTGCAATCGATTTCCATTAAGGTAAATAGTACCTTGGACCATCTCCGGGGACTGTCTGGCTTCCGTGTTTGTTAATGCAAAGATGCGGCCTGCGCTCTGAGGCCTTGTCTCTACAACCTTCTCAGTACACTCTCTGCTATAGTGTCCAAGCTTTTGACATCTGAAGCATATCTGCTTCCCTTCAAAGTTCACGCCTGGGTGATACTTCTTGCATTTTGGGCATGCCTGGGGTCCTGCCAATCTCGGAAAATTTTGCTGTGCGGCCTGGAATGGCCTCTTGTTCCCACTACGGGGATAATTCTTGGGCTCCTTCCTCTTTAGTGGAAAGTTCCCACGGTTGAATCCACTTCGACCAGCATTGTTGTTGTTGAAGTTTCTAGATCTCTGGAATCCTCTCAGATTGCGTTCCGTCATTCGACAAGTTTCCACAGCACTGGTCAAGTCCTGGAATCGTTGGGACATGAGTCTTTCACCAATCTCATACTTCAGTCCGTGAACCAGTATGTTTACCATACTTCTTCCATCACTGCCATTCCGCAAGTGTGGTGAGTATCGGGACAGGTTGGTGAATCGTGCGTAGTAATCGTCGAAAGATTCCTCTTGTCCCTGTCGGATATGGAGAAATTCCGACTCCTTGTTCATTTGCACAGAAGGAGGAAAATATTGTTCATGAAATTTCTCTAAAAATTTCTCCCATGTCACGGGACAGCAATTGGTCTGTAGGGTTTCTGCTGTGACTTCCCACCAGCGGTCTGCATCTCCTTCGAGCTGATAGATTGCTAGTTGAGCTTTGCGATCCTCCGGGCAGTCTATCACCTTGAACACCTTCTCTAATTGCTTCAGCCAATCCTCTGCCATATCCAGTTTTCCTCGGAAGGTTGGTGGCTTCAGCTTACAAAATTGGTTAACCCAATACTGGGTATTCTTTTCCTTTCTTCCTCGTCGTGGAGGTGATTGTGATCTATCGGATTCCTCAGCATTTTCCTTATGGTCTTCCTCACTTTGATTGTCATTGTCCTCCTCTTCTTCTTCTTCTTCGTCATTCTCCTCGTTTTCTTCATTGTTGTGCTCTTCCTCCTCGTGTTGACGTGCGTCCAATTGTCTTTGGGCTTCTTCATCCTGTTGATTTTGTCTTGCTAGCAGAGCATCAATGAGAACCCTCTGCTCTTGGAGCGTTCTCCTCAGTTCTTGTACTTCATTCTGTTCCGGTTGGTTGGGTATAGTATTCTGTTTGGGTATTGCGTCCACTTGAGGCTACCCGCCTCCTCGTCGGCCTCGACCTCGGCCTCTGCCTCGGCCTCTTCCTCTTGGTGCACCGGCTCCTCTTATGATGGCCATATTTTAACTTTCCTTTATTCAAATAACGGATATAAGTGTCAGAAAAATAACACAATACGTGGCATCAAAACATACATATCTTCATATTAGATGTAATGTACATGCTAGCGTATATTACATTATCCAGCTGGTTTATGACCAGTGGTTATTTCGTATGTCCCCACGTTGTCGTCATCAGATGAATGATCTGAGCCAACAGGTTTCTTTGGTTCTAAAGGCATACTAGCCATTGTCTCAGGGTAGCACACTGGGTCAGGATCATATTGCGGTTCGGGGTCATCAGAAATATCAGGGTTTCGTCTTCGTCCCGCCGTTTCTGGAACTACGAATCTACGAGCGTTACGTCTCATTATTACGGGATAGAAGGTATATGAATTTTCGTTTCTGTCCATCACTACCCATTACACCAAGGTCATATCAGTACTCATTTTCAAAACATGCTCAAAGTTTAGAAGGCTTTTTGAACATAACTCCGTTATCCGAACAGAATGGCCAGGTAAGTGTCTACCATGGGGGCCTCACCGACTTATACGGCGACTCAATGGCATACCCACGTAGACTAGCCTTGCCTTAGGCATCAAACTGTTCATAGTAACATAGTTAAATCCATGCCAGAATGATCTGCTCTGATACCAAAAATGTAACATCCCTTTCTCAAAACGCGGAAATTTTTTTTTTCAATCAGAGTAGAGCAGAGGAGCAAAAGAGTAACTGATCATAACAAAACATGAACCATAGTGTAACATTGTATTGATATTACAGTGATCCTAGTAAACTACTGTTCAAAGTTAAATACAGAAAACGATATGATAACTTCGGTCGGTAGCCTACTCCTGCTGCTTGTCCTTAGCACCGATCCGTGGTCTCCGGATCCTGAAGCTATAGCTGAGATTCAATTCACCGCATTCAGGTAACGGTTAACCTCATGCTCAAATACAACAGTATACAGACAACAGATATTCATAGCATAACAACAGTATCTCATCAGATAAGTGTGACACAGACAGAACATAAGCATGGAGCAGTATGTAAGGTCCTACAAAACAACATAGTGACACAGAAAGAACATAAGCATAAAGCAGTATGTAAAGTCCTACACAAATATAGCCTGCACATTATCCTGTGCCACGATCACGTGTCCTCAGCGCTAGGAAAACTCAAAGCGGTATTATCATGTCTATAACCCGTACAAGGCTGTATGTAAAACGACGACCCTAAGCAGAGCCTCGGTAAATGAACGTATCTATGACATATATGTATATGAGCAGCATAAGATTAGTGTTACAGTACGCGTCCGTACCTTCGTTGACGTACGTAGGTGTTTAAAGCGTAAGCGTACATTTTCGACTTAAAATGGCGGTTTGTCCGACAGCGGCACGTTGGACAGCGTAACGGCAGCAAATTAGGATTTCGAACGTCCTATAAGAGTAATATCACTTTTATTAGTGATTTGATACTATAACTGGCATTTTAGGTAAAAATTACCATTTTGCCCCTATACCCCTAATCTATGGAATTTCGCCAGCACTTCGTTACTTAAATCTCCAACTTTTCAGGAATTCCATCCCTACCAAGTTTTTACCTCGTCAGGCATTTTTCAATGCAATGATGCCTAAAAACAATAGTAGAAATCTCACTCCCTACTTACTAAAACTATCTAACAATTCTACTAACTACCGAACTAAAAAGCTAAAGACCGAAGGACATACCCGTTGAAGACTTCTGCAAAATTTTTTCCAGAGCTTCTCTCTCTTCTTTCTCCCTCTAGATTTCGGCTAGAAGAAGTGAAAATGGTGTGAAAATTTCAAGAGGGATTGCTTCCTATTTATAGAGTTTTCAAGGGACATAAAGGGGATTTTGCAATTTGTTCTTAACCATGGAAATTCAAAGCAAAATGGTGTATAATTCTTGTCCATGGAAGCTTGTTTGGCCGAAATAAGGGGTGATGTGGATGCTTTGGAGTGGTTCCAAGAATGGTGACTCTTGTTGCTTTATGGCCCGGTCCGATAGAATTTCCCCGATCGGTACCCGATTCGCGTGATTTCGGAGAAAACTCAAAATTCCGGATTTACAACTTTGAAACCATTTCCTTACTTACTAGAAATGTCCAAGTTAACCTAAATTTTGATTCCATATAGGCCTCCAACAGTCCAGTTGAAGTTTTCTCGAAAAACGTGTCTGAATGCGTCCTGTGTCGGAACTCGTTTTCGGAATCATCACTCTTTGGGAAATAATTCACTGATTCCAAATATGTCCAGATAAATTCAAACTCATTCCTAGATGTTGAGTTAGAATTTATTTTCTTCAGATCCAAAATATGATTATCTACCTTTTTCCCTATTTCGTTTTATTAGGAAAATGTGCTAACGACCTCGGAATTAACTTCCGGAAGAGGTCACTTGAAGGTAAAAGCTCACTGATCAATATTTTACCTTGACTTTGGAAATCCTATTCCTGGTTCTCTAGATAGGATCCGTTTCCTATTTATTTTTTACTATTCACTCTATTTTCACTTTAATTAATTATATAATATTATAATGCAACTTGTTATAAAAATCCTAGATATTACTTTTTGCTCTTATCTTCATTTTGTGATCAAAATTTCGGCTGGCCCATATTTAAAATTAATAAATATTTATTTTTTATTTAATTAATTATTTAATTATTTACTTATTTTCACAAAAATTCCACAAAAATCCCTAATTGGCTCATTCTTGTATTTAGGGTTAAAAATATCTAAACTCAACTATTTTTCTCCAAAATTTCCAATTAATTAGTAAACATATTTTTACTAATTTTAAGGCAAAAACCACTGATTTTAAGGTTTTACATAATTACTTGTGAATTTCTTTTGCTTATGTTTAAGTAATTAGCCCAATATTACTTAATTACTTAATTATCACAAGTTGATAATTTTATTATTTAGAACACCTCATTACCTTCACACTCTTGTATTAACATTAGATTTTCCATGCCTCTTGCATTATTCTATAATTTACAAGGGTATTTTGGTCTTTATTACTTTTTGAACATTCTTATACAATATTTCCAAGTTCATAATTTATTAAATTACCATAATTAGAGATAATAAATTCTCCTAATTCACTTGGTCATTTTACTACCTTTTAGGATTTTTCATAATTTTTCTAAGTTATTTACCCTTCCTGTGGGTATTTTGGCACTTTGGCCTTTAAATTCCCTGATTCCCTACAGGATTTTACTTAGAATAATAGGCTAAAT
This sequence comes from Acacia pycnantha, assembly GCA_025563575.1. Taxonomy (NCBI): domain Eukaryota; kingdom Viridiplantae; phylum Streptophyta; class Magnoliopsida; order Fabales; family Fabaceae; genus Acacia; species Acacia pycnantha. The sequence goes on along the minus strand of JAMWYP010000004.1, from coordinate 10,528,450 downwards.
TCACACAAGTCTGGAGACATCAATTTCACTTATCAGAATATCCACTTTATTATAATATTCCAGATAATAAAAATCCGGGTATTACACTTATGCTAGGCATTAGTCAATAGTAAATTCCTGAACTTCTCCTCCTGAAGGTAAGTTTATCAGGGAATTAATTCGTGTCTGAGTTATTTTTGAATAAAGATTCGGCTTTCGCATTAGTTCTATCTTTGCTTGTGAGAATCATAAACTCTCATTGTCACCGTTCTTCATCACCGTTCCTTTAACACCATTGAGAATGTCGTTGACACTATGAAGTAATAGAAAGATTTGTACTATACCCGTAACTTGGTTCAAAATACGTTTTACAAGCTAAGAGCTCACACCTAATGGTGTAGCTACTATTACATCGTAAGGAGAATATATGTATGCATCCCAAAAGGATCCGTACAAGCATCAAAAGGAAGTGATCGATTTAGCACTCGGATCGGACTATATTTGAAATAGGTTTTACTAAGCGATAGTATCCGGGATCATCTCTGAGGATTCTCCGGCTTCCACTACGAGCAAGGTTGATATCTGGTATAAGTTCTGTGGCTCGAACTCCGAAACTACTTGGGGACAATCCTTGCCAATATGCCTTGGTTCTCGGCATTTAGAGCAAATCGGTCTCACATTACATGCAATACTTGGATGGTAGTTCCTGCATTTCCAGCATGGATGGAGTTTCTGCTTCTGCTGTCTAGTCCGGATTAACTTCTGGCTTAGATTCTGTGGCCCTTTCTTTGCAGCTTTCATGGGACAATGCCTACTGATGTGTCCAGGCTGTTGACACTTGAAGCATAACAGCTTCTTGTTTTTCTCAGGACAGTTCCAAGTGATATGTCCTGTTTTTCGGCATTCGAAGCAAATTCGTTTCCCAATACAGTTGACGCCAGGATGGTATCTTTCGCAATTCGGACACTGTTGGAGTCTCGGCATTTGCGAATGGTTTTGTTTTTTAGTCTGAGCTACCTTCTTGCATTTCCCTTGACTTCTAAGCCAAGGCGCCTTCCTTTTCATTGTGGAACTTTTGTAGCTAAGTCCGTCATGACTTGCTCTACTATTGTTGACAACACTTGATTTACGCAGCTCTTCCAGTTTACACTCCATCAGACGGCAGGATTCCAGTTGTTCCTTAATCTGCCTTTCTTGTTTTTCAGCCAAGAGAGTATCAATAAGAATCTGCTGTTCATATATATTAATATATTATACTAATAATATAATAACATAATAAAACGATTATTATAATATACTAAACTAATATTATACTAATATATTAGTATAATATTTTTAAACTAATAATAATATTATTGTTAATAATATTATTGTTAATAAAAACCAACGTATTACCTTAGAAGCTCCCAGTAATATTCATATAGAAGGGGAAGACCTGAGTTTTTAACGTAGTATCGACTACTGTTAAATGAACGAGGCAACTGTTTGGAAGTAAATACTCACTTTCCAGGATCGACGATCTATTCCAATATCTAAATTCCTACATCCTGTCAAAATTGACTTACGCCCGGAATACCGCCAGTTGTAAACCAAAACTAGTAATGTTTTGAAGATTAGTCTTCGGAATTTAAATCGGGCATTTGAAAATTTCTTGTGACACTTTGCAAGTTGATAAGTGCACCTATCATTGACAAGTTCACCTACCATGTTCTTAGAGTGCTTAAATTAAGTATTTCTCTCGAATACATAGGCAGGTTAATGGAGGCGTTAATTGACGACATCCTCATATGTTCAGAATAAGAAGTGGAACGCCAAGAATAATGACGATCCGTAGTGGGTAAAGGATGTGACTCTTTACTAGATTAATAAAATATGAGTGTTGGTCACATCGAAATAAATTTTCTGGGCCATGATGCAACGATATTGTAAACTACTTTTAGGCAAAGTAGGAGCAATTCTGGAATGAGAAAAACCAGTGATAGTAAATGTAATGTGTAGTTTTGGGTCTGGCAGGATAGTATCGCAGATTCAAGTGAATTCTCGCTAGATACACTTACTATAAGGCTACGATATAGAAAATACGTAGCAATCGGATAGAGAAAACTATCAAGAAGGTACTCACTACAGAAGTTTGTACCAGTATTTCACACGACGATTAGAGGGAACGAAAGCGGCATGAGTATGAAGGCTTAACCTTGACAAAGGAAATTCCCCGCGAAACTGTAAATACGTCTGATGAAGCCGAACTTCCAAATTTTCTTATAATCGAAGATGGCACAAATTGACGCCTTGTACGGGCAGAAGTGTAAAATCAGTTATATTGCTCAATGGAATTGTCGGAGCAGAAAATTTTCGTTGTCGGGATATGATTGATCACGTCTCTTGATAGTTGTACAAGTCACAAAAGATCATGAGAATCTTTTGGTGAATGAGATGATTGTACATCCCTAGATACCGGTGTCGAAAAAACACCACACACTAGTGGAAAAAAGGCTTTTAAGACCGGACAAAAAAGGTACATTAGGACCGGACCCGCGAGCAGTCTTGTTCCAGGCGGTATTAAAAGTCGACCTTTAAGACCGGACTTTTACACGGTCTTAAAGATTTTCTTTAAGACCGGACATTTTAAACCTTCGGTCTTAAAAGTCGTACTAAGTAAATATCGACCGCTCTTAAAAGATCCAAATATTAAGACCGGACAAATATCAATCCGATCCTAAAGATAGAGGACTCTAAGACCGGAGGACTAATTACCCGGTCTTAAAAGACTGACTTTCAAGACCGAATTTTTTCAATGGACCGGTCTTAAAAGACCAACTTTTAAGATCGGCTTAACACCTTTAAGAGCGGTGTTATATATACATCCGGTCTTAATATTTGAACATTTAAGAGTGTATTTTTTATTTGCGGTCTAAATTTTCCCGTATTTTTTCCCTGTTCTATTCTTCCTGATCAATATATATACACAAATCCACCATCCAAAACAGCACATAAAAATCGATATACTTTAAGCTACAAGCTATGAACATGAATAAATTGAATTGGGAAAAGAATACAAATATTATCCACCATGAGTTATGTGGCCTCTTAATTAAGTCTAAAACAACTAAAGTAATTTATACAATAAGCTAACATATAACTAATTACAAAGGCAATGAGTTACAATACATGCAAAGACGTAATTCAACATACAAATGTAGTCCAATATATTATTCACCATGCCTTCATTTGATTCCCACCCAACAACGTAACATGCATCCTCTTTTATAACATGCCCCTTTGAAACGGATCCTGCCACAAAAACAAAACAAGAACAAATTCATATTCAATGATGACATTGTTTAATTAAGAACATAGAAGGAATATAATAATAGTTAAAACCTTAAAGTTTTCTAAGAATTATGCATATGAATATTAATTACCTTATGAATTGACACTTTTATAAAGTGATATCCTCCCATATCCCTTCTTGATGATCATTTCTTATGCCGGGTTCATTATCCACTTCATCTTCTTCGTTCATGTCCGGTAGACCCCTTGTAAAAGGAGTACTCTCAGGAAGATCACCATAATTTGAATAACTTTCCTCATCAATATCAATGACCCTCTTTCCTTGGAGAGCTACAGACCACATTTTATTTTCTTGATCGGTGATATAGAACACTTGTTTTGCATGATCTGCCATAATAAAAGGTTCATCTCCAAAACTTCTACTATTGACATCGACTAAAGTGAATCCTAGTCGATCAATCTGAACACCATTATTGACATTAACCCACTTGCATTTGAAGATGGGAAATCTAACTTTGACATAGTCCAACTCACTCCTATCATCTAGGGACTTCGTGTAAAATGTATAACCATTGATCACATATGAATTCCAACTTATGACATCAACCTCAGGACCACGTGCTAACCATTTCATTGTGTCAGAAACACATTCAGATCCCTCGACCTTTTGTTTGAACCAGTTTGCAAAAGTTTTGTTATGCTCCCTAATCAACCTTTGTTCGGTCATTCGATGGTTCTCTTTCCTTACAGACCTCTTTATGTGCAGATATGCCGGCTTGAACTTCATCAACATTATTCAAGATGTATAAGTGGACTTGTGACAATTCATCGGGATCCACACTCTTTACCGAAGCCCCACGTCTACCCCTTCAAGATGCCGACGTTTTGGAAGCCCAATATGTCTTACTTTGGCCAAATAATTTTGACAAAATTCCATGGCCTCTTGAAACATATTTCGAACAATTGATGCTTCCGCCGTACGCGTTCTTCACATACCCTTTTAGGAATTTCATAGATCTTTCAATAGGGTACATCCACCGTAAATGGATAGGGCCGCACAACTTTATCTCCTCACTAGATGAATAATGAGATGAACCATGATGTCAAAAATGAAGGAACAAAAGCTTCTCAAGGTGGCACAAGATAAGATATCCTTCATTCTCCAATTCATCCAACTTTTCAATCTTGAAAACTTTACTACAAACTGCATTGAAGAAGAAACAAAGTCTAGTCAAAACGACCGAAGATCATATTCGGCAATCCTCGAATAGCTACGGGAGTAGTCTGTTGCATCAAGACATGACAGTCATGAGACTTTTGGCCTACTAATTTCAAGTCCTTCATCGAGACAAGCCTCTTAAAATTTGAAGAATACCCGAGGGAACTTTTGTGCCATGTAAACACTCACAAAGCTTCGTTTCTCATCCTTAGACAAAGTATGAGAAGCCTGGCACAATAAGTTCTCTTCCCATATGGCCTTGGATGCAAGTCTTCGCGTATTCCCATTGCTTGCAAATCCAATCTTGCCTTCACACCATCCTTCGAACTACCTTGTATGTTGAGAAGCGTGCCCACAATACTATCACATACGTTCTTCTCCACATGCATGACATCAATACGGTGTCTCACATCAAGATTGCGCCAATAGGGAAGATCAAAGAATACAGATCTCTTCTTCCATATATTTGTTTCTTTTCTACTCTTTCCAAGCTTACCGAAGATGACACTGATATTTTTAACCTTTTCATACACTTGCTCCCCAGTCAATGCCACCGGAGCTTCTTCGTACTCTTGGCCACCAAAAAAGGCCTTCTTTAATCGACGATATGGGTGGCCCCGTCTAAGAAATCTCCTAAGTCCAAGATACACCGTCTTTCTTCCATGTTGAAGTTGATGGTAGCATGTGCCTTCTTCACTGGGAAGTCGTTTATAGTACAAAATATCATGGCTCTCATTTTAAAGACCTCCTTCTTGAAAGAGTCAAAAACATCGACACCTTCTTCCCACAATTCCTTCAAGTCTTCGATCAAGGGCTCCAGGTAAACATCTATGTCATTTTCGGGTTGTTTTGGTCCCGAAATCAACATAGATAGCATGATGTACTTTCGTTTCATGCATAACATAGGAGATAAGTTGTAAACAATCAGGAGTACGTGGCCATGAGCTATGTATGCTGCTAAGGCTTCCATAGGGATTCATGCCATCCGTGCTAAGGGCAAGCCCGAGGTTCCTAGGTTCTTCGCCGAAGTTCGGAAATAATTGATCGATCTTCTTCCATTGAGAAGAATCGGCCGGATGTCGAAGCCGTCCATCCGAAATCCTCTCATCTCGCATGCCACCTCAGATTTTTGCATCATTTTTAGTGGACAAAGTATCTTCTTAGCATCATAGTAGCGATGCGGCAACACGTTATCATCCGGAAGCATGTCCTTCAAAGCCTCAAGCAATTCTGAAAAACTCTTGTCGCTCCATCCATGACGTGCCTTCAAGCTTACCAATTTCAATACGGCGTTCAACAATTGGTATTTTTACACCCACGGTATAGCGGTGTCTCGCATCACCGCACATATTACCATATGCATGTGATCGCTCAAAAGCCTCTTCTCCTACATCACGGATAATGTCCTCTATGCGATCATCCATATCCGTGTCATTATCATCAAAGGCCACTTCCCATGTTGTTTCCCACTTGATGGCACTTGTTCACCATGCCATACCCATACCGTATAAGTCTTACAAAATCCGTGACAAATTAAATGTGTGTGTATAACTTCAGACATAGTCGACACTCATTCAAACATTTTACACAAGGGCAATAATACTTCCCCATCATCATGGGCATTTTGTTTAGCAAATTCTATAAATTCCTAACCCCATTCTGATATTCAATACTCGTTCGTAAAGCATCTATCCAACTGTGATCCATAGTAGAATTCCTATATATTATTTAGACGAATTAAGAATTACTTTTGGTCATAAATGCATCACAGTGAATCCAAGAACCAAAATAAATGCAAGACGAGGAAATTAAATGCGGGGATGAAGGTCTTGTGGACTAACTTTTTGTAGCATATGCGTTGCCGAGTCGTCTTACTTCTCCGCTCACGAACGTTGATGTTGCAGACAAGACAACAAGAGTAACCTAAAAACACTTGTTGGTCGAGTTGGGTAGGTCTAAAGTGCAAATATGTCTGGTCCTAAAGATACAACTAACATTTTAAGACCGGAGTTTTAAAATTATCCGGTCCTAAAATTTTATTAGACTTTTAAGTTTTAAGACCGGAGGTTTATAAAACATCCGGTCCTAAAATTCAAATTATCTTTAGATCCGTTACTTATAAAATAAGAATATATACACAACAACAAAAACACAAATGAAAAACAAGCTGAATATTATCATCCACAAGAATCTGACTGAACAACCTCGGCGATTTCGGCGTGAAGAGCATTAATTTCCCGCCGGAGATCAGCAAGTTGTTGTCTTATTCTCTCCACCCGCAATATGAATGGATCATTCAGAGGTAGGCGCGCTGGGGCCAACAGGTTGGAGAGGGGGATTACGAACATCTGCATGGCCAGCTTCAAGATGACGGTTGAACTCAGCAAGGAAAGGATCGGCAGAAGGATCGAGGGGGGTGCGGCATGAGCAATCTCTTCATCATCCGAAGAAATAACAATGGGTCCAACGACCCGAGAGTCTTCGGAAACAATACGACGCACTGTCGCTGGAGGAGGCGCACCATATAATGATCTAGCCATGGCACGAGAGTGAGGCGTGTATGCACCCCTACGAGCGCTTGCTTGTATCTAACCATGGTTTGAGGATTTGAGAAGTTGGGGGGTAGAGCTAGGAAGTGAGGAGTTAACAAGGACAAAGAGGTAGTGTGTGGAGTATATAAAGACAGATGGCAGGAGAGATAAACATGCGATGATGAATAAACCTTTAAGATATGAATTTTATCTTATATTCGGTCCTAATTTTTAATTCAATTACTTTTAAGACCGTCCTTTTATCACATATCACGGTCCTAAAATCTCATTTAAGACCGATATATTACTTTGGCTCCGGTTCTAAAACTAATTTTTAATTCAATTACTTTTAAGACCGTCCTTTTTTATCAAATATCCTATCCTAAAACTCATTTTAAGACCGATATATTACTTTGTATCAAGTCTAAAACTCATTTATTTTTATATTTCAATTTATTTTTTTCAAGTAAAAAATCTTTGGTTAAAAAATATTACTTTTAAGAACGGATCTCACATATGTATGCGGTATTAAAAGTTCATTCTTTTCAAGAGTCCCTTCCCATTGTTGAAATGAATTCGAAGTCTCTTCTGGCTTCCATAAACTTCCCAACTAGGCGTCTCCTCGTATTTCGAGCAGCATGCGTCTCCTCGTTAATGTTTCCGGCGTTTCACATTCTTCGGGATGGGTTCTCTATTTAAACCCGTTGTTACTTTCTTAACATTCATCTCCATCTCCTCCTAGAACCTCCACCGTAATGGCTTCTCCACGCGACGAGTCCTCGCCACAGGCGAAATCACGAGGCACCTCATCCTCCTCGTTGCCTCAGAAACCCGAACTTACGCGAATCTTTGGAGCACTGATAGCCAACGTCGATCATATAGACCGAAGCTTGGGCAAGCTTGTTCCAGGAGTCTATCACGCCGTCAACAACAAGGTAGCGGTACTCCGGCCAGATGCGTTGAGTACCATACCTCGATAACGACGTCTCAGGCCATTCCCTCCCCTCCGAGCAACGATGGGAGGATTAGAATTTTTAAGTTTTTTGTCTGTTGCCCCTTACGAGGCAGCGGAAAAATTATTAAATAAAATTTTTATTTCCCAATCGCCTTCCTTGTTTGTCTTTAACTTTATGTTCTTTTTTCTCCGACAACAAGAACAAACAAAACATTGTCCTACTCGTGGTGATCAATCTTAAAAATTTGCGAAATAAAGTTAGGGTTGCGACCATACGAAACAAAACAAAAAAACATTATTTACCTTTTTTCGAATAAAAACAAACGAGTGACGACTATTCTCAAGTTTGGACCATCGCTTGTCTTCCCCTCTGCTTTTCGAGATGTGATGAAAATTTTGGTGGTCGTTTCGTTATCTTCTTTCAATTCCGACAAAAAGAAAAGGGACAGGGATGGCGTTCTTCACATCGAGAAAAGTAAGCAGCATGTGACACAAAACTTGAGAAGAGGCATGGAAATGGTTGCCTTGAACCCTAACGATATGTCTAAAAATCAAGTCACCAACTCTATTTAAATGAAGAATATTAGGAATGGACGTTTAATAAATCCTCGGTCCTAAAAATTAAACCTTATTTTAAAATTTAAAGTTAGGAGCGGACAACTAACAAATATACGGTCCTAAAGGTTTCGGCAATCTATTAAATAAAATGAAGACTTTTAAGACGGACTCTTAACAAATATACGGTCCTAATATTTTAGCCGTATATTTTCTATACTTAGGACCGGATATTTGACATGAATACGGTCCTAAAGTCTCTACCCCATATTTTTAGGATTAGCCGAAGACTTTTAGGACCGGATATTTGTTAAATATACGGTCTTAAAATGGACGAACCTTTAGGACCAGTACTTTTAACAAATATCACGGTCCTAAAAGTCTACACCCAAATTTTAGAATTAGGCGAAGACTTTTAGGACCGGATATTTGTTAAATATACGGTCTTAAAATGGACGAAGACCTTTAGGACCCGTACTTTTAACAAATATACGGTCCTAAAAGTCTCTACCCAAATTTTTAGAATTAGGCCAAGACTTTTAGAACCGGATATTTGTTAAATATACGGTCTTAAAATGGGCCGAAGACCTTTAGGACCGCACTTTTAACAAATATAGGTCCTAAAAGTGGCGAATACTTTAGAGCCTCATCGCTCATTTTCAACATCCTTTGTACCTCAAATTTCAAGCACTAAATAGCTTTATCCGCATCCCATTCATTCGAAACCCAAAATAGAATGTTACAAATTGTTGAAAAAATAAACAAATTTATTATTGAATTACATTGCTATATTTACAAATGAATTAATTAGCTAGTCGAAAAAATAAACAAATGTACGAAGGCTATTGTTTGCTACGGCATCATATATTATTTACAAATGAATTAATTTAGGACATTAATTATTGTCCGACTTGGATTTTCTAAGACTAGTTTATACTGATATTCACAAAAAACCTCGCGTATGTGCTACGATTTCATCATCATCAAATGGCTCTTCACGGGCAAACCTAACGTAACATCAAAGACGACTTCAGAAATAACATATTATGTGCATGGTTAACATATGTAACATTAAGCCATCGAGTGGTAATTCAGCCATAACATCTTACCACTTAAAGTGACTTTAGTGTTTCCCTCCGTCACAATATCATATAAGTGTTTCATGACGTACGGACCCCACCTAAGTTCGATCCTTCCGGTTCTTGAACGGGTCTAAAAATAACAATAAATATATATAAGAGCATATATAGCTTCTTGACCAACTTCGAGAAGGCAATTATGTCATGTCGATTATATGTCCAACCTTAATTTTGTGCCATTTAGGATGCTGAGATGAGCACCACGCTTTTTTACATCAACACGGAAGGTCTTCATGGCCCTATCATCAAATCACAAATTTATCGGTAATGTTCCCTTTGAATTTACAAGTTGATTTCGATTACAAGGCGATCAAAATGACATTCTTACTTGTTGATGCATGCAGCTTCAACGTAGTCGATGGATCATTGTGTGGTGGAGCATAAGAAGATAACATAATGCAACTCCATGTTCATGACGACCAGCGGCGGTTAGTTGCTGAAAATTCAATGATAAAGTACTCGGTGATATATATATATGTAGCATAATTATATTAAGTGAAGTGCGAGACAAGTATATATGTACAGGAGCCGGTGTGGAAACAAGTACACCTTTCTTTGCACTTTACACAACCTATTTGATATGTACTCCTGTCTCAATTCCAGAGGTAGTGTTGGCCTTGCGTACCCCAGGCACAGTCCAAAATCCGAAATTACGCATCTGTTAGACCAGTTTCGTGCATACACCTACAAGAATGACATCGATGAGGGAATTAGTATATATGTATATATGTGTGTCTAAACGGTGCATTTCAATTATGTAATCAAGGAAGAAGATACTTACTTCATAAATATTTGAACACATGGACTAGTAACCTCCCTTTCGAGAAACGTATGGACTACACATCTTCATTATCAACCTAAGGTCCGGATGAGGGGGGCCTATTACTTCAATCGACAGGCCACGATTTATCTTTAAACCATTTTTGGCTACCAAATCTTGTATTTTTCCTTGGCCGTCAAGTTAGCGGTAGGGGATGGAACTTGAGGAGGGGGTGGAGCTTGAGGAGGGGATGGAGATTGAGGAGGGGTGACCCTTGATGAGGGGTGGAGCTTGAGGAGGAGTAGAGACATCTACAAGCTTCAGCCCGGCCAAGAGATGAAGGTTCCCTTGACATCACTCCTGACCTTGGCTCAGGATCGGTTGGGAGAGGAGACGGGTGCATCAAATCACCTCTTCAGCCCGACACTCGACTTAAATCATCGGCCATTTGTTCGTGGTGTACGGTTGATCCCAAGTTGTGGGACAGTCCCTTTAGCAACCAATTGTCTATGACCATCACGATCCTCCATACGAATGACAAGGTTTTCTCGACTGCGCGTCCAACAATGCGGCTCCCTCTAGTGCTCTGCTTCTTTGCATAGGTTGTTGAAGGTGTCGAGGATCCTGTGGTCTCGGCGAGGCTCGGGAGGAACTTCATTTTCTCCATCTCCTCCTTCATCTTGCTTTCGTCTCTCAGTTGAAACATCCTCAATGTAGCATCTTTCGCGATTCCTCATTAATTTGGCCGATCGATCCATCTCCTCTAGGGTAACCATACTTTATACGTGGCGTTTGGATTTACCAAAGTATTGCTTTAGGCCTACAGTCCTCCAATCCCCCTTACACAAAGTGATACGGTTTCGATCGGCGGCGGTCGAACATCATTCCTCGTCCGGCGCAAAGATCCCTCTGCCTCTTTCTTTTTAAGATCTTCCCTGTAAGATACGGATAACGAGAAGCTTAGTGATGAAACATGTTTAGTAAGTAAAAAATAACAATATCGATACTTATTAATTGCTTCTCAAATAACTACACGAGTTTTTTCACTCGTGTAGGCGCCGCTTGGCTTTTGCCGAATATACAACCACAGCTCCTCACGACGTATTAGAGATGGCGGCTGGTCAACTACCGTAGAAGGATTGGATTCAGCTTCATCTTCCAATCTCTTCCGTTTGGCCGCCATCAAATCTTTTCGGCCTTTTCATATCCGCCGCGAGAAGCCCCCGTGTGGGCAATCATTCTTTCTCCCAATCTCCCGATATTTTCCCTTATTTTCTCGTGAATCAAGATTGAAAACAACTATATATCAATTATGAATTCCAGCCATGTCACTAACGAGAAATTAGAGAACTTCTGCTTGATATGAACGTCAAACATTAGTCAAATTCACTTCATCAAGTTTCAACATTTTACTTAAGGAAGATGTAGCATTGTAGAAGAAATTGGGAAAACCAAAGGAAAGGGAGTTGCGAAATGCCGCCAACTCTATCAATTCATTCATTCATCATAAATGGTTCCTACACATATTAGAATAACTAACTAACTAACAGCAACATCTAACCATGGCCATTACACAGTTTACATATCAAACTTGCATGGAACTAGAACATGCTCCTCTCATGCGGAGACAAAGGCAGAGAAATGTATACTTCTATTCACACACCAAACCATTTAACTAACGAGATTAGATGTACACAATAACATTCACATATCCTCACGGGTTAATAAGCAAACAAAAGTGCAAACAAAACTAAATATAACTCACGAGCTTCAGAGTGGTCCGCTCTTCACGAACAAATTGTTGCCAAGTTTGTTCATCAAGAAATTTGTACTTGTCCCGTGGTTGATGGTCGAGGCTTCTCCCGGCAAAAATATAAGTGTTAGCCATAAAGGTCTTAAACTTCCTGAACCGCTCAGCACAATAAGACAATGTTGAGTCTTTCAACTTCTCAGACTCAGGGACGGTGAATGTAAGCCGGATAGTGTCCCACATAGGATCCTTTATTGTTTTTTGGTCCACATTTTCCACTCATCAGTCAAAATGCTAACCTTGCTGCGTACTAGAGCACCGACAAAAATAGTATATGTGCTTTTATTAGGACCGAAAGGTTGCAAATTTTCATCAAAATGAATCTCGAGCTTCGTCCCGATTCGACTAAGGGATACTTCCATCATTCGTGTGCCGCTTCTACCACGGCGTGCACTGCGCCGAGGAGGCTCAATGTGAGATGAAGAGGGTTCATTTGTCCGACCTCCCTACCAAACCAGAGATCTGGAGTTTCAAGAACACGAGTGGAATCATTTTCACCGTTCATTTTCAAGACAAGTAAGAGAGGAATGCCTCGAGAAAATGAGGGAGTAACGAGAGGCTAACGGTACGCTGGGCGAGGAAGAGAGGTAATGGAACAAGAAGGGTTTCGCAACGTGAACGAGGGGTTCTTCAGTGAGAATGTGAGAGTGACAAAAGCTTCCGCGTGAAGTTAACGTTTGGCGCTTCATTTTTAAGACCGGACAAATACACATATACGGTCTTAAAAGATAACCTTTAAGACCGATCTCTATATATGTCAGGTCTTAAAATTAATTAATTTTTTATTCAAACTTTAGTACCGGCCAAATTTTTTGTCCGTTCTTAAAAGTCTAACTTTTAAGACCGGTCATTCTGTAACTATGGTCTTAACATTTATTACTTTTTTATTTAAACTTTAGTACTGGGACAAATTTTAAGTTCGGTCTTAAAAATCAAAGTTTTAAGACCGGCTTTTATATATGTTCGGTCTTAAAACTTTAATACCTTTATATTTATATTTTCCGTATTATTTTGGAGTGTAGAAAATATAAGTCGGCCTTGATGAGATTTCTCCATAAAAGTATTTGATATTTCAATTTTTTTATTAACATTTTTAAGACCGGTTGTTATTTTAACAGGTCTGGATAAGATCTATGAAAAATTGATCGAGAATAAGAAGTTCTTTATATTTACAAATATGCCACCTGGTCACGATTTAGGACCAGGTCGATACTTAGTCCGGTCTTAATAAGGCGTCCTTCATTGTGTAAGAAGTTCTTTTTATTTACAAAACTGTCATCGGTCACACCATTAAGACGGTGCTTCCTTTATCCGCTCTAAACGAGGCGGTCTTATAGCCCTTCATTGTTTAAGAAGTTCTTTTTATTTACAAAACTGCCACCGGTCACACCTTGAAGACCGGTGCGTCGATTATCCGCTCCAAATGAGGCAGTCTTAAAGCCCTTTTTTGCACTAGTGACAAAGACGAACGTGTAGTTCACATTTCGTGCAATTATTCGAAGTATTTGTTGAAAACGGACCAGTCGCTACTAGATAGCCTTAGTCCTGAAGGTTGAACTTCCATAATGTTTCCATATTTCTTAGTTATATTTGACTATGATCATGTCATTGAGTAGGAGGTATCTTAGGTTGCCATGGTGTATGGGAACTATGGTGACATTTTTGGTATCCATTTTGGTATTTGTGGTGTTAACCGCGGTGTGTGGGAACCACGGGGAAACATCATATATCAAAGTACGAAATAACAAAATCCTTGCGGTCAAACCAAAGCAGACTCTCGATCATCAAGAGGAGCTGTTAACAGACAAAGTGAAGATCCGACGCGGATATCCAAAGACCAAGTAGGACGAAGTTTAGATAGTACAAAGTTTAGGTGGTTAAGTACAAATTTCGAGGACGAAATTTTGTTTAGGGGGGAAGAAATGTAATACCCTAAAAACCTATATCATAATTTGGTAAAATTAAACCTATAGAAAATAGGTGAATATGAGGTATCAAATATTAAGTTATGATTATTTTATTTTATTTTCTAAGGAAAAATCTCTTGGAAATTAGAGAATTTAAGGGCCAAAGTGCCAAAAATGACGAAAATGCCCCTAAGGGACATAAATAACTTAGGGAAATTGTGAAAAATCCTAAAAGGCAAGGAAATAATTGTTAAAATTATGAGAGTATATTATCTCTAACGAGGTAATTTAATAAATTACAAACTTAGAGAAATTGAATAAGAATGCTCAAAAAGTATTGAAATGACTAAATTACCCTTGTAATTCTAAAATAATGCAAGAGTCATGGAAACTGTAATGTAAAGGCAAAACTTTGAAGATAAGAGAGTATCTTAATTAAGAAAATTATCAACTTGTGGTAATTAAGTAATTAAGTAATATTGGGCTAATTACTTAAGCATAAGCAAAGGAAATTCATGGATAATTATGTAAAACCCAAAAAATTGGTGGTTGTTGGCTTAAAATTAGTAAAAATATATTTGTTAATTAATGGGAAATTTTGTAGAAAAATAGTTGAGTTTAGGTATTTTTAGGCCTAAATACAAGAATGGACCAATAGAAAAATTTTGTAAAAAATTATGTAAAAATAATTATTTAATTAATTAAATAATTAATTAAAAATAAAAAAAAAACGAAATAAAAAAAATGGGCAAAAAAAAAGGAAAAAATAAAAATAGAAACTTAGTTTAGAAGTTTTATTATTATATAATATAATTAATTAAAGTGAATTTTGATGAATAGTGATTAAATAATAAGGAAACGGATCATATCTAGAGATCTAGGAATGAGATTTCCAAAGCCAGGTTAAAATATTGATCAGTGGAATTTTATCTTCCGTTAGACTTTCCCAGAAGTAAATTCTGAGTCCGATTGTGCATTTTCCTAATAAGACGAAATAGGGAAAAATGCAGATAGGCAGATTTTTGGATCTGAAGAAAATAAATTCTAACTCAACATCTAGGAATGAGTTTGAATTTATCTGGACATATTTGGAATCAGTGAATTTTTGTCCAGAGGTTGATAATTCCGGAATTCATTTCCGTAATCGTGCACGCATTACGAGGAATTTCAGCCTGACTGTTGGAGCCCTATATGGAACCAAAATTTAGGTTAACTTGGACATTTCTACTAAGTGAGAATATGTCTTCAAAGTTGTCAATCCAGAATTTTGAGATTTTCCAAGATTACGCGAAACGGTGACCGATCGGGGAAATTCTATTGGACCAGGCATAAAGCAAACAACTTTGAAATTCCCTTTATGTCCCCAATTTCAACTATAAATACCCCCCTCCCTTTGCATTCTCACACCATTTCTTTCCTCTTGGCCGAATCTAGAGAGAGGATTTTAGAGAGAGGAGCTCTGGGAAAATTTGCAGCGAAGCTCTGGGTAAGTTTTTCGGTACACAGCTTTAAGCTTTCGTAGTTTCCGGTAGTTTAGTAGAATTGTTAGGAAGTAGGAGATGAGATTCCTATTCTTGTTTTTAGGCCTCATTGCGTCGAGAGATGCTTGACGAGGTAAAAACATAGTAGGGATTGAGTCTCTGAAAGTTGAAAGTTGAAATAGCAAGCTTTAAGCTTTCATAGTTCTTTCAATAGTTAGAATAGCCTTTATTTTTCAAAGTATGATTAGATATCATATGATAGGGCTATTTTAGTCTAGAATTTCAAAAATCATAATTGCGTCGAAGTTCTGGCGAAATTTTGGGAAAAAACGGAGCCAAAGTAACGAAGTGCTGGCGAAATTCCGCCAAAGAAACTCTGATTTGCTGCCGTTACGCTGTCCGATGTGCCGCTGTTGGATGTTTCACTGTTTTCCGTAAAACGTGCCATTTCTGTCAAAAGTACCGAAGTACCATCAAACGAAGGTACGTTCGCGGCATCGTAATACTGGACTCGATGCTTATAGTCCGCTTATATATGATATGGATAGTTTCATAAGCCATGGGTGGAACTCGTTCGGGCCATGCACAGTGACTAAGGATGTTACACTTAGATAATCACTATTACAGCTTTACGGGTTATGGTTTTGATAATACCGTTATGTTTTCCTAGCGCTGAGGACACGACCGTACATCGTGGCACTAGTGAATAGTGCAGGCATATAACTTTGCTTGTAGGGTAGTTGTTATTTAATGATCATATTTTGCTCTGTCAAGATCATTGCTGTAATTCATTCTAGAAATATATGTTGATCATATACTGTTATATAAGCATGAGGTTAACCGTTACCTGAGATCCGATGGGCATTGGATCTCAGCTCTTACTATAGCATCACATCAAGGTCTAGAGAGAGACCAAGGACGGAGGATAAGAGTGAGCAGAGTGGACAGCACACATGAAGATGAAGACCGCGAGGAAACCTGATCAGGGACGTCTAGTATTTGAAGATAATATATATAGTAATATTAATAACAATAACTAATAATAATTTCCCTAAAAATTAACTGTTAATATATTATTATGTTATTTGAATATATATAATATAATATATTATATATATTAACTGTTAATATATTATTATGTTATAATATATTAGTATAATGTTTTATTATTATTATATATTATTTTACTAATAATATATTAATTAGTATAATATCATTATTATATATTATTAATATATAATAATAATATTATTTATATTATTAATATTATTATTTTTGGTTTATTATATTAGTTAATATTATTATAATATTAACTAATATAATATAATATTATTTATTGTTATTAATATTGTTAATTAATATTATATTATTATTAGTATTATTATTAATATAATATTAATAATATATATTATTAATATTAATACTATTATAGTTATATTAATATTAGTTATTAATATAACTATTTGTTTATTAGTATTATTATAATATGATTATATATTAATAACTATTATAATAATAATTACTATTTTATCTTGATAATATAATATTAATAATATTATAATTATTTTAATTATAGTTGTTTTATTATGTTATTATTATTATTCTGGTAACATAATAGCAAATAAACTCCTAGTTAAAGGCTAGAATTAGATAACTAGCTAAATATTATAACACATCCTACTATGAACCTTATGTACCTTACCTGTTTACTTGGAAGATTAAATTATTCCTTAAAGACCGTTGTTCTTTTTAGAAAGATCAGATGGAAAATCTACCAGGAACCGGAACTCTGGGAGACCAAGGCCGAGGTCAAGGTGGAGTTAAAGGCAAACAACCACAAGTGATACCAGTCCCAGTACAACATTTGAACCACCAAAGTGTGTTGCAAGAGCTGAGGGAACAACTTAATGAGCAGATAACTCGGATGGAAAAGCTTATGGAGCAGAAGACTCTGAACGAAAAACTGAAAGAGCAGCAGACTCTTATTGATACCCTCCTGGCTGAAAAACAAGAAAGGCAGATTGAGAAACAATTGAAATCCTGGCGTTTGATGGAGTGTAAACTAGAAGAGCTACGTAGTTCAAGGAATGTCAATGGTAGCAAAACAAGTCATGACGAACTTAGCCACAAAAGTTCCACACTGAAAAGGAAGGCGCCTTGGCTCAACAATCAGGGGAAAGGCAAAGAGATAGTTCAAACTGAACAGCAGAGCCGTCCAAAAATGCCGAGACACCTACCATGTTCAATTTGCGGGAACTACCATCCCAATGTTCGATGTAATAGGAGACGGATTTTCTACGGATGTCGGAAACCAGGACACATTGTTTCAAACTGTCCTGAAAAACTACAGAGAAACGAATTTGCTATAAATGTCTGGAATCGGGGCACATTATCAAGGACTGTTCCGAACACAGAAAGCACCACCAAGATACTAATTGCAACAAACAGCAGTTCAACCCTGGAGTGACGGGACCCCGATCATGCCCAAAATGTGGGAGATATCATCGTCACAGTACTGACTGTGATGGGAAGCTTATATGCTTCAAGTTTCAGCAGTCTGGACACATCAGTGTGCACTGTCCCCAGAAAGCTGCAAAGCTAGGGCTACAGAACTCAGGCCAGATGATTACGTTGATCGGAGAGGAAGTCGGAGAATCCTCAGGAATGATCCAAGATACCAACGCTTAGTAGAAATTGATGTTAGGTATAAACCGATCCGAGCGCTAGATCAATCCTGTATTTTTGATGCTTGTACGGATCCTTTTGGGATGATACATATATTCTCCTTACGATGTAATAGTAGCTACACCATTAGGTGTGAGCTCTTAGCTTGTAAAATGTATTTTGAACCAAGTTACGGGTATAGTACAAATCTTTCTATTACTTCATAGTGTCAACGACATTCTCAATAGTGTTAAAGGAACGGTGATGAAGAACGGTGACAACGAGAGTTTATGATTCTCACAAGCAAAGATAGAACTAATGCGAAAGCCGAATCTTTATTCAAAAACAACTCAGACACGAATTAATTCCCTGATAAACTTACCTTCAGGAGGAGACGTTCAGGAATTTACTATTGACTAATTCCTAGCATAAGTTCAATATCAAAATCACCGTACCAAATTTCATGAACGAAATATCAAATCTGAAATAGCAACTTGATTCCCAGTAAGGTTCTGAACAAAAACCAACGTATTACCTTAGAAGCTCCCAGTAATATTCATATAGAAGGGGAAGACCGGAGTTTTTAACGTAGTATCAACTACTGTTAAATGAACGGGACAACTGTTTGGAAGTAAATACTCACTTTCCAGGATCGACGATCTATTCCATTATCTAAATTCCTACATCCTGTCAAAATTGACTTACGCCCGGAATACCGCCAGTTGTAAACCAAAACTAGTAATGTTTTGAATATTAGTCTTCGGAATTTAAATTGGCTTTTGAAAATTTCTTGTGACACTTTGCAAGTTGATAAGTGCACCTATCATTGAAAAGTGCACCTACCATGTTCTTTGAGTGCTTAAATTAAGTATTTCTCTCGAATACATAGGCAGGTTAATGGAGCCGTTGATTGACGACATCCTCATCTGTTCAGAATAAGAAGTGGAACGCCAAGAATAATGACGATCCGTAGTGGGTAAAGGATGTGACTCTTTACTAGATTAATAAAATATGAGTTTTGGCTGTCAGAAATAAATTTTCTGGGCCATGATGCAACGATATTGTAAACTACTTTTAGGCAAAGTAGGAGCAATTCTGGAATGAGAAAAACTACAGTTACTATAAGACTACGATATAGAAAATAAGTAGCAATCGGATAGAGAAAACTATCAAGAAGGTACTCACTACAGAAGTTTGTACCAGTATTTCATACGACGATTCGAGGGAACGAAAGCGGCATGAGTATGAAGGCTTAACCTTGACAAAGGAAATTCCCCGTGAAACTGAAAACACGTCTGATGAAGCCGAACTTCCAAATTTTCTTATAATCGAAGATGGCACAAATTGACGCCTTGTACGGGCAGAAGTGTAAAATCACTTATATTGCTCAATGGAATTGTCGGAGCAGAAAATTTTCGTAGTCGGGATATGATTAATCACGTCTCTTGATAGTTGTACAAGTCACAAAAGATCGTGAGAATCTTTTGGTGAATGAGATGATTGTACATCCCTAGATACCGGTGTCGAAAGAACACCACAAAGACGAACGTGTAGTTCACATTTCGTGCAATTATTCGAAGTATTTGTTGAAAACGGACCAGTCGCTACTAGATAGCCTTAGTCCTGAAGGTTGAACTTCCATAATGTTTCCATATTTCTTAGTTATATTTGACTATGATCATGTCATTGAGTAGGAGGTATCCTATGTTGCCATGGTGTATGGGAACTATGGTGATATTTTTGGTATCCATTTTGGTATTTGTGGTGTTAACCGCGGTGTGTGGGAACCACGGGGAAACATCATATATCAAAGTACGAAATGACAAGATCCTTGCGGTCAAACCAAAGCAGATTCTCGATCATCAAGAGGAGCTGTTAACAGACAAAGTGAAGATCCGACGCGGATAGTCCAAAGACCAAGTAGGACGAAGTTTAGATAGTACAAAGTTTAGGTGGTTAAGTAAAAATTTCGAGGATGAAATTTTGTTTAAGGGGGGAAGAAATGTAATACCCTAAAAACCTGTATCATAATTTGGTAAAATTAAACCTATAGAAAATAGGTGAATATGAGGTATCAAATATTAAGTTATGATTATTTTATTTTCTAAGGAAAAATCTATTGGAAATTAGAGAATTTAAGGGCCAAAGTGCCAAAATGACGAAAATGCCCCTAAGGGACATAAATAACTTAGGAAATTGTGAAAATCCTAAAAGGCAAGGAAATAATTGTTAAAATTATGAGAGTATATTATCTCTAACTGAGGTAATTTAATAAATTACAAACTTAGAGAAATTGAATAAGAATGCTCAAAAAGTATTGAAATGACTAAATTACCCTTGTAATTCTAAAATAATGCAAGAGTCATGGAAATCGTAATGTAAAGGCAAAAGTTTGAAGATAAGAGAGTATCTTAATTAAGAAAATTATCAACTTGTGGTAATTAAGTAATTAAGTAATATTGGGCTAATTACTTAAGCATAAGCAAAGGAAATTCATGGATAATTATGTAAAACCCAAAAAATTGGTGGTTGTTGGCTTAAAATTAGTAAAAATATATTTGTTAATTAATGAGAAATTTTGTAGAAAAATAGTTGAGTTTAGGTATTGCTGGTGTCTGTTCGATTGTAGTGTAAACACCACATGCGATAGAGTCTATGTGTGGTATAGATACTAGTGAAGTAAAAATCTGCGATATACTAGTCAATGTTTTTCTTATACGTCTAACGTTTGTCCATAGGATACAGTAATGATGGACCGTGGAGAACCTTCTTACATAAATCATCGTGGAATCATGAAATGTACTGCACGGAAATCAATAAACCCTAGACACACAAGGATCAACAGTAACTCTGAGCCGATTTACGATCCAAAACCAACATACTATCCTGCACTTGAACCTGAACACTATCTCGGCCGCAGTATAACCCTAATCCTGAATTTTGAAAACTCCCCTACACGTGTTCATATATTTAGATCCGTGTACCATTCTTGACCAGAGTACCCAGTGGACCCAAATCGTATGAACCTGAACTCATAAGACTAAGCACTCCCAAATAAGGCTTAACCTATTTCAGAACCAGAAGAACCAGATTCTTCAGGCCATTCGTTCGGTGAAGGTAACCCTGGTAATTCGCATCATTTTTGGATGCAGATTTTGATAACCTTCAACTTGACCTAGACTATAAACTTCTGAACGTATTTCCACCGGAGTTGGTAAACAACACTGAACTCGTACGAAATTCTGCTGGAAGCAGTGCTCGTCCAAGCTCATCAGCAAGTCTTCGCACGGGAAATTATAGGAATTGTTCACAACAGAAATGGTTGCAGAGAAATTGCATTCTTCCATGAATGAGACGAATAGAATGACCATCCCAAAACACCTTGTTCCCTGTTTTCCACTTAGTTTCATGTTCTCCTCTCACCTTTATAGAAGATCGTTTCGTCTTCTGAGACATACACCTGTATGGTATGGGGAAGGTCTCATATTTATCTATCATTCACTCACCCATAGGTTTTGTTTAGTACACTCAGCAAGAGGAGCAGCAACCTCCGTTTGACACATAGTTGGACTGAAAAATCCAAAACTGTAAGGATGACATGTTTGGGCAGCACGATGAAACACCATGAGTAACAGTGGAAATTGTGGAAGAGTAGGACTGCATGGAATTCCCAGTGGGCAAAGCTATGTCTTAAGTCTTGAGTAAACGAATTCCTTTGCTTTAGGACTTTTCGGTTTAGAAGCAAAGTCCTTCTTTTCTCAAAACCGTTTCTGAACAGAACAAACAAATAAACTCCTAGTCAAAGGCTAGAATTAGATAACTAGCTAAATATTATAACACATCCTACCATGAACCTTATGTACCTTACCTGTTTACTTGGAAGATTAAATTATTCCTTAAAGACCGTTGTTCTTTTTAGAAAGATCAGATGGAAAATCTACAAGGAACCGGAACTCTGGGAAACCAAGGCCGAGGTCAAGGTGGAGTTAAAGGCAAACAACCACAAGTGATACCACCCCAAGACAACATTTGAACCACCAAAGTGTGTTGCAAGAGCTGAGGGAACAACTTAATGAGCAGATAACTCGGATGGAAAAGCTTATGGAGCAGAAGACTCTGAACAAAAATCTGAAAGAGCAGCAGACTCTGATTGATACCCTCCTGGCTGAAAAACAAGAAATGCAGATTGAGAAACAACTGAAATCCTGCCGTTTGATGGAGTGTAAACTAGAAGAGCTACGTAGTTCAAGGAATGTCAACGGTAGCAAAATAAGTCATGACGAACTTAGCCGCAAAAGTTCCACACTGAAAAGGAAGGCGCCTTGGCTTAACAATCAGGGGAAAGGCAAAGAGATAGTTCAAACTGAACAGCAGAGCCGTCCAAAAATGTCGAGACTCCTACCATGTTCAATTTGCGGGAACTACCATCCCAATGTTCGATGTAATAGGAGACGGATTTGCTACGGATGTCGGAAACCAGGACACATTGTTTCAAACTGTCCTGAGAAAACTACAGAGAAACGAATTTGCTATAAATGTCTGGAATCGGGGCACATTATCAAGGACTGTTCCGAACACGGAAAGCACCACCAAGATACTAATTGCAACAAACAGCAGTTCAACCCTGGAGTGACGGGACCCCGATCATGCCCAAAATGTGGGAGATATCATCGTCACAATACTGACTGTGATGGGAGGCTTATATGCTTCAAGTGTCAGCAGTCTGGACACATCAGTGTGCACTGTCCCCAGAAAGCTGCGAAGCTAGGGCTACAGAACTCAGGCCACATGATTACGTTGATTGGAGAGGAAGTCGGAGAATCCTCAGGAATGATCCAAGATACCAACGCTTAGTAGAAATCGATGTTAGGTATAAACCGATTCGAGCGCTAGATCAATCTTGTATTTTTTATGCTTGTACGGATCCTTTTGGGATGCATACATATATTCTCCTTACGATGTAATAGTAGCTACACCATTAGGTGTGAGCTCTTAGCTTGTAAAACGTATTTTGAACCAAGTTACGGGTATAGTACAAATCTTTCTATTACTTCATAGTGTCAACGACATTCTCAATAGTGTTGAAGGAACGGTGATGAAGAACGGTGACAATGAGAGTTTATGATTCTCACAAGCAAAGATAGAACTAATGCGAAAGCCGAATCTTTATTCAAAAACAACTCAGACTCGAATTAATTCCCTGATAAACTTACCTTCAGGAGGAGAAGTTCAGGAATTTACTATTGACTAATGCCTAGCATAAGTTCAATATCAAAATCATCCTACCAAATTTCATGAATGAAATATCAAAGCTGAAATAGCAACTTGATTCCCAGTAAGGTTCTGAACAAAAACCAACGTATTACCTTAGAAGCTCCCAGTAATATTCATATAGAAGGGGAAGACCGGAGTTTTTAACGTCGTATCAACTACTGTTAAATGAACGGGACAACTGTTTGGAAGTAAATACTCACTTTCCAGGATCGACGATCTATTCCATTATCTAAATTCCTACATCCTGTCAAAATTGACTTACGCCTGGAATACCGCCAGTTGTAAACCAAAACTAGTAATGTTTTGAAGATTAGTCTTCGGAATTTAAATTGAGCATTTGAAAATTTCTTGTGACACTTTGCAAGTTGATAAGTGCACCTATCATTGACAAGTGCACCTACCATGTTCTTAGAGTGCTTAAATTAAGTATTTCTCTCGAATACATAGGCAGGTTAATGGAGGCGTTGATTGACGACATCCTCATCTGTTCGAGAATAAGAAGTGGAACGCCAAGAATAATGACGATCCGTAGTGGGTAAAGGATGTGACTCTTTACTAGATTAATAAAATATGAGTGTTGGCTGTCAGAAATAAATTTTCTGGGCCATGATGCAACGATATTGTAAACTACTTTTAGGCAAAGTAGGAGCAATTCTGGAATGAGAAAAACCAGTGATAGTAAACGTAATGTGTAGTTTTGGGACTGGCGGGATAGTACCGCAGATTCAAGTGAATTCTCGCTAGATACAGTTACTATAAGGCTTAGATATAGAAAATAAGTAGCAATCAGATAGAGAAAACTATCAAGAAGGTACTCACTACAGAAGTTTGTACCAGTATTTCACACGACGATTCGAGGGAACGAAAGCGGCATGAGTATGAAGGCTTAACCTTGACAAAGGAAATTCCCCGCGAAACTGAAAATATGTCTGATGAAGCCGAGCTTCCAAATTTTCTTATAATCGAAGATGGCACAAATTGACGCCTTGTACGGGCAGAAGTGTAAATCACTTATATTGCTCAATGGAATTTTCGGAGCAGAAAATTTTCGTAGTCGGGATATGATTGATCACGTCTCTTGATAGTTGTACAAGTCACAAAAGATCGTGATAATCTTTTGGTGAATGAGATGATCGTACATCCCTAGATGCCGGTGTCGAAAGAACACCACAAAGACGAACGTGTAGTTCACATTTCGTGCAACTATTCGAAGTATTTGTTGAAAACGGACCAGTCGTTACTAGATAGCCTTAGTCCTGAAGGTTGAACTTCCATAATGTTTCCATATTTCTTAGTTATATTAGACTATGATCATGTCATTGAGTAGGAGGTATCTTAGGTTGCCATGGTGTATGGGAACTCAGACAAAGTGAAGATCCGACGCGGATAGTCCAAAGACCAAGTAGGACGAAGTTTAGATAGTACAAAGTTTAGGTGGTTAAGTACAAATTTCGAGGACGAAATTTTGTTTAAGGGGGGAAGAAATGTAATACCCTAAAAACCTGTATCATAATTTGGTAAAATTAAACCTATAGAAAATAGGTGAATATGGGGTATCAAATATTAAGTTATGATTATTTTATTTTATTTTCTAAGGAAAAATCTCTTGGAAATTAGAGAATTTAAGGGCCAAAGTGCCAAAAATGACGAAAATTCCCCTAAGGGACATAAATAACTTAGGGAAATGTGAAAAATCCTAAAAGGCAAGGAAATAATTGTTAAAATTATGAGAGTATATTATCTCTAACTGAGGTAATTTAATAAATTACAAACTTAGAGAAATTGAATAAGAATGCTCAAAAAGTATTGAAATGACTAAATTACCCTTGTAATTCTAAAATAATGCAAGAGTCATGGAAATTGTAAAGTAAAGGCAAAAGTTTGAAGATAAGAGAGTATCTTAATTAAGAAAATTATCAACTTGTGATAATTAAGTAATTAAGTAATATTGGGCTAATTACTTAAGCATAAGCAAATGAAATTCATGGATAATTATGTAAAACCCAAAAAATTGGTGCTTGTTGGCTTAAAATTAGTAAAAATATATTTGTTAATTAATGGGAAATTTTGGAGAAAAATAGTTGAGTTTAGGTATTTTTAAGCCTAAATACAAGAATGGACCAATAGGAAAAGTTTGTAAAAAATTATGTAAAAATAATTATTTAATTAATTAAATAATTAATCAAAAATAAATAAACGAAATAAAAAAATGGGCAGAAAAAAAAAGAAAAAAATAAAAATAGAAACTTAGTTTAGAAGTTTTATTTTTATATAATATAATTAATTCAAGTGAATTTTGATGAATAGTGATTAAATAATTAGGAAACGGATCCTATCTAGAGATCTAGGAATGGGATTTCCAAAGTCAGGGTAAAATATTGATAGTGGAATTTTATCTTCCGTTAGACTTTCCCAGAAGTAAATTCTGAGTCCGATTGTGCATTTTCCTAATAAGACGAAATAGGAAAAAATGCAGATAGGCAGATTTTTGGATCGGAAGAAAATAAATTCTAACTCAACATCTAGGAATGAGTTTGAATTTATCTGGACATATTTGGAATCAGTGAATTTTTGTCCAGAGGTTGATAATTCCGGAATTCATTTCCGTAACTGTGCACGCATTACGAGGAATTTCAGCGTGACAGTTGGAGCCCTATATGGAACCAAAATTTAGGTTAACTTGGACATTTCTACTAAGTGAGAATATGTCTTCAAAGTTGTAAATCCAGAATTTTGAGATTTTCCGAGATTACGCGAAACGGGGATCGATCGGGGAAATTCTATTGGACCGGGCATAAAGCAAACAACTTTGAAATTCCCTTTATGTCCCCAATTTCAACTATAAATACCCCCCTCCCTTTGCATTCTCACACCATTTCTTTCCTCTTGGCCGAATCTAGAGAGAGGATTTTAGAGAGAGGAGCTCTGGGAAAATTTGCAGCGAAGCTCTGGGTAAGTTTTGCGGTACCGAGCTTTAAGCTTTCGTAGTTTTGCGGTAGTTTAGTAGAATTGTTAGGAAGTAGGAGATGAGATTCCTATTCTTGTTTTTAGGCCTCATTGCGTCGAGAGATGCTTGACGAGGTAAAAACATATTAGGGATTGAGTCTCTGAAAGTTGAAAGTTGAAATAGCAAGCTTTAAGCTTTCATAGTTCTTTCAATAGTTAGAATAGCCTTTATTTTTCAAAGTATGATTAGATATCATATGATAGGGCTATTTTAGTCTAGAATTTCGAAAATCATAATTGCGTCCAAGTTCTGGCGAAATTTTGGGAAAAAACGGAGCCAAAGTAACGAAGTGCTGCCGAAATTCCGCCAATTAAGGATATAGGGGCAAAATGGTAATTTTTACCTAAAATGCCAGTTATAATGCCAAATCACTAATGAAAGTGATATTACTCTTATAGGACATCATAAACTCGATTTACTCGCCGTTACGCCGTCCGACGTGCCGCTATTGGACGTTTCGCCGTTTTCCGTAAACGTGCCTTTTCCGTCAGTACCGAAGTACCTTCAAACGAAGGTACGTTCGCGGCGTACTGTAATACTGACTCTGATGCTTATAGTCTGCTTATATATGATATGGATAGTTTCATAAGCCATGGGTGGAACTCTGTTCTGGGCCATGCACAGTGACTAAGGATGTTACACTTAGATAATCACTATTACAGCTTTACGGGTTATGGTTTTGATAATACCGTTATGTTTTCCTAGCGCTGAGGACACGACCGTACATCGTGGCACTGGTGAATAGTGCAGGCAGATAACTTTGCTTGTAGGGTAGTTGTTATTTAATGATCATATATTGCTATCAAGATCATTGCTGTAATTCATTTTAGAAATATCTGTTGATCATATACTGTTATATAAGCATGAGGTTAACCGTTACCTGAGATCCGATGGGCATTGGATCTCAGTTCTTACTATAGCATCACATCAAGGTCCAGAGAGAGACCAAGGACGGAGGATAAGAGTAAGCAGAGCAGACATCACACATGAAGATGAAGACCGCGAGGAAACTTGATCAGGGACGTCTAGTATTTGAACAGATAATGTATTAATCTTTATGAACAGGCGATTACGCCACTGTTGTTGTTATAATCAGTTACTCAATGTTTTATTCCGATGCTCTACTCTGATTTTGATATTATTAATATATAATAATAATAATAATATTATTATATATTAAAATTATTGGTTTTTAATATTATTGGTCTACTCTGATTTTCTTAATATTAGGTTTTACTTAATGTTTTATTATACTCTCTAATATTATTATAATATACTTATTATAGTATATTATATATTATTTTGGTATCAGAGCAAATTTTTCTGGCAAGTGTTTAACTATGTTACCTCGAACAGTTTGGGGCCTAAGTCAAGGCTGGTCTACGTGGGTAAGCCAATTAGTCGCCGTATAAGTCGGTGAGGCCCCCATGGTAGACACTTACATGGCCATTCTATTCAGATAACGGAGTTAGGTTCTTAAGCCTTTTAAACTTTGAGCATATTTTTGAAAAGGAGTACTGATATAACTCTAGTGCTATGTTCTAAAGATGGACAGAAATGAGGTCCTTTGCATAAAATATTTAGGTCAAAGGAAGCGTACCGCGCATATATCCATAGGATAGGGTTAAGATTGAACCCAGAATCGGGGTATCCACCGTATGGACCTACGCCGATATCAAATACCTCTGTTACTACTGATATCACTAATAACCCTGATATCGCCTCGATATTCCTAATAACTCGATATCGCCTTTGATAACTCGATAGTCGCCGCTTGTACTGGACGATAATTCTATCCTAGTACAAAGCTTGTATGTGGAGCTAAGCCACGCCGGACGAAACTCTGGAACCAATAAGGGTATGTACATGCGGTATTCGACCCATGTTGAGAATTTCTATCAGGGAAACTTCCATTTCGAATTTTCGTACTCTTCTGAAAACTGGATTTGATCCACTTTGCGTTATTTTCTCCATACCTATTTTGAGCATAAAGATTCCACAAACGTTTGAACTGAGGAGATATTGCTGGTGTCTGTTCGATTGTAGTGTAAACACTACATGCGATAGAGTCTATGTGTGGTATAGATACTAGTGAAGTAAAAATCTGCGATATACTAGTCAATGTTTTTCTTATACGTCTAACGTTTGTCCATAGGATACAGTAATGATGGACCGTGGAGAACCTTCTTACATAAATCATCGTGGAATCATGAAATGTACTGCACGGAAATCAATAAAACCTAGACACACAAGGATCAACAGTAAGTCTGAGCCGATTTACGATCCGAAACCAACATACTATCCTGCACTTGAACCTGAACACTATCTCGGGCCAGAGTATAACCCTAATCCTGAATTTTTGAAAACTCCCCTACACGTGTTCATATATTTAGATCCGTGTACCATTCTTGACCAGAGTACCCAGTGGACCCAAATCGTATGAACCTGAACTCATAAGACTAAGCACTCCCAAATAAGGCTTAACCTATTTCAGAACCAGATTCTTCAGGCCATTCGTTCGATGAAGGTAACCCTGGTAATTCGCATCATTTTTGGATGCAGATTTTGATAACCTTCAACTTGACCTAGACTATAAACTTCTGAACGTATTTCCACCGGAGTTGGTAAACAACACTGAACCTGTACGAAATTCTGCTGGAAGCAGTGCTCGTCCAAGCTCATCAGCAAGTCTTCGCACGGGAAATTATAGGAATTGTTCACAACAGAAATGGTTGCAGAGAAATTGCATTCTTCCATGAATGAGACGAATAGAATGACCATCCCAAAACACCTTGTTCCCTGTTTTCCACTTAGTTTCATGTTCTCCCCTCACCTTTATAGAAGATCAATTCGTCTTCTAAGACATACACCTGTATGGTCTGGGGAAGGTCTCATATTTATCTATCATTTACTCACCCATAGGTTTTGTTTAGTACACTCAGCAAGAGGAGCAGCAACCTCCGTTTGACACATATTTGGACTGAAAAATCGAAAACTGTAAGGATGACATGTTTGGGCAGCACGATGAAACACCATGAGTAACAGTGGAAATTGTGGAAGAGTAGGACTCCTTGGAATTCCCAGTGGGAAAAACTATGTCTTAAGCATTGAGTAAACAAATTCCTTCGCTTTAGGGTTTTTCGGTTTAGAAGCAAAGTCCTTCTTTTCTCAAAACCTTCTGAGCAGAACAATCAAATAAACTCCTAGTCAAAGGCTAGAATTAGATAACTAGCTAAATATTATAACACATCCTACCATGAACCTTATGTACCTTACCTGTTTACTTGGAAGATTAAATTATTCCTTAAAGACCGTTGTTCTTTTTAGAAAGATCAGATGGAAAATCTACAAGGAACCGCAACTCTAGGAGACCAAGGCCGAGGTCAAGGTGGAGTTAAAGGAAAACAACCACAAGTGATACCAGTCCCAATACAACATTTGAACCACCAAAGTGTGTTGCAAGAGTTGAGGGAACAACTTAATGAGCAGATAACTCGGATGGAAAAGCTTATGGAGCAGAAGACTCTGAACGAAAAACTGAAAGAGCAGCAGACTCTTATTGATACCCTCCTGGCTGAAAAACACGAAAGGCAGATTGAGAAATGGAAAGATTTTTGCCGTGTTTTCCAAAATAAACCAAGTTCGAAATGATTTGTAGTGATAGGAACCTGAGTCGTTTCCCCAACAAATTTGCAGCAAGTTCGATTAACAACAATAATAGCCAAACAAGATTAAAACGAAAACTAATAGAAATAGAAACAGAATGAAATGAAGATTAAACAGATAAACAGAAGATTAACCCAGGATATCGGATTCCACCAACTTCCTTCCTCGGACGAAAAACAGAATTGAATAAACTCGTGATTGATTCTGGACGAACCGGAATCTCTGTGTTCGTCCAGAAATTCCCTCAACTAAACGATCGTTTAGCGTTTATCCGAACAGCGGTGTGTCACTGTACGATCACACAGAAAACACTCAAACCCAGTTCGAATTAAGTCCTTGGGATTTCTCAATCTGGGCATTAAATCTAACACCCAATCCGAATGCAAATCGAATCCGAAATTACAAAACAGAACCGAATTCGTTACCGTTAAGAGCGAGTCCTCTGGATAGTGGAATCCTTAATCCGTGGGCTAACCACCGAAGCTTAGCCCAGCATGGCTATGCAGAACGAAAATGGAGCAGAAATGAAGAAGTTCATGACGAACACGAAGAACTCAAGAACGGATGAAGAACAATTGAGAGAATTTGAAACTTGTGTTTTTGATCCACTAATAGGGTAAAAACGTGAATGAATCTGTTTGTGGCAGCTGCCCTACTTAAAAATAACCTAAAACGAAATGGGCTCTCATAGTTTTAGCCCAAAACAGAAATAAAATAAAACTGGACTTAAATTACAAAATTCGGGTCCAAAATAAATCCAGAATTGTACATCCAACTTGGGCTCCAAAATCGACCGCCCTCTTGACCGAAATTGATCTTTATGTCTTCATAACAATTGTAGCTCTCTGAATCATTTGAAATATGAGACAAAAATGAGGCAAATCCGATGTCTGGTTCAAGAGTTATGGTAAAAATAGTGAAGCAATACAAAATTAGAATTTCATTATTAAAAATGGCTAAAATGTAATTTAAGGCCCAAGGCCCAAATGAACATAAAAACCATTATTTATTAACTAAAGAGTCCTAAATTATTAATCAAGAGGTAAAAATAAGTGTATAAAATATTCAATTATCAGATTCCCCACACTTATCTTTTTGCACTCCTGAGCAAAATTCAAAGAAAAAGACCTAAAGGAGAAACTCCCCTTCACTAATAATTGCTAACAATGCAAAAATTGAATCAAGGGACACAAAGCTTCAAAAGACCAATCATTCAAGACCAAAGCAGACTCTCGATCATCAAGAGGAGCTGTTAACAGACAAAGTGAAGATCCGACGCGGATAGTCCAAAGACCAAGTAGGACGAAGTTTAGATAGTACAAAGTTTAGGTGGTTAAGTACAAATTTCGAGGACGAAATTTTGTTTAAGGGGGGAAGAAATGTAATACCCTAAAAACCTGTATCATAATTTGGTAAAATTAAACCTATAGAAAATAGGTGAATATGAGGTATCAAATATTAAGTTATGATTATTTTATTTTCTAAGGAAAAATCTCTTGGAAATTAGAGAATTTAAGGGCCAAAGTGCCAAAAATGACGAAAATGCCCCTAAGGGACATAAATAACTTAGGGAAATTGTGAAAAATCCTAAAAGGCAAGGAAATAATTGTTAAAATTATGAGAGTATATTATCTCTAACTGAGGTAATTTAATAAATTACAAACTTAGAGAAATTGAATAAGAATGCTCAAAAAGTATTGAAATGACTAAATTACCCTTGTAATTCTAAAATAATGCAAGAGTCATGGAAACTGTAATGTAAAGGCAAAAGTTTGAAGATAAGAGAGTATCTTAATTAAGAAAATTATCAACTTGTGGTAATTAAGTAATTAAGTAATATTGGGCTAATTACTTAAGCATAAGCAAAGGAAATTCATGGATAATTATGTAAAACCCAAAAAATTGGTGCTTGTTGGCTTAAAATTAGTAAAAATATATTTGTTAATTAATGGGAAATTTTGAAGAAAAATAGATGAGTTTAGGTATTCTTAAGCCTAAATGCGAGAATAGACCAATAGGAAAATTTTGTAAAAAAATATGTAAAAATAATTATTTAATTGATTAAATAATTAATCAAAAATAAATAAATAAACGAAATAAAAAAATGGGCAGAAAAAAAATAAAAATAAAAATAGAAACTTAGTTTAGAAGTTTTATTTTTATATAATATAATTAATTAAAGTGAATTTTGATGAATAGTGATTAAATAATTAGGAAACGGATCCTATCTAGAGATCTAGGAATGGGATTTCCAAAGTCAGGGTAAAATATTGATCAGTGGAATTTTATCTTCCATTAGACTTTCCCGGAAGTAAATTCTGAGTCCGATTGTGCATTTTCCTAATAAGACGAAATAGGAAAAAATGGAGATAGGCAGATTTTTGGATCTGAAGAAAATAAATTCTAACTCAACATCTAGGAATGAGTTTGAATTTATCTGGACATATTTGGAATCAGTGAATTTTTGTCCAGAGGTTGATAATTCCGGAATTCATTTCCGTAACCGTGCACGCATTACGAGGAATTTCAGCCTGACTGTTGGAGCCCTATATGGAACCAAAATTCAGGTTAACTTGGATATTTCTACTAAGTGAGAATATGTCTTCAAAGTTGTAAATCCAGAATTTTGAGATTTTCCGAGATTACGCGAAACGGGGTCCGATCGGGGAAATTCTATTGGACCGGGCATAAAGCAAACAACTTTGAAATTCCCTTTATGTCCCCAATTTCAACTATAAATACCCCCCTCCCTTTGCATTCTCACACCATTTCTTTCCTCTTGGCCGAATCTAGAGAGAGGATTTTAGAGAGAGGAGCACTGGGAAAATTTGGAGCGAAGCTCTGGGTAAGTTTTCCGGTACCGAGCTTTAAGCTTTCGTAGTTTTCCGGTAGTTTAGTAGAATTGTTAGGAAGTAGGAGATGAGATTCCTATTCTTGTTTTTAGGCCTCATTGCGTCGGGAGATGCTTGACGAGGTAAAAACATAGTAGGGATTGAATCTCTCAAAGTTGAAAGTTGAAAGTTGAAATAGCAAGCTTTAAGCTTTCATAGTTCTTTCAATAGTTAGAATAGCCTTTATTTTTCAAAGTATGATTAGATATCATATGATAGGGCTATTTTAGTCTAGAATTTCGAAAATCATAATTGCGTCCAAGTTCTGGCGAAATTTTGGGAAAAAACGGAGCCAAAGTAACGAAGTCTTCACGAAATTCCGCCAATTAAGGATATAGGGGCAAAATGGTAATTTTTACCTAAAATGCCAGTTATAATGCCAAATCACTAATGAAAGTGATATTACTCTTATAGGACATCATAAACTCTGATTTGCTGCCGTTACGCTGTCCGACGTGCTGCTATTGGACGTTTCGCCGTTTTCCGTAAAACGTGCCATTTCCGGCAAAAGTACCGAAGTACCATCAAACGAAGGTACGTTCGCGGCGTACTGTAATACCGACTCTGATGCTTATAGTCTACTTATATATGATATGGATAGTTTCATAAGCCATGGGTGGAACTCTGTTCTGGGCCATGCACAGTGACTAAGGATGTTACACTTAGATAATCACTATTACAGCTTTACGGGTTATGGTTTTGATAATACCGTTATGTTTTCCTAGCGCTGAGGACACGACCGTACATCGTGGCACTGGTGAATAGTGCAGGCAGATAACTTTGCTTGTAGGGTAGTTGTTATTTAATGATCATATTTTGCTCTGTCAAGATCATTGCTGTAATTCATTCTAGAAATATATGTTGATCATATACTGTTATATAAGCATGAGGTTAACCGTTACCTGAGATCCGATGGGAATTGGATCTCAGCTCTTACTATAGCATCACATCAAGGTCCAGAGAGAGACCAAGGACGGAGGATAAGAGTAAGCAGAGCGGACAGCACACATGAAGATGAAGACCGCGAGGAAACCTGATCAGGGACGTCTAGTATTTTTACAAATAATGTATTAATCTTTATGAACAGGCGATTACGCCACTGTTATTGTTATAATCAGTTACTCAATGTTTTATTCTGATGCTCTACTCTGATTTTAAAAAAAAAAAAAATTGGCTCTGGAATTGGGATTTTACATGGTGTCAAGGCAAAAAAAAGAAAAAAAAAATATGTTTGGGAAAAGGACACTTAAATATCATTTGAGCTTACAAAACCCCTAAAAAGTCTTTTAATATATGAAAATGATTGAAAGGTGATGTGGTAGGAATGTAAAAATTTGAAGTTTATGTATTTT
This sequence comes from Acacia pycnantha, assembly GCA_025563575.1. NCBI lineage: Eukaryota > Viridiplantae > Streptophyta > Magnoliopsida > Fabales > Fabaceae > Acacia > Acacia pycnantha. The sequence continues at coordinate 10,493,969 of JAMWYP010000004.1, read as the reverse complement.
TTACCAAAATGCCCTCATATTTAAATTAAAAAAGGAAAAAAAGCACCATCGCCAGAGCATTTTAGTAAAAATGCACAAGCTTCAAAATTGCATATTCTTACCACATTATTTGTTGTCATTTCCATATGTGAACATACTTTTTGAGGTTTTATAAGTTCAAATAGTATTTAAGTGTTTTTTTCCCAATATATTTTTAGTTATTTAAAATATTATTAAATAAAAAATTTCAATAAATATGATAAAAAAAGTTAAAATTGAAAAGTCATTAATATAATAAAAATTAATAAATTTTATAATATATTGGAAATTTTGAACATATATGCATTAAAAAAAATTTTGTACAAAAAAAAATTTAGGCAAATATAAATATTCATTCATTTCTTAAAAGAGGGGTGTTTTGGTAAAACTAAATATTTAATAGTCAAACTTAACGGTCAACTAATAATTGAGTAGATGGAAATAGAATATCTAATATGTAATGGAGGGTTTTGTAACATGCATTTTAATATCAATGGAGGTCTATATATATATATTCAAAATAGATGAGGGGGTTTGCATAATTTACATAAAGATAGTCAATGTATTTTACTCTAGTTATAACTAATTTTACTGAGAGTAATATAATTGGATATTTTACTTTAAAAAAATTACTTTTAAAATAGCAATAATAATAAACAAATTAAACTAGTCTCTCTTAATATTTTTTTATTTGATAGGCCCAACAAAGCCTTTAATATAATTCAAAAGTATTTTAAATAATTTTCAAACATTTGTACGTCACATGAAAAAGTTGTTAGATTTGTTTAATCCATTAATGTTGTTAAGTATTCTAATGAATGGCCATGACTATACATTGAACCCCAAAAAATGTCAATATCCAAAGCTTTATAGAACATAAATCATACGGGAATAACTTAAAATTTGACGGCAAATCTAACAGGTTGTGGTTAAGGAGGATCGAAATATCCATGCACTATTATAAAAATTTTGACTTCTGATAAATTGGGCACTATAAAAGCTCAGTGCAGATAAATTACAGTTGCGAACCGTTATTTATTTCGGACCTATTATAATAATTGTAATATAACACCCGTTATATATTGAGATTTGGTAAAGATATGTTATGCGTAATACTATCATAATAAATAACAGTCTCAATTAAAAAACTATTATAAAACTCTATAACATACATAACGATGCATTTAAAATAACCGTTATATAAAAGTTTAGCATACATAAGTGTGGCTATATAGCAACCGTTATTTATTTGCTATAAAATGCTAATAGTTTTGATGAAACAACTGTCATATATAGTGTATAAATATATAACGCTTGTTATTTAATAATTGTTAACTTTTGAGGCCTTTTAAAAAAAAGTTCTACTTTCGCCCCTTCATACAGAACAAAATAGTACACAAATTTGTATATTACAAAAGCATTAGGTCCAATGACCTGTAAATAGATGTCTAACTGATGTTATGAAGAGTTATGACTTATGAAGGTTCGATGATGTTACGAAGGGTTATGTCCAATGAACTAGTACTTGGGGAAACCATATGGTTTGAAAGTGTTACATGATGGTTGTTTCTGAAGACCATTATGTTTTGTTTTTGCTGATATAAGAGGTTGGAAATGTTTGTAAGTGTTACATGGCGATTGTTTCGAAAGACCCATCACTTTTGTCATTAAATAAATGACGGTTATTAACTACAATCATCACTTTTGTGTCTTCACGAATTTCGTCTTAGCAATATATGACGATGTGCATAATTAACCATTACATTTAAGCATTATAAATCCTTGAGCGACCACGCCTCAATATACATAACGTTTGTAACCGTTATGTATTAGGCGTTATAAAAGCCAAAATCTATAATAGTGATGTATCTAAAATTCAATTTCCAATCCACACTACTACAAAAATGGGCTATTACTACCCTAAAAAACATCCCTATTTAAAAAAGGGATGTAACAAGTGAACACAGTGACATTCTTGTAATTATATTGGCTCTGAACGTTTTTGAAGTCCAAAAATATAATTTGGGACTCCAAAAATAAATTTTTGAAGTCCCAAAATACAATTTGGGACTCCAAAAATAAATTTTTGGGCCGGATTGGTTTTTTGGTGAGCTGGAGAAACTTTTTGAAGTCCCAAAATATAATTTGGGACTCCCAAACTCATGGAAAATTTTCGGCGGGAAACTTATTTGGAGGGGAAAATTTTTGGTGGGTAATTTTTTTGGAGGGGAAATCTTTTGGAGTCCCAAAATATAATTTGGGACTCCAAAAAAATATTTTTGGAGTCCCAAATTATATTTTGGGACTCCAAAAGATTTACCCAATCCGCCAAAAATCATATGTGACAAAAAATTTATATTTGAAGTCCCAAAATATATTTTGGAGTCCCAAATTATATTTTGGGACTTCAAATATATAGTTGTGAAGTCCCAAATAATAATTTGGGACTACAAAGGTTTAATATATTAAAAGCTTTTTCTCTTTGCTCTTTCTCATTTTTCCTCCGACGACATTCCCTCTCTCCCTCTACGATTTGCGTGCCGCTCCTCCTCCTTCTACGGTTACGCAGGTGCGTACATTTCATTTTCTCTTCCTCTTTAGCTCCCAAAGTTGCTTCATCTCTTCACATCAAAGTCTGAATAACAGATTCAATAGCCTGGAATCGAGGGTTGTGTATGATTTTTTTGCTTTTTTGGCCATGGAATTAAACCATGTACGAGTTGATTGTTTTGGAGATTTACTAGGCAGAAGATCTTAGCTATCAAACACTTGCATCATGTGAAGCCATTTGTTTCATTTTCTCTTTATTTCAGTGCCCAATAGTACAACTACCCATTTGCTTGTATGATATTTAAGAAGTGGATGCTTATGTTGAGTGAAAAATGTTCCTTTTTTGATCGAATCAGCTTTTTTCGAATCAGCTTTGAATGTTATGTTTTCTGCCTCTTGCTCCGCCAAGGGCCTAAACCTTGTAGGATCTTGTTCGAAGGCCCTGCATTTTACTTTTTATAGTTTTGTATGGAGTTAAGTTTTGAGGTAGAGCTGGTTTGTGCCTGTCAGCTTTTTTCGATTTAGGCTTATGATCTCTCTAAATCTCAGATTTACATTTACTTCTGGATTTATTTGGCTCAAAACTGTTTTAAAAATCTTAAAATGATAGTCACTTTGATCCATGCTAAATAAGAAATCTCGAATTCCAGACGTGACTTTTGTAATACCCGGATAAATAAATGGGTTATTTCTGATAAGTGAAATTATGGTCTTATGACTTATGTGAATATAGTCTATTTTTCTAAGTTGAATTCTGTAGGGAATTAGAGAATTTAAGGGCCAAAGTGCCAAATTGACCAAAATGCCCCTGCAAAGGGTAATTGACTTAGGAAAATTATGAAAAATCCTAAAAAGTGAGGAAATAATTATTAATATTGAGAGAATATATTATCCCTACTTATGGTAATTTAATAAATTATGAACTTGGAGAAATTGCATAAGAATGTTCAAAAAGTAATAAAAAGACCAAAATACCCTTGTAAAATATAGAATAATGCAAGAGGCATGGAAATCCTAATATTAATGCAAGAGTATGAAGGTAATGAGGTATTCTAAGTAAGAAAATTATCAACTTGTGATAAGAAGGTAATTAAGTAATATTGGACTAATTACTTAAGTATAAACAAAGGAAATTCAGAAATAATTATGTGAAGCTCAAAAATTAGTGGAAATTAGTTGAAAATTAGTAAAAATGTATTTACTAATTAATTGGAAATTTTTGTGAAAAATAGTTGAGTTTAGGTATTTTTAAGCCTAAATGCAAGAATAGACCAATAGGAAAATTTTGTAAAAATTATGTAAAAATAATTAAATAATTAATTAAAAAAACGAAATAAAAAAAAGAGGGCAGAAAAAAAAAAGAGAAGGAAAAAAAAAGAAGAGAAAAAAAAAGAAAAAAGAAAAAGAAATGGGAAGCCGTTTGTGCTTTTTCCTAATAAGACGAAATAGGGAAATTCTGAGAAAAGGCCAGGTAGCCAAGAGGACGAAAAGGTTATGTTGTGACATTTGGAAAAGAATTGGAAATTTTCATGAACATATTTGGATTCAGTGAATTTTTCTGAAGAAGTTGAGGATTCCAGAAATGCATTCTGAAACCGGACGTGTTCGGACACGTTTTTCGAGAAAGACTCAAATGGACTGTTGGAGACCTATATGGGATCAAAATATAGGTTAACTTGGAAATTTCTACTAAGTGAGAATATGTTTTCAGAGTTATAAATCCAGAATTTTGAGATTTCTCCGAAATTACGCGAATCGGGTACCGATCGGAGAAATTCCTCCGAAAGCTTCTGGAAGGTGACACGTGGCCACCTCCCATTGGCCAAGACCCTTGGATTTTCGGTCTAGTGTGAAAGCAAAAGAGGGAAGAAAGGGTTTTTTCCAAAAGTTGTGTTGGACGGTCCAGATCGCTTCTCACAAAGTTGATCCGACGACCGAAACCCTACCTCCTTTTCTATAAATACCCCCTCCTTCACAATTCTTCACACCATTTTCTCATCCTAGCCGAAATCTAGAGAGGGAAACAAGAGAGAGAAGCTCTGGGGAAAGTTCTGCAGAAGTCTTCAACGAGTAAGTCCTTCGGTCTTTAGCTTTTTAGTTCGGTAGTTAGTAGAATTGTTAGATAGTTTTAGTAAGTAGGGAGTGAGATTCCTACTATTGTTTTAGGCCTCATTGCATTGAAAAATGCCTAAAGAGGTAAAACTTGGTAGGGATTGAGTCCCCGAAAGCTGAGAGTTAAAATGGTAAGCTTTAAGCTTCCATAGTTCTTTCAATAGTTAGAATAGCCTTTATCTTTCAAGGTATGATTAGATATCATATGATAGGGCTATTTTAGTCTAGAATTTCGAAAATCATAATTGCGTCGAAGTTCTGGCAAAATTTCGGGAAGAAAATTTGTAAGAGTAACGAAGTGTTGCGAAATTCCGCCAATTAGGGGTATAGGGCAAAATGGTAATTTTTACCTAAAATGCCGCTTATAATGCCAAATCACTAATGAAAGTGATATTACTCTTATAGGACGTCGAAACTCGATTTCTTTGTCGTTACACTCGTCCGACAGACGTTTATTGTTTTCTGTCAAAACTACCGTTTTCCGTAAAACGTGCCAGAATACCGTCAACGAAGGTACGTTCGCGTACTGTAACACTAACTCTGATGTTTACTATATGCATAATTGTGGTTGAGGGTCTGATGATATGTTGTGAGTATTGTTATGAGCTTTTGAATACATGCACTACGTGTGACACATCTACATGCACTACGTGTGACCCATCTACATGCACTATGTGTGATACATCTTTATGCACTCCGTGTGACACATCTGTTATACTGATAATATGAATGATTGTGGAATATATACTGTATATATGAATATGAGGTTAACCGTTACCTGAGATCCAATGTGTTAAATTGGATCTCAGCTATAGCGTCAGGGTCAGAAGAATCGAGGACCAAGGAGAGAGGAAAGCAGCAGGGTCATGGTTCCGGCTGAAGACTTTTCGATGTTTTCCTTTACTTTTTGAAAACTCTTGGGTACTATACCACTTCTGTATCTAGCTGGTGGGCATTTTGAATACATATATATCAGTTATTCTTCCGCTCAAATGCTCTACTCTGATGATTTGAAAAGATGTTTTAAAAAAAAAATTTATATTGCTTGTGAAAAGTTGGGATGTTACAACTTTAGTTCTAACAAGTAATGAATGTGATAGTTATCACATATTGATGATTTGCATATCTATCTAGTTTTTCCCCCAACTTGAAGCAACCTTGTTAAATTAAGCTGACCATACTCCAGTCTAGATTATAGTTTACTCCTTTGAAATGATCAGAGAGGGAAGATTATTTAATCTTGATGAAAAGCTGCTCGATCTGATTTCTATTAGATATTATGATTAACCAATGTTTAGTAATATGATTTCTATTGCATGATGTGGTTAGTCGATTATTTACAAAAGTAAACCATTTGTTTTTTTTTTTAAAAGAAAAAATAACGCATCGATTGAAGTTTAATATAAGATTAGCTAGTTGACTCCCGTACGTGGCTTAAACACACAGTTAATGATGATAACACGCAAAGACAATTACGCCTTCCAACTAAGATTAACCACTTTAACTACTTTCTATAGTGACCTCCCCTCATTTTCTGCCCTCCGCATATATTCTTCATTTACTGCTTTTTTAATCACTTTCCTAATCTTTTCTTACCACCTAATTATTTGTTAACCACAGTACATGTGTGCCATAAGGTTTATGTCAAACATGTAAATATATACATAACAAACTTAATTAACGTCAGTCACTAGATTAATATATATTAATAGTTTGGCACACACAAAATATTAATATCAAGATAAAAGTAAGGAGTTAGGACGTGTCATAATAACAAGTTGAAAAATTTCTAATAGATGTATATTGTGAAGTGCTGCTCGAACAAATATGTGCTGTTTAAATGTTACGATTCTTAAACCTTCTTTTTTAGATTTATAAGAGTAACAACAAGCTAATAAATGTTACTAAACTTATAACCTCCCACTAAACTTATAACCTAATATTAAATGTGCAAATCATGAAATAATGAAAAAATTTAGTCAATAGTCTCACACTTTATTTAAGAAAATACCATTGATCACACTTTCTAACACAGACCTTGCTACAACCAGTGTCAAAGCTTGGCATAGAAATAATTCATTGTTCTAGTTTATTTGGAATCGCACAAGGCCTGCAGGTTTTAATGGTTTACGAATGATCTGAACATTTTGGTAATGTATGTTGGCTATCTGGTTGATGGTTTTTATAGGGTATAATTGGTGGCCGGTTGTGTAAAATACGTGCTAGGTAATTTAAAAAAAAAAAAGACACTTTTGAAGTCCCAAAATACAATTTGGGACTTCAAAAAAGACACTTTTGAAGTCCCAAAATACAATCTGGGACTTCAAAAGTGTCAGTTTTGAAGTCCCAAATTGTATTTTGGGACTTCAAAAGTGTCATTTTTGAAGTCCCAAATTGTATTTTGGGACTTCAAAAGTGTCAGTTTTGAAGTCCCAAATTGTATTTTGGGACTTCAAAAGTGTCATTTTTGAAGTCCCAACTTGTATTTTAGGACTTCAAAAGTGTTAGTTAGCTGTACATTTATGCGTGACATTTGAAGTCCCAAAATATAATTTGGGACTTCAAAAGTTTCATTTTTGGAGTCCCAAAACTAATTTGGGACTTCAAAAGTATAATTTTACTACTACCCTTCAATAGACATCCCATGAATAAGGGACGTTAAAAGGGCTTATTTTGGGACTTCAAAGGGGCTTTTTGTAGTAGTGCCATCTTTATTTGTTTGCACGTCAGGGATAAAGCCTGCTGTATAGAAGATGGTGTTGTGCTTTCACTTGACTGAGAAGCATTAGGTCCTAAAGGAGAATCTTTAGGAGTATGAGAACTATTGGGAGAAGCCACATGGTCCAGTGAAGACTCAGAAAAAGAATAAGAGTTAAGAGTTCTAAACCATTGTTAAAGATACGACCAGATCGAGGGCCAACCTCACCACCTTAGAACAATGTCATGGTAAAGCCCCTACTAAGGCAAAATGCATGCTGCAACCACCAAAGTGCTCCAACAGAACCGAAAAAGGTGAACTTTCTAGACTGGAATTGAAAAGCTAAGAATAGAAGACAGTGAAATGCAATCTGACAATATAACTTTAATCCACAACCCACTTTGAGATTGATGGCAAGTCTGATCATAATCAACAGCTTCCCCCAATAAAGAACCAATCATATAAGCCATCTCCCTTTTGTAATAATCTAGAGGAAAGCCCAAGAATTTGAAGCCAAGCCTGATAAAATGAGAAAGACACATGAGAGACAGGAGTTTTCAGGTGTCCATTCATAGACTGCTACCACAAGATTCTAAAGAAGCCAAGATCCTTGACTGAGAATAAGTATAACCATTCAATCTACAGAACTCTGGAAGTGAAGAACTAAGTAGTTGAGGCGTTGTTGAATGACTCGTACGGGAACTTGAAGAGACTAATGAATATTCATCAAAGCTTGGATTTTCGACAAATGAATACATCTTGGACTTACGATTTTGGCAAAGAGATAATGATTAAGACAGTAAGTTCTACGGTGATCTTCACACGCCGACAATCTCATGATGCCAGAAAAAAACGCAAATCCCAAAAGAAAAGCAGGGGAAGTTGGAAAAATCAAAAGAGAAACCAGATTCAAAGATGTAGAAACGGCAGATATAGGCAATCAATGGCAAAGCAAGCAATAGAAAAGCGATCTTCCAGGCCAAACCTAATAGAGCCGCTAAGGCTCTGTTTGGTACAAAGAATTGGTGGAAAAGGAAATAAAGATTGACAAGTTTATCTATTTGATACGCATTTTAAAGCCCACACCGGCCCATCAATCTTCCCTCATATGTGGGAAGATCAGATTGTTAGAATTTAGGATAAAATCTCATGAGTTATGAATAAAACGAAGGATGGAAAATAAGAGGAAAAAGGAAGAAGGAATGTGAGTGCGGATAGAAGTCCCATATTGATTAGCTGGAGAGAAGTTGGAGGGTATATAAGCTTCAACTTTGCTCCTACTAAAGGGCCCTTGGGCCAACCCACTTTTGTGGAGGGGTAAGGACTTAGGTGACCCTTGGTCCACCACACGAGTGTCTGATCTGGTTCGCGTGTGTGAAATAAAAAATAATTTTTTATTAAATAATTTTTTAAATTTCTAATTTGACCCTGAACTTTTAATAATTACGTTTTTGCCCTTCCGAGATTTCCAAACCAAAAGACGCGAGTCGCTTCTATTCTTTCCGTTTTGGTGCGCCTGTTTGCACAACGCACCAGTTCGCTGCAACAGATGAGTCCATTTGATCAAGTTTTTCGTTGTCTATAAATAGGGCATCCTAGTCATAGAATCGTATCTGTTTTTTTTCCTACATACACTATTTCTGCATACTGCATATACAAAACATTCTGTGCGTTTCGAAAGTAGACTCGTTGGATTCGCTTGGGCTTCAGATAAACAGAGTTATCTTTCTGAAGATAAATAACCCGCTCTATATTGGGAGGCAATTGCTCAGAAACTTCAGCATCCGTATTGAGTGAGCAAAATTGTCTCAAGGACACAACGTACGTTGGGCCCGAATTTCTGCATAGTTCATTACCATATTCGGCAGTCTTGTGAGTTCATTTATAGCTTTTTCATATTATACAAACTTGTTATATGCTCACTGTATGTAATGTTTCAATAATACAGATTCTTGTTGTGCTATTTTAATAATATATGATTATTGCATACTCAATTTCTACCTATTCAATACATTTTCCACAACATAGATCCCACCAAAATTGGTGGGATCTCAAGTTCTCATGTCACACTGTTCACATTTTTGGATAGAATTACCCTTGAAATTCAAACTTGGCGGAAACGTTTGAACTTGGCGGGAAAGTTCAAATTCGGTGAAATTTTTTTTAACACGAGTTTGAACTTGACATGAGCATATTTCTTAAGAAATTATTTTTCTTTTTTATTTTGAATTAATTACTTTTGAGGGTAAAATAGACATTTCCTAATTCTTTACCAACTACTACCCCTTCATTTTCTTCCTGCCAAACAACTTATCTTCGCTCAAGCCATCCTCTCTCATCTTTTAAAATCTTCCTTTCCCTCCTCAAATTTTCCTTGTACTAAATGGGGCCTTAAAAAGATAGAAAACTCTCTGAATTTGTCCCAGTAGTGACTGTACCAAAGAAAACCCCATGTACCTCAAGAATAAATTTCCCTCCAAAAGAAAATACAACCATTTAAATCGTTTGGTTAATAGATCATTTATTAAGTGAAAATTTTTTCATAGGCAAAGTCCACTTATAGGCACCTATAATAACCATCACAATTTGGATCAAAGACAATGGATCTAATTTTATTTTAAATAGTAATTACCCTTTGTTTAAAACTGAACATATTCAAATCTTAACCAATAGGTTGAACCAAATTACATATGGTTGTCACCCAAAAAAAAATAATTTGCCACACATAGCTATCAATAGAGAACAATACCAGCTGAAACATAAAGCCACCCATAAAACCACTTCATATTTTCATAGATTTTATCACCCCTCACTTCCAATCTGATTACAAAACCCCAAAAAATGATGAACAATTAAGAAAATAAAGTATCAAAAGATGTATGGGCCACAGAAATCTCACAAAGTAAAAATGGAACAATCTGTTTTACACAAAGAGGGGGTTTACTATTCTCTAGTAGAAGATAAATTAAAAGGTAATTGAGGACTAGCAAGAGATATCTCTTCATCTTGAAACCTGCTTGGCTTCTATGTCCTGAAGCCTTAGTGTACTTCTTCCTTTAATCCTTCCACCTGCAGGGCCGCATGGTTAAAGCGATCCAAATAACTTTGGAGCAATTCGCCGGGCCGCTGCCTGATTTTAGACAGGGTGTACTGGGACTTCAGCTGCCGCTTGCTAGTCGCAAACTGGAGCTCGAAGGCCTCGGCCAAGTCATCAAACTTGCGAATTGACCCCATGGACAGAGTGTGGAGCCATTTTAACACTAGCCCCTTAAGGGTTGTGGCAAAGATCCGAGTCATGATGGGTTCTCCGAGGCCTCTACACACCATGATCATCTCAAGGTCTTCCAGGTGAGTCGTTGGGTCCTGAGAACCGTCGTACTTGCTAAACTCGGTAAGGTCTAACTTTTCTGGGAAACGAGCGTTGAGGATCTCGTCTGAGAAAGGGCTGATGTCGGTGTTCCCAACATATCTTTTCCGCTGCTGCCTAGTTGGAGTAGGCCGGGGTGGTTGTCGGCCCGTGCCGACTTCTCCCTTTTTGATTCCTTGGTGGAAGAGGCCGGCTTCCTGCTTCGGCCGGTTTCTGACACCTGCGTACTTTTCTGATGTCGCGAACTGTCGCCTTCTTGGTCCTCTTTCCAGGTCTTATCATCTCGGTCATCGCTGGTGTTCCTGGAGTCCTTTCTTTTGGACCGCTCCTCCAATCGCTGAAAGTGGAGGGTATTGCGCTTGTCCATGTTCTCCATATGCCTCATCATTACGAGCATCGAGTTTTGGCGGGAGAGGAAATCAGGATTGGGGGCTGGGATCTCTTGATTTACACCCGGATTAGAGTTCTGAGGCTCGTGGCGATGGTTTCGCGGAGCCGAGGACTCTGTGTCGGATGGGTCGTCCTCCAGAGGTTGATCATTATTGGGAATGAGAGGTTGCCCCAGGGGCTGCTCCGGCTGTGATAGCTGATCTCTTTCGTCCTGGTCATTGTCACCGAGGGGGTTGGTCTGGCGCTCGGTGCTCTGTGGTTACCGTGGTGGTTGGCGCGGATCTCCAGCTGGTTGAACCATCTCCGGTTGCTTCAGGCTAGAACTTCGGGTGTTAACCCTCATTGGTCACGAGAATTGAAATTTACCAGTCCCCACGGACGGCGCCACTTTTTTGGTGTAGAACACAAGTGTCTAGCCGCGTGTATGGGCTGGTAATTTTATGTTGGATCAAGGGTCTCCTCCTGGGTGCGTATGGGGAAGCACACAGGCGGGGATGGGATCACTGAACACAACCAGGCTCTTAGCTGAGGGCGTGGGGTGTGTGCTCAGTGTGACAGTAGTTAAATAGTCTAGGTTCGAACGTGTGTACCTTGGGTGGTTGCCTTAGTATATATACGGCATACCTGGGGTGATCTAGCGTAGTATCCGGCCATGATCTTAACTGTCCTGCCCTACCGGGGGTGCTCCTAGACTACCGAGGTAGTTGACTGGGTCTTCCAAGCCTGTCCATCTTTGGGTCGTATCACCATTGAGCTTAGTCTAGATCCGTAACACCAAAGAACATAATAAACAATTCACAACATGGTTCAAATAGCACATGAATGACTAATACAATGTTGATCATAATTCAATTCCAGAGAAATTAAAGTAATGTTCTTGGCACGTGGTCCAAACAAATATGTGTTTTCTTTCTCAAGCTACATCATCAATGGATACACCTTCTACACTAATGAGTAAGATGCCCGAAGCAAAATGCAAACTAGTGGGTTAACTGTTATTCCTAACACCATCATATCTATATCAATATGTCATACTTTAGGGTGGTTGAGCACATTTGGAAGTTGGATTACATAAGTTTCATGTTCCAATTTTCGATCGGGTGCAAGTAGGTTGACAATAATAATGCTTTGAAAATGGATGAGTTAGAGTTGGTACAACTGAATTTGAACAAACAATGGCATAGAGAAAAGTACATGTCTTTCATGTTGGCTTCTCAAGCTAAACAAGTGTTTTATGTTCTTGATCCTGCTAATAAAAAATGGTCTATTGTTTTGTTATCAAACAAAATAAATAAGGATGCAGGAGGTGAATTCAATTAGGATGATCCAAGGGTTGTCACTTGAAACACAATTCAATGACGATGATGCTTTGTACGTTAGGCATGACCACAATGAAGGAATTTAGGTATCAAGGAGGGGGTTGCTTTGCAAATTAAAGAAAACAATTGTAACTAGAAAGAGCATTAAAACTACTAAAACTAGGGGGGACACTTGATCATATGTATTTTACCTTATATTTGATGTATTCATAGTTGTATAGATAGGATTTGATGATTTGTTTTAATTTGTTGGAACTTGTTGTAACATCCCATTTTCCAAAAGCAGTATAAGTAGAGCATCGGAGCGATTGAGTAACTGATATGTGTATATAAAATGCCGTAAGTCTGGCTGGATACAACAGCGGTACAAAAACCGTGTGGTTCAAAAGTATAATACAACATAAGAAAATCTTCAACCGGATCTTCTACGTGGCCTGCTTGCTTCTTTCCTCGGCTCTCGGTCCTCTGGACCCTGAAGCTATAGCTGAGATCCAATTTACCACATTGAATCTCAGGTAACGGTTAACCTCATGCTTATAAACAATATATGCGTAACAGATATTTCTAGAATCATAGCAATGATCCATATAGGAAAACAATACAGCATTATCATAATAATAACCCGTAAAAACTGTAATAGTGATCCAAGTACGATTCCTTAATCACAGTGCATATAAGTACGGTTCCATAGACACGGTGCATCTAAGTACGGTTCCATAGACACGATGCATCTAAGTACGGTTACATAGACACGGTGCATCTAAGTACGGTTCCATAGACACGGTGCATATAGCACTGAATAGAATGACCAGGTAAGTGTCTATCATGGGGGCCTCACTTTATGGCGACTATTTGGCTTACCCACATAGACTAGCCTTGCCTTCGGCATCAAACTATTCACACAACATATCATCACATATATGCATTCAATAATCATCAGAGCTAGTGTTACAGTACGCGTACGTACCTTCGTTGACAGTTGTTGGTACTTCCGGCGAAAAACGGCACGTTTTACGGAAAATCGTTCTGTTGCAGGAAACAGCGGGTTGACGCCGGAATTTCGACGGCACAACGACAATACTTTCTCCCAGATTTCCTATAGGGAATATATCACATTTATTAGTGATTTGACATCATAACAGGCATTTTAGGTAAAAATTACCATTTTGCCCCTATTCCCCTAATCGGCAGAATTTCGCCAGATGTTGAGTTACAATTTATTTCCTTCAATCTCCAATTCGTGACTATCTGCCTTTTTTACAGATTACCCTATTTCGTCTTATTATCAAAATGCTCCACCGATCTCGGAAATGACTTACGGAACAGTCTACTTCAAGATAAAAATCCACTCTTCCATAATCTTTACTGACTTTAGAAATTTCACTCCTGGTTTTCTAGATAGGATCCAATTTCTATCGATGTTTATTTACTTTAATTACTATTTACATATAATATATAATATTACAAGTTGCACCAAATATCAGGGGCGGATTTAGAGGGGGGCTAGGGGTGGCCCCCGCCCCCCTAAAATTACAGAAATGAACCCAAAATTCTCGAAAATTATACTTTAGCCTCCTAAAATTTTACTATTTTCACTTTAGTCCCTGTTAAAAAGTCTCATAGAGGGACTAAAATGAAAATATTGAAATATTTATGAGGCTAAAGCACAATTTCTGAGAATTTTGGATCCATTTCTGTAATTTTCGCCCCCAAATTTCAAATGCTAACTCCACTGGGTTTTATTCTGTAACTTTCGCCCCCCCTAATTTCCTTTCCTGGCTCCGCCCCTGCCAAATATCTAGATATTATTTTGTAAATTCTTATCCACTTCCATCTCCAAAATTCGGTCAACAATTTCTGGTCCTTCTTCTTTTTTTTTTAATTAATTATTTATATAAAATAATTATTTAATAATTATTTTATATAATTTTTTTGCAAAATTTTCCTATTGGCCTATACTTGTTTTTAGGCTTAAAATTACTCAATCTCATATATTTTTCCTTATATTTTCCAATTGATTAGCAAATATATTTTATGCTAATTTTAGCCACAAACCACTAATTATAGGGTTTTACATAATTATCTTTGGATTTTCCTTTGTTTATGCTTAAGTAATTAGCCAATAATTACTTAATTAATTCCTTACTAATTGTTGATAATTTTCTCAACTAAGACAAGTTATTGTCTCACAAACTTTACACTAACATTAATATTTTACCTCCCATGTAAAATATTAAAAAACAATGGGGTCATTTTGGTCATTTCAATACTTTTTAATTTACCCATCATTATTTCTCTAAGGTAATAATTTAATAAATTACCTAAGTTAGGGACAATATTATTCCCTATTTCACATAACTACTTACTTGCCTCTTTATAATTTTCACAGGGTATTTTATAACCCGAAAATGCGTTTAGGGACCTATTTGCAAACTTTCAAACGTTTTAGGGACCTAATTGCATATTATTCTATTTTCAAGAGAAACTACCCCAAAAAATAAGATAAATTTACCATAAGGTCGTTGAGACCATATATTCACCTATTTCCGATAGGTATTATTTACTCAATATGATACTTATCATAAGTGAGATTTTCAGGGTATTACACTTGTTGCCCATAATTAGTTATTTTCTATATATTTAGATACATCCAGCTAGAATTGGATCTGTTTGGGTGTTTGGTATATATATGTTTTTTCTGTAGGTTATTTTGCAGGGGGCTGATTGAAGGTGAGCTCCCCAATTTTTTTTTTTTAAAAATCGTTGCACGTACTTAACGGTTATTTGCCAATAACCATGAAATATTATACATATATAATGGTTTTCCAAATAAAAGTCAAATAAACTCCTTACTCTGGTGACAAATACGTTACCATTCATCATTTTAACCGTTTAGTATTGTACAAAATATTTCACGGTCATTATTCCACAACCATTAAATATGGTAGCTATATTTAACAGTCATTGTCTTACAACTGTTAAATATAGTACCCTATACATAACAATTACTTTTGAAAACCATAAAATATAGTGTCTAATATTTAACGGTTAAATATGATTATATATAAATATTTAACACTCGGATATTTAACAATTATCAGCAAAAATAACAATTCAATGTAGACAAATCTATAGTACTACCTCTTGTCCTAAATATAGGATAAAGTTTGTATTGCAATTTGCACTATATAAACTTTATTCTATATTTAGGATTGGAGGAGTAGTAAGTATTCTATAACAACTTTTGTAATGTTTTAATTGCTCAAATTGGTTTCTTCTTCCTTTTTCTCATTACATTCTACACAAAAATAAATGACATTTTAATATCCTTACCATGATGAAATGGTGCGGCTTTAAATATTTTACAATTTTTTATATATTTTATTCATTATTATTATTATTATTATTATTATTTGAAATTGTGCTGTGTTCATTTATTGTCGTCGAGACATTATAAAAAACTTAAGAATACACCATTTTATTAGTATGAGATATTAAAATATCACTCATTTTATATAAAATCTAATGATCAAAATAAACCAAAAAAAAGTATTATATTGGGTTAAGGTGCAAAAATAGACATGTACTTTTGTCAAAAGAGCGTCCAGTAGCAAATACTTTTTTTAGGTACAAAAATGACTATATGGTTACAAAAGTGGAGCAAAAGTCACATTGACCGTTAGTTTGACTGAAAACATTAACATGGATGCTGACTCAGCAAATTTTTTTCCTACTAAGCAGTGAAAAAAGAAAGAAGAAATTAAAAAAAATCCACACCTTCCTTCCTTCGAAATTTCACCCCTTCCTTCCTTCCTTCTCCATTCACCTTCGAAACTCTCAAGTCTTCACTCATCGAAGCCATGGAAGTAACAGCCCTGAAACTGAGTTCCAATTCTGATTTCGATCTCATAATCTTAGGTGCTTCGGGTTTCACTGGCAAATTAGTTGTCAGAGAAGCTCTCAAATTCCTCAACACCCCTTCCTCCCCTCTCAAATCCATCGCCTTGGCAGGTCGCAACCCTACGAAACTCTTCGAAGATCTTAAATGGGCCAGCCGTCCTGATTCCCCACCTTCAATCCCAATTTTAACCACCGACACAACAGATCCCCCTTCCCTCCACAGACTCTGTGGCCAAACCAAGCTGATTCTCAACTGCTTGCTGAAATGCTACATATAAATTTTGACATATGAATAAAATAGACTAAAATAATAGTTTGACAAATATTGAGTGGAACCATCTTCATATTCTTTCTTTCGAGGGGTATATATTTCACCGAAAAGTCAACTATATATATAGTACTTCATTTATGTTTGTGAGAAAAACAATTCATGGAGTAAGTCTTTAGATTGGTGGAGAATCATATCTAGAAAGTGATTCAATTATATTTAATTAGCACTATTTTAATTTGTTCTTAATATTCTGTAGGGTTGAAAAAATGAGATTCGATCTCTTAGTGAATGTGATAATCTCTATATATAGAGCCACTAATAGTCATGGTTTCTCACAAGAGAACAAGTGAGATAACAAACTAACACTCAAGTTTTTGTCAAATTGTTTGATGACAGATGTTTCGAAATCTCATCATAGTCTTCCAATATTGTGGCTCTGCAATATTGGTTGACTGGGATGAACTTTCAGAAGCTTATTATTAAGTGGTTGAGGAGGAGCTTAGCTTCTGGTTCAGATCAATAAACAATGGTTTGTGGCACGCAGATTCTGGAATGGACTCTTGGAAAAGAGCACTCAGTTCTGCTAAGAAGATCAGAGCTAAAAACTCTTGCAAGTCCTAGCTACTATATATATATTTACTTAACTTCCATTGTTCATGCCTCTTGTCTCTTTATTCACTAATGCAATGATAACAATCTAATTTTCCTCATGTTTTCTTATCATTTTCAGCATAAGGATTAACTTTAAGAATTTACATATCACAGTCATCAATATCATCAAGGAGTGGTTGAGTATAGAATCATTTCAAAAGGCCCTCAGTGATTTTGAATTCTGTCAACATTGTTTCAGTAAGTTGGTATTGTCAAAAGCTTATATGTATGCGTGTGTTTATTTGAACAGCAATAATTTTCTTTTCAAATACATAAATATAAGTAAAATCTAGTATTACTTGTAAGTTTTGTATCATTGAGCTTAAGCTTTTTCTTTTGTATATCCAATTTTCCAAAAACCATACAAGGTCCTAGCTAATCTTGATTAAGACAGCGGAACTATATGAGCATAAAACTCTCAACTATAACTTTTTTCTAATATCTTCCAATTATGAAAGGCTAAATCAGATTAATAATAATAATAACCATGCAGAGGGGTTTGGATTTAAAAGCATCTAATTCCCCTTTATTGCTAAACCAGATACGCTTCATTAACCAAACTTTAATATTCAATATGAAGCTAGCTAGTTATAACTGAAACTAATTATAAATAATCCAATCCAAATACAAAATAGTTTATAGCAATAAAACCGAAAGAGAGTTTCCTGAGGAATTTGAGAGTACTATTGCAGTTCAAAATAAGGAGATGACTGAAGTGGTTAGTCATATTTTCTCAAAACCAGATTTCACCAAAGCAGCTGTGTTATCATTTTCATCAGTGACTCAAAATGTGAGGACATTCAGGTTTTGTTTGGAGTTTGGAAGGAAGGGGAAGGAAAGGAGAATGGAGGGGAGGGGATGGAAGGGAAATGGAGGATATTTCCTCCCCTTGTTTGGGAGTGAAAAAAATAGTAAGAAGGGAATATGGAGGATTAATAAGTTATTTTTATCATTTTGTCATTTTCTTTAATAATTAATATAATTATTACACTTTGCAAATAAATTTAAATTTAAATTTTCTAAAAAAATTATTTATGTAATTTTTATATTCAAAAAATTATTTGTGGTGGGGGCGGCGGTGGCGACGGTGGTGGCGGTGGTGGCGGCGGCAGTGGTGGTGGTGGTGGCGGTGGCGGTGGTGGGGTGGTGGTGAATGGGTGGAAAAAAAGCTTTTAAGACCGGACAAAACAGGTATATTAGGACCGGACCCGTGACAGGTCTTGTTCCAGGCGGTATTAAAAGTCTCCCTATTAAGACCGACTTGTAACCGGTCTTAAAGAATTTCTTTAAGACCATACATTTTAAACATCCGGTCTTAAAAGTGTTTCAAAATAAAAAAAATAAAAAAAAAAAGAAAAAACTCAAATGAAACAATCGGTCCCAAATCACCAGATCTGACAACATTTTGAATGTCCCTCCGTCATCAACGACAGAGAACCAAGAGAAGATTGGAAGCAACAACAACAACAAGAAAAATAAAAAAGATGATTACAAAGTCCAGAAATAAACAAAAATAACAAGAAACAGAAATCATTCACCATGAAAATCGAATTTGAAGTCTAGATCTACAAAAAATCACAAGCTTAAAGCAACCAAATCGAGCAGGATCCTCTTGTCGGTGCTAACAAAGCTTCAAGCAACCAAAATCGAAGTCCGGATACGAGCAGGAGCGGTCAATGTAGGAAATAAACAGACTTAAGCAAGAAGATATCTGGGTTTGATTTCAAACCGGATCTATGCGAAGTCGGCGTGGAAGGACCCATAGATCGAAGAGGAAGGAGCCGCCGTCGTCCAGAATCCTCAAAGTAGTACGCTTTCTCTGTTGCTGAGGATTGGAGTTGACGCCATCGCAAAACCCTCGAAGCATCTCACTGCCAACGTTGCCAAGGATTTGATTGTGCGACTCTTATGATGACTTACGAAGATTGCGAGTAGGTTAGAGGAAGAGGATGACATTCTTGCTGAGGATTTGCCCGTGAGGCTCTTGGGACACTCGTTGAATCTATAACTAAGCAAATGTTATATCACCAAGAAGATAAAGCAAACTCACGGACTTAACAGGGTGTAACATCCCATTTTTCAAACGCGGAATTTTTTGTTTTTCAATCAGAGTAGAGCAGAGGAGCAAAAGAGTAACTGATCATATCAAAACCTGAACCATAGTGTAACATTGTATTGACATTACAGTGATCCTAGTAAACTACTGTTCAAAGGTAAATACAGAAAACGGTAAAATAACTTCGGCCGGTAGCCTACTCCTGCTGCTTGTCCTTAGCACCGATCCGTGGTCCTCCGGATCCTGAAGCTACAGCTGAGATTCAATTCACCGCATTGAATCTCAGGTAACGGTTAACCTTATGCTCAAATAAAACAGTATATAGACAACAGATATTCATGACATAACAGCAACATCTCATCAGATAAGTGTGACACAGACAGAACATAAGCATGGAGCAGTATGTAAGGTCCTACACAACAATATTGTGACACAGACAGGACATAAGCACAGAGCTGTATGTAAAGTCCTACACAAACATAGCCTGCACATAACCCTGTGCCACGATCACGTGTCCTCAGCGCTAGGAAAACTCAAAGCAGTATTATCATGTCTATAACCCGTACAAGGCTGTATGTAAAACGACGACCCTAAACAGAGCCCCGATATATGAATGTATCTATGACATATATGTATATGAGCCGCACAAGATTAGTGTTACAGTACACGTCCGTACCTTCGTTGACGTATGTAGGTGTTTCTGGCGGAAACTGTACTTTCTGACGGAAAACAGCGATTTGTCCGACAGCGGCACGTTGGACAGTGTAACGGCAGTAAATTAGGATTTCGAACGTCCTATAAGAGTAATATCACTTCCATTAGTGATTTGATACTATATTTGGCATTTTAGGTAAAAATTACCATTTTGCCCTTCTACCCCTAATTGGCGGAATTTCGTCAGCACTTCGCTACTTAAATCTCCAATTTTCAGGAACTCGATCCTTACCAAGTTTTTACCTCGTCAAGCATTTTTCAATGCAATGAGGCCTAAAAACAATAGTAGGAATCTCACTCCCTACTTACTAAATCTATCTAACAATTCTACTAACTACCGAACTAAAAAGCTAAAGACCGAAGGACTTACCCGTTGAAGACTTCTGCAAAAATTTTCCAGAGATTCTCTCTCTTATTTCTCCCTCTAGGTTTCGGCTAGAAGAAATGAAATGGTGTGAAGAAATATGAAGAGAGGGGGGTATTTATACAAAAGGAGGTAGGGTTTCGGCCGTCGGATCAACTTTGTGAGAAGCGATCTGGACCGTCCAAAGCAACTTTTCAAAAAACCCTTTCTTCCTTTTTTGCTTTCACACTTGGCCGAATTTTGTGCCCCAAAATTAATGGTTTGGCCAATGGGAGGAGGCCAAGTGTCTCCTTCCAGAAGCTTCCCGGGTTACTTTCCCCGATCGGTACCCGATTCGCGTGATTTCGGAGAAAACTCAAAATTCTGGATTTACAACTCTGAAGACATGTTCTCACTTACTAGAAATTTCCAAGTTAACCTAAATTTTGATTCCATATAGGGCTCCAACAGTCCAGTTGAAGTTTTCTCGAAAATCGTGTCCGTACGGGTCCGGGTACGAAAATCGTTTTCGGAATCACCAATCTCTTCAGAAAAATTCCTGATTCCAAATATGTCCAGATAAATTCAAACTCATTCCTAGATGTTGAGTTAGAATTTATTTTCTTCAGATCCAAAAATATGCCTATCTGCATTTTTCCCTATTTTGTTTTATTAGGAAAATGTGCTAACGGCCTCGGAATTAACTTCCGGAAGAGGTCACTTGAAGGTAAAAACTCACTGATCAATATTTTACCTTGACCTTGGGATTCCAATTCCTAGATCTCTAGATAGGATCCGTTTCCTAAATATTAAATTACTATTCATCATTTTTACTTTAATTAATTATATTATTATAATAATTGCAACTTGCAAAATTTGTTTTTCATTTCATTTTTATTTTTTTTTTCTTTTCTTGAGCCAAATTTCTTTTGCCCCATTTTTTTTAATTAATATTTATTTTTTATTTAATTAATTATCTATTTAATTATTCCCAAAAATTTCACCAAAAATCCCTAATTGGTCAATTCTTGTATTTAGGCTTAAAAATACCTAAACTCAACTATTTTTCTCCAAAATTTCCAATTAATTAGTAAACATGTTTTTACTAATTTTAAAACAAAAATCACTAATTTTAGGGTTTCTCATAATTACTTGTGAATTTCCTTTACTTAGGCTTAAGTAATTAGCCCATAAACACTTAATTACTTCCTTTTCACTAGTTGATAATTTTCTTAATTAAGATACTCCCTTATCTTCAAACTTTTTCCTTTACATTAGAATTTCCATGCCTCTTGCATTATTCTATAATTTGCAAGGGTATTATGGTCTTTTTATTACTTTTTGGACCTTCTTATACAATTTCCCCAAGTTCATGATTTATTAAATTACCATAATTAGTGATAATACTCTCCCATAATTTACTTGGTCATTTTATTTCCTTTTTGTATTTTTCCTAAACCGTCTAAGTTAATTACCCTTTCCAGGGGTATTTTGGTCATTTTGAAACTTTGACCCTTAAATTCTCCAATTTCCTACAGAGTTTTAACTTAGAATAATAGGCTAAATTCACACTAGTCTGGAGATCATAATTTCACTTATCAGAAATATCCACTTTATTTATCATATTCCAGATAATAATATTCGGGTATTACATTTCCCCCCCCCCTTAAACAAAATTTCGCCCTCGAAATTTAATCTATCCTAACTAAACTTCGGGCCATGAAATCTGGATACTTCTCTTTCATGTCTTTCTCGGTTTCCCAAGTCGCCTCTTCGGGTGACAAACCCTTCTAGACTACCTTCACTATCATAATAGTCTTGTTTCGAAGCCGTTTCTCTTTGTGATCGATGATCTGCTCCGGCTCGACTATGAAAGTATTATCATGCCGTACTTCAATGTCCTCGTACTCGATGACATGATCATGGTCTGGTTGGTATTTCTTCAATTGCGACACGTGGAAAACGTCGTGGAGATTACTCAGATTCGGGGGTAAGGCTATCTGATAAGCTACTTCTCCGCGCTTAGCCAATATTTCAAAGGGTCCCACGTACCGTGTACTCAGTTTCTTCCTCTTAAGCGTTCTGCCGACACCCGCCATGGAGATAACTTAAGAAATACATGGTCACCGACATAGAACGTCAGAGGTCTCCTCCTTTTGTCAGCATAGCTCTTCTGTCTACTGTGTGCTGCTAGGAGTCTCTTCTTGATCAACGCGATCTGCTCAGAGGTCTGCTCAAGCATATATGGCCCAAGTAACTGCTTTTCGGACGAATCTGTCCAGCATAATGGTGATTGACACTTCCGCCCATACAATGCCTCGAACGGAGCCATTTGTATACTAGTATGATAAATGTTGTTATATGCAAACTCTGCTAGCGAAAGATGTTGATCCCAACTTCCTTTGAAATCCAGGGCACATGCTCGCAGCATATCCTCCAGCGTCTGTATGGTTCTCTCAGATTGACCGTCAGTCTGTGGGTGATAAGCCGAACTGAACTTCAACTTGGTACTCATACCTTCATGTAATGCTTGCCAGAAACGGGATTTGAATCGCGTATCCCGATCAGAGACAATGCTCTTATGGACACCATGTAATCTCACTATCTCTTTGATATAAATCTCCGCCAATCGTTCCGGAGAGTAGTGGATACTGATGGGAATAAAGTGTGCTGACTTGGTTAATCTGTCAACAACTACCCAAATTGTATCATGATTCCTGATTTTGGGCAGACTCACCACAAAATCCATGGTTATGTTCTCCCATTTCCATTCCGGCAACTCTAGTCCTTGAAGAAGACCAGGGGGTCGACGGTGTTCAATCTTCACCTTTTGACACGTCAAGCTTTTGGCCACGTAATCGGCTACGTCTTTCTTCATTCCTGGCCACCAAAGTTCAGATTTCAAACTCTGGTACATCTTGACCATGCCTGGATGCAGAGTATACTTACTCTTATGAGCCTCATCCAGTATCTTCTGCCTCAATTCATCAGCTGGCGGTATGTAGATTCGCTGTTTATACCTGACCAAACCACTAAGGGATAGGTCATAGTCTTGGGTCTCCCTTGAGTGATCTTCTCACGTATCTCTTTTGCCCAATCATCTTGCTTCTGAGCTTCGTATACTTCGTCTCTCAGATCATACTCCCCTTGATTTGCAAGAAGGGTAGCAAGATAGGCATCAGCTGGTGCGTGCAGACCCATGCAGATTTGATTGGATAGATTCAGATCTCTGAAATCTTCCAGCAGCTTCTGCTCTTGTATCATCATGTATGCCACCTGCACCGTCTTTCTACTAAGAGCATCTGCAACAACGTTTGCTTTACCCGGATGATATTTGATCTCCAGGTTATAGTCTTTAATCAACTCCATCCAGCGTCGTTGTCTCATGTTGAGTTCTCGTTGATCGAACAGATATTTCAGGCTCTTGTGGTCACAAAACAATTCTACGGTTACACCGTACAAATAATGCCTCCATATCTTCAAAGCAAACATGATAGCCGCCAGCTGTAGATCGTGTCTAGGATAGTTTAACTCGTGAGGCTTCAGCTGACGAGAGGCATAAGCCACCACTCTGCCCTGTTGCATTAGGACACATCCCAACCCTTGCCCACTGGCATCACTGTAAACAACATACTTCTCATCTAGATCTGGGATGATTAACACTGGTGCTGTAGTCAACCTCTCCCTCAGTCTCTGAAAGCTCTCCTCACAATCATCTCCCCATACAAAGGGTTGATTCTTCCTTGTAAGCTTTGTCAATGGTAGGGCAAGACGCAAGAAATCCCGTATGAATCTGCGGTAGTATCCCGCCAGACCAAGAAAACTTCGGATCTCCGTCGCGATCTGGCCGTTTCCAGTCCAGAACTGCTTCCACCTTGCCTGGATCAACTGCAACTCCGCCGCTAGATATAACATGGCCCAGAAATTTCACTTCCGGCAGCCAAAATTCGCATTTGCTCAGTTTAGCATATAGTTGCTTCTCCTTGAGTGTGCTTACCTTTTGGAGATGTTCTTCGTGTTCTTCTTTGCTCTTAGAGTAGATGAGAATGTCATCAATGAACACCACCACAAATTGGTCTAGGTGTTGTCGGAAGATACGGTTCATGTAATCCATGAATACCGCAGGTGCATTTGTCAGTCCGAAAGGCATCACAAGGAATTCATAATGCCCATATCTGGTTTTGAAAGCTGTCTTGGGAACATCACCATCTTTAACTCGCAACTGATGGTATCCCGAACGCAAATCAATCTTAGAGAAAACAGTGGAACCAGATAACTGATCCAAAAGATCATCAATCCGGGGAAGTGGGTACTTGTTTTTGACCGTTACTTTGTTCAATTCACGGTAATCAATGCAGAGTCGAAAGCTTCCATCCTTCTTCTTCACAAATAACACTGGGGCTCCCCACGGTGATACACTGGGTCGAATGAACCCCTTCTTTAAAAGCTCTTCCAGCTGTTTCTTTAACTCCTGCATCTCATTAGGAGCCATACGATACGGCGCCTTTGATATTGATCCGGTACCAGGCATCAGATCAATGTTGAACTCCACTTCTCGGATAGGAGGTAACTCAGTGAGATCCTCCGGGAATACATCGGGAAATTCATTCACCACAGGGATATCATGGAGTGAAACTTCAGCTTCTGCTTTAACCGAAAAGAATACCATGTAGGCATGGCATCCCTGCTTCACACATCGATCAGCTTCTGTAGCGGAGAGAAAGTTCAGGCTCACTTCAACCTTTTCTCCGGGAAATGATAACTTCTTTTTGCCACAGTCGATCATTGCACCGTTGGCCGTCAGCCAGTTCAGACCAAGTATGACGTCGATGCCGTGAAGAGGTAGACGGATAAGATCCACTTTAGAAACTCGTCCATCCACGTTAGCAGTACAATTCATACATGCATCAGAAGCTAAAGATTTTACACCCAACGGTGTAGATACTACAAGATCAAATGATAATCTAGAAGCATGCAATCCTAAACGATTTGCACAATCATAGAAAATAAACGAGTGACTGGCACCCGAATCATACAATGCTTCAAGTAGATTTCCATTAAGGTAAATAGTACCTTGGACCATCTCCGGGGACTGTCTGGCTTCCGTGTTTGTTAGTGCAAAGATGCGGCCTGCACTCTGAGGTCTCGCCTCCCCAATCTTCTCAGTACACTCTCTGCTATAGTGTCCAGGCTTCTGACATCTGAAGCATATCTGCTTCCCTTCACAGTTCACTCCCGGATGGTTCCTTTTGCATTTTGGGCATGGCTGGGGTCCTACCACTCTCGGAAAATTATGTTGTCCGGCCTGGAATGGCCACTTGTTCCCACCACGGAGATTATTCCAGGGCGCCTTCCTCTTTAGTGGAAAGTTCCCGCGGTTGAATCCACTACGACCAGCATTGTTGTTGTTGAAGTTCCTGGATCTCTGGAATCCTCTCAGATTGCGCTCCGTCATTCGACAAGTTTCAACGGCACTGGTCAAGTCCTGGAATCGTTGGCACATGAGTCTTTCACCAATCTCATACTTCAGTCTGTCAACCAGTATGTTCACCATACTTCTTCCATCATTGCCATTCCGCAAGTGTGGTGAGTATCGGGACAGGTTGGTGAATCGGGCGTAGTAATCGTCGAAATATTCCTCCTGTCCCTGTCGGATATGGAGAAAGTCTGACTCCTTGTTCATTTGCACTGAAGGAGGGAAATATTGTTCATGAAATTTCTCTAAAAATTTCTCCCATGTCACGGGACGGTATTCGGTCTGTAAGGTTTCTGTCGTGACTTCCCACCAGCGTTCTACATCTCCTTCAAGCTGATAGATCGCTAGTTGAGCTTTACGATCCTTCGGGCAGTCTATCACCTTGAACACCTTCTCTAATCGCTTCAGCCAATCCTCTGCCATGTCTAGCTTTCCTTGAAAAGTTGGTGGCTTCAGCTTACAAAACTGGTTAACCCAATACTGGGTATTCTTCTCCTTTCTTCCTCGTCGTGGAGGTGATTGTGATCTATCGGATTCCTCAGCATTTTCCTCATGATCTTCCTCACTTTGATTGTCATTGTCCTCCTCCTCTTCTTCTTCTTCGTCATTATCCTCGTTTTCTTCATTGTTGCGCTCTTCCTCTTCGTGTTGCCGTGCGTCCAATTGTCTTTGGGCTTCTTCATCCTGTTGATGTTGTCTTGCCAACAGAGCATCAATGAGAACCCTTTGCTCTTGGAGAGTTCTCCTTAGTTCTTGTACTTCATTCTGTTCCGGTTGGTTTGGTATAATATTCTGTTCGGGTATTGCGTCCACTTGAGGCTGCCTGCCTCCTCGTGTGCCTCGACCTCGGCCTCTGCCTCGGCCTCTTCCTCTTGGTGCACCGGCACCTCTTATGATAGCCATATTTTAACTTTTCCTTTATTCAAAATAACAGATATAAGTGTCAGAAAAATAACACAATACGTGACATCAAAACATACATATCTTCATATTAGATGTAATGTACATGCTAGCGTATATTACATCATCCAGCTGGTTTATGACCAGTGGTTATTTCGTATGTTCCCACGTTGTCGTCATCAGATGAATTATCTGAGCCAATAGGTTTCTCCGGCTCTAAAGGCATACTAGCCATTGACTCTACCCCGAGTCAGGATCATATTTCAGTTTGGGGTCGTCAGAAATATCAGGGTTTCGTCTTCGTCCCGCCGTTTCTGGAACTACGGATCAACGAGCGTTACGTCTCATTACTATGGGATAGAAGGTATACGAATTTTCATTTCTGTTCATTACTACATATCACACCAGGGTCATATTAGTACTCATTTTCAAAATGTGCTCAAAGTTTAAAAGGCTTTTTGAACATAACTCTGTTATCCGAACAGAATGGCCAGGTAAGTGTCTACCATGGGGGCCTCACCGACTTATAAGGCGACTCAATGGCATTCCCACGTAGACTAGCCTTGCCTTAGGCACGAAACCGTTTGTAGTAACATAGTTACATCCATGCCAGAATGATCTGCTCTGATACCAAAAGTGTAACATCCCATTTTTCAAACACGGAATTTTTTTTTTCAATCAGAGTAGAGCAGAGGAGCAAAAGAGTAACTGATCATATCAAAACATGAACCATAGTGTAACAATGTATTGACATTACAGTGATCCTAGTAAACTACTGTTCAAAGGTAAATACAGAAAACGGTAAAATAACTTCGGCCGGTAGCCTACTCCTGCTGCTTGTCCTTAGCACCGATCCGTGGTCCTCCGCATCCTGAAGCTACAGCTGTTATTCAATTCACCGCATTGAATCTCAGGTAACGGTTAACCTCATGCTCAAATAAAACAGTATATAGACAACAAATATTCATGACATAACAGCAACATCTCATCAGATAAGTGTGACACAGACAGAACATAAGCATGGAGCAGTATGTAAGGTCCTACACAATAATATTGTGACACAGACAGGACATAAGCACAGAGCCGTATGTAAAGTCCTACACAAAAATAGCCTGCACATTACCCTGTGCCACGATCACGTGTCCTCAGGGCTAGGAAAACTCAAAGCGGTATTATGATGTCTATAACCCGTACAAGGCTGTATGTAAAACGACGACCCTAAACAGAGCCCCGATATATGAACGTATCTATGACATATATGTATATGAGCCGCACAAGATTAGTGTTACAGTACGCGTCCGTACCTTCGTTGACGTACGTAGGTGTTTCTGGCGGAAACTGTACTTTCTGACGGAAAACAGCGATTTGTCCGACAGCGGCACGTTGGACAGCGTAACGGCAGCAAATTAGGATTTCGAACGTCCTATAAGAGTAATATCACTTCCATTAGTGATTTCATACTATATTTGGCATTTTAGGTAAAAATTACCATTTTGCCCTTCTACCCCTAATTGGCGGAATTTCGCCAGCACTTCACTACTTAAATCTCCAATTTTCAGGAACTCGATCCTTACCAAGTTTTTACCTCGTCAAGCATTTTTCAATGCAATGAGGCCTAAAAACAATAGTAGGAATCTCACTCCCTACTTACTAAATCTATCTAACAATTTACTAACTACCAAACTAAAAAGCTAAAGACCGAAGGACTTACCCGTTGAAGACTTCTGCAAAATTTTTCCAGAGCTTCTCTCTCTTCTTTCTCCCTCTAGGTTTCGGCTAGAAGAAATGAAATGGTGTGAAGAAATATGAAGAGAGGGGGGGTATTTATAGAAAAGGGGGTAGGGTTTCGGCCGTCGGATCAACTTTGTGAGAAGCGATCTGGACCGTCCAAAGCAACTTTTCAAAAAACCATTTCTTCCCTTTTTGCTTTCACACTTGGCCGAATTTTGTGCCCCAAAATTAAGGGTTTGGCCAATGGGAGGAGGCCAAGTGTCTCCTTCCAGAAGCTTCCCGGGTTACTTTCCCCGATCGGTACCCGATTCGCGTGATTTCGGAGAAAACTCAAAATTCTGGATTTACAACTCTGAAGATATGTTCTCACTTACTATAAATGTCCAAGTTAACCTAAATTTTGATTCCATATAGGGCTCCAACAGTCCAGTTGAAGTTTCTCGAAAAACGTGTCCGTACGAGTCCGGGTACGAAAATCGTTTTCGGAATCACCAATCTCTTCAGAAAAATTCACTGATTCCAAATATGTCCAGATAAATTCAAACTCATTCCTAGATGTTGAGTTAGAATTTATTTTCTTCAGATCCAAAAATATGCCTATCGCATTTTTTCCTATTTTGTTTTATTAGGAAAATGTGCTAACTGACCTCGGAATTAACTTAGGAAGAGGTCACTTGAAGGTAAAAACTTACTGATCAATATTTTACCTTGACCTTGGGATTCCAATTCCTAGATCTCTAGATAGGATCCGTTTCCTAAATATTAAATTACTATTCATCATTTTTACTTTAATTAATTATATTATTATAATAATTGCAACTTGCAAAATTTGTTTTTCATTTCATTTTTTTTTCTTTTCTTGAGCCAAATTTCGTTTGCCCCATTTTTTTTAATTAATATTTATTTTTTATTTAATTAATTATTTAATTAATTATTTACTTAATTTTTCCCAAAAATTCCACCAAAAATCCCTAATTGGTCAATTCTTGTATTTAGGCTTAAAAATACCTAAACTCAACTATTTTTCTCCAAAATTTCCAATTAATTAGTAAACATGTTTTTACTAATTTTAAAACAAAAATCACTAATTTTAGGGTTTCTCATAATTACTTGTGAATTTCCTTTACTTAGGCTTAAGTAATTAGCCCATAAACACTTAATTACTTCCTTTTCAATAGTTGATAATTTTCTTAATTAAGATACTCCCTTATCTTCAAACTTTTGCCTTTACATTAGAATTTCCATGCCTCTTGCATTATTCTATAATTTGCAAGGGTATTATGGTCTTTTTATTACTTTTTGGACCTTCTTATACAATTTCTCCAAGTTCATGATTTATTAAATTACCATAATTAGTGATAATACTCTCCCATAATTTACTTGGTCATTTTATTGCCTTTTTGTATTTTTCCTAAACCGTCTAAGTTAATTACCCTTTCCAGGGGTATTTTGGTCATTTTGACACTTTGACCCTTAAATTCTCCAATTTCCTACAGAGTTTTAACTTAGAATAATAAGCTAAATTCACACAAGTCTGGAGATCATAATTTCACTTATCAGAAATATCCACTTTATTTATCATATTCTAGATAATAATATCCGGGTATTACATAGGTTTAGCGAATTTAGTTTTTTTTTAACACTTTTAAGACCGGTTTTTTGAAACAACCGGTTTTAAAAGTATATTTTTAGGACCGGTTGTTTTAAACAACCGGTCTTAAAAGTGTAAAAAAAAAAAATTTGACCGGTGGCAATTTCGTAAATATATAGAACACTTTTAAGACCGTCTGTTTGAAACAGCCGGTAAAGTGTTCTATTTATTTAATTAGTTAGCGTATACGATTATATTGTGCAATTATCTTAATTAAGTTGTTAGAGAGATTTTAGGGATTAAGTTAGAAGATCAAGGTTTTTTGAATTTTGTAATTAAATTCCTGATTGTAATCATCTTAATTAAGTTGTTAGAGAGATTTTAGGAATTAAGTTAGCATATCATGATTTTTTGAATTTCGTAATTAAATTCTTGATTGTAATCATCTGAATTAAGATGTTAGAGAGATTTTAGGAATTAAGTTAGCGAGATCATGATTTTATGAATTTCGTAATTATATTCTGATTGTAATCCCTAAATTATAGGAAGCGCCTAGGTTTATTTAGTTATTAGGATCTGTATATAATTCCAATTAAGCGAAGGAATAAATCATCGCATTCTCGGACTTGATCAGCGTCTTCTCACAATATTTACGAAATTGCCACCGGTCATACTTTTAAGACCGGATATTTTATAGCCCGGTCTTAAAAGTGTTCTATATATTTACAAAATTGACACCGGTCATATTTTAAGACTGGATCTTTTATAGTCCGGTCTTAAAAGTGTTCTATATATTTACGAAAGTGACACCGGTCATATTTTTAAGACCGGATCTTTTATAATCCGGTCCAAAAAGTTCTTTATATTTACGAAACTGCCACCGGTCATACTTTTAAGACCTGATTCTCTATAATCTGGTCTAAATGAGACGGTCTTAAAGCCATTTTTTGCACTAGTGATAAGGGTAACAAAGTAATTAATCTATTTCCCCTCTTAAAACCCCCTCATATTGGGGGAACTTTATTTTTTAAAAGGAGGAGGATTTTAGAGGATTTGTAAAAATCTCTGATTCCCTCCCCTCTTATTTTTAAAACTCGCAAACAAGGGAAGGAACTACCAAAACCCTCCCTTTCGTTTCCTTTCCCTCCAAAATGGAACTCCTAAACAAAGCCTCATAGAATGAGTTCCTATATTGCTTGAATTAAGCCTATCAGAAGATTGTGATAAGAACAACCCCTTGGGAGAAAGACATCCCAAAAGACACTCATAAGACTGAAGAAGCATAAACAACATTCATAGTAATCTTTCAGCAAAAGATGCAGCAAGCAATTTTTACATTAATGCAAGAAAAATTAAAACTTAGATCGCCTTGGTGTCTCTATCAACTTGAAATTGACATCAAAGTCCTCCCACATCTTATAGCAACTCGAGATTTTTGGAGACTTGAAGAAGGGTGATGGAGAGGAGAGGGGGCTCTTCGCTTACAGACTCCAGTTCAAGTTTCCGACTCCGAGTATTCTAGATCAATCTTGAGCTATAAGGAAATGAACAATATCTAATCAGAAAAACAAAAGAAAATGCAAAACGCTGCAGAAACAGGAGAAGTTACATGCTAACCTTGAGTTCAGTAGTAAATGCTGAATCTTCAGAAGAAAAAACCAGCTGATCCTCTGAAATTGTTCGAAGTCCATATTTCTAAGAATGAGTGACTGAAGCTCCAAACAAAAACAATAAACAAAAAAAAAAGACTTCTTTAAGTGGTTTCACTACTACAAAAATTTTACTTCTCTAATTGGCGTCCTAATTTAAAAAACGGAAGTAAAAAAAAAGGCGGTGGCATTTTTGTAATTATATGGGAGAAAAGTTGACTTTTGACGTCTAACTTTGGAAGTTAGACGCCAAAATTGGTGTTTTTGACGTCTAAGTTGAATATTTAGACGTCAAAAGTGGTCCCTAGCGCCAAAAATTAGCGCCAAAAAATTGCCCTAGCGCCAAAAGCAACACTTTTGGCGTCTAAGTTTGAAACTTAGACGCCAAAACCATTTCAAATTCCTGTACTTTTTTTTGTTTTTTTTTCAGACCCTCCCCATTCCCCAAATTAAACCCGTGACTTTCCTTTCTTTATCTTGTTTCTCGGGCTTGCACACCATACTTCTCTCTTCTCTTTTCAAACTTTTTCCATCTGCTTCATTCGCTCAAATAGCAGAAGGTGAACAGTGCATCACAATCGCGGACGGCGGACGGTGAAGGCAACGCGAACGGCGGACGGTGGAGGCAACGCGAACGGCGGACGGTGGAGGTAACACGGACGAAAAGGGCGACGGCGGACAGGTGATTCGATCCAAACTTTTTCCGATTTTTGGGTAGAGACTTCGACGGACGAACTGAACCAAAGTGAGTCTGGTCTTGTGCGATTCTTAGGTATATTCGAATTTTCTTGTGTCGGACGGTGGAGGCAATGCGGACGAAAAGGGCGACGGCGGACATGTGAGTCGATCCAAACTTTTTCCGATTTTTGGGTAGAGACTTCGACGGACGGACTGAACCAAAGTGAGCCTGGTCTTGTGCGATTCTTAGGTTTTTTCGATTTTTCTTGTGGCGGACGATGGAGGCAACGCAAAATGCGACGGCAGACACGGTGAGACTTCCGATTTTTCTATAGATATGATGATTTCTAGATCTCCGTTCTGTCTTTGTAGCTTGAAGACATATTTTTTTGTAGATTTGATTTTTCCTATTCTCCGATTCCTTTGTAATTTCATTTCGATTTGTAGATCTGATTTTTGGCTCATTTGATTTTTCTGATTCTCCAACTTTTCTAGTTTTTCTGATTTTTGGATGATTCTAGTTCTTGTAATCTTCTTTCTCCATGGTTGCTTTCCAGATCTATGGTGTTTGTTGGCAATTTCTATGGTTACCGGTGTTTGTTCCATGGCAAGCCTCCCAACTTTGTTTGGGGGCTTTTTTTTTAAAAAAAAAAAAAAAGCTATATGACGTCCTAGAAAGAATTAGACGCCTTAACCCAAGACTTTCAACGTCCTAGAAAAAAATAGGACGCCTTAACCCAAGACTTTCAGCGTCCCCCTGATAGGCGTCCCTGTAAAATTAGACGTAAAAAGGGAAAAAAATAGGACACAAAAACGTTGTTTTGTAGTAGTGTTTCCAAGAAAACTTGTAGGAGGTGAAGCTTTCTCACCATAAATTTAGGATATTTTGAGCTGTTCGTGTAAATAATTTCTTTAGTTTGCCCCTTTTTTTCACGGCTTGTACTTTTTTCTCTGTCGGCTTGTAATCTTCCATCATCGTTGTTGTTGTTTTAACCATTTGACCTTTACTCTGACATTCAATGTTCTTAAACTTTATTTATTGCTTCTCTTCTCTACTATTTGATTTATTTTATGTGGTGGAATGTTAGAATCCAATTGTAAGTTACTTGATTGTGATCTACATAGAAGTGTGAGATTCAGATTTGGGCTTTGTACGGATTTTCAGCCCTTTGACCTTGAGGACTAGCTCTTGGGGTGTGGGATTATTAGAAGGGATACCCTAGTTAGAAATATTTCTATCATATGGTATATATGTAACTTTGTGTTGTAATATGATCCATTTGCTTATATCTAGCTTAAACCTTTGTAGTGGACTATATAAGTATTGTTAGGTCTTAGTAGGTTCATGGGTGAAAAGTAGTGTAGAATTGTTAGTAATACCAAGCTAATTCATTTTTGAATTTGTTGTGCCGAGATGTTAGTTGTTCAACTAACTTTTGTTTAAGTAGATACTACCATACCCCTCATCCTTGAGCTCAACTATTAAAGGGGTCAAACACTCTCACCAAAGGGAGAGGGTTCAATCCTAGAATTAGTCAAGATGTTGGGAGAGGCATCCTAGGTGATGTGAACTTGTGGAAACGCGCACTCTCAGTTCTGTATGCCTTGAGGAGCAAAGTCATAGCACCCTGCCCTTGGACTATGGGTAAACCCAACCCCTCTCCTAAAATTTTTATATCAAAAAAAAAAGAAACAAAAAGTAGATACTACCATTCTTTTTCCTATCACTTCTAGGATGGTAATAAAGTTTATGACTTTGTTCTTTAGTTCCAGTTAGATATTATCTTGGAATAGGTATCTGGGTAGGCCAATCAAAATATTATTTTTGTATCCTTAAGCTGCATTCCTTTAATGAAGATTGTAATTGTCAAATATTGAGGAGGTTTTTCAGTTCTTGAAAGCTTGTTAATAGCACTAGACAAACTTGACAGCTTGTTGATAGCACTAGACAAACTTTATCAAGAATGAATTTTTTGACTTCTATGTAGTTTGCATTATCTTCCATGCTCCTTCTTAAACCATTTGTCATTCCTTTACTTCTCGAGAAACTTTCTACTTCCTTACTTTCAGCAAAGGTTTGTATTAATGGTTGGTGAGATAAAATTGTTTGGTAGTGCAAAGTAATCCTTTGGTGTTGTGTGTAATGCGTGTCATCTACTTGTGTTGCTGGGTGATTGAAGTAGTAATTATTTTACAGGTTAAGAATAATATGCCGAAAAATGGAAAAAGGAAAGATAAAGATAGAGAAAGGCATCCAAATGTGTCTAGCTACATATTGTTCACAAAAACAAAAGTGTATTACAAGAAAAAAGAAGAATAATAATGAAGAGAAGCCTTTTATAGAGAAGAACATACATGTGCAAAAGGTGTCGTCCATTGTAGCAAACAACTAATAAAGCAAGAGGAAGAAAGAAACCTTGGAGTAGTTATATTGTGAATATAGGAAACTAAAGTTCGAGCAAAAAAGTATAGGAAACTAATCATATGATGTAATTCGAATACTATAGACGAGCCCGATGTTATATACTATCAATTCGAATACTATGTGGCCATGCAAGAACTCCAAGAATTGATCATAACTAGGAAGAAAGAGAGATGAAGAAATAGACTTGTGTATTTTGTAACTTAATTGTTAATCAACTTAATGATATTATTGTATTCACATAATTTTCAGTGGTTAATGAAGGTTTTCAGACTCAATTCTTGTGTACTAAATTGAGTTTATTAAAATGAATGTATATATTGGTGATTGTAATACCCTAAAAATCACACTTAGGGTAAATATCAAAAATTGGGAAATGTTCCTATTGAAAATAGGAGAATATGAGGTCTCAAACACCTTGTATTGAGTTTACCTTGTTGTTAGGGTAATTTCCCTTGAAATTAGATAATTTGCAATTAGGTCCCTAAAACGTTTGAAAATTTGCAAATAGGTCCCTAAACACATTGTGGGTTATAAATACCCTGTGAAAGCTATAAAAGAGGCAAGTAAATATCTATTTGAAATAGGGAAGGATACTGTCCCTAATTAGGGTAATTTATTAAGTTACAAACTTGGAGAAATTGTATAAGAATGTCCAAAAAGTATTGAAATGACCGAAATAACCTCGTAAATCCTAAGATAATGTAGGAGACATGAAAACAAAGATGTCAGGGCCAAAGTTATGAGTTAATGAGGTATGCTAATTAATAAAATTATCAACTATTGATAAGAAAGTAATTAGGTAATTATTGGCTAATTACTTCAGCATAAGCAAAGGAAATTCAAAGATAATTATGTAAAACCCTAAAATTAGTGGTTTTTGGCCAAGAATTAGTAAGAACATATTTGCTAATTAATTGGAAATTTTTGAGGAAAATGGATGAGTTTAGGTATTTTTAAGCCTAAATACAAGAATTGACCAATAGGGAAATTTTGTAAAAAAATTATATAAAAAAATTATTAAATAATTATTTTATATAATATTAATAAATTAAATAATTAATAAAAACGAAAATTAAAAGAAAAGGATCAGATTTTTGAAGATAAGAATGAAAATTTAATATCTAGATATTATTGATAAAGTTGTATTATTATATATTATAATTAAATATGGTGAATAGTAATGGAATAAATAGGAAACGAATCCTATCTAGAGAACCAGGAATGGGAATTTCAAAGACAAGGTAAAATATTGATCAGTGAATTTTTACCTTCTGTTAGACTTTTCCGGAAGTTAATTCCGAAGCCGATAGAGCATTTTCCTAATAAGACGAAATAGGGAAAAATGCAGATAGGCACATTTTTGGATCTGAAGAAAATAAATTCTAACTCAACATCTAGAAATGAGTTTGAAATTATCTGGACATATTTGGAATCAGTGAATTTTTGTCCAGAAGTTGATAATTCCGGAATTCAATTCCGTAACCGTGCACGCTTTTCGAGGAACTTCAGACTGACTGTTGGAGCCCTATATGGAATCAAAATGTAGGTTAACTTGGACATTTCTAATAAGTGAGAAAATGTCTTCAAAGTTTTAATTCCGAATTTTTGAGATTTTCTGAGATTACGCGATTCGGACACCGATCGGGAAAATTCTATCAGTACGGGCAAAAATCAAATTGGAAAATTCCCTTTATGTCCCCAAACTTCTCCTATAAATACCCCACCCCTCCCTTTGGTTTTTCACACCATTCACTCTTGAGAATTTAGAAAGTAGAGAGAGGTTTTAGAGAGAGGAGCTCTGGAGAAAATCTGCAGCGAAGCTCTGGGTAAGTTTTTCGGTACTTAGTCTTAAGCTTCGGTAGCTTTAGTAGGATTGTTAGTTAGACCTAGCAAGTAGGAGATGAAATTCCTATTCTTGTTTTTAGGCCTCATTGCGTTGAAAGATGCTTGACGAGGTAAAAACATAGTAGGGATTGAGTTTCTGAAAGTTGGGAGTTTAAGTAACGAAGTGCTGGCGCAATTCCGCCGATTAGGGGGTCAGGGGTAAAATAGTCATTTTTGACTAAAATGTGTCAAAAGTTAATAAATGTGATATTATCCTTATAGGATATCTGTGAGCACGTACCACTGTCGTAACGCTGTCAATTTTCCATTTTCCGTCAGAAATACCGACGACCGTCAACGAAGGTACGTCCGCGTACTGTAACACTAATCTGATGTTTATGGTATGCATGTATGTGCTAGGTGTATTGTATGTGGTAGTTGTTAGCTCTGTGATATGTTTACGTACTGTTGTTATGCTTGCTGGGTATTGGGATACGAATGCTAGGTGTGAAACGATTGCTAGGTGTGAAACGATTGCTAGGTGTGAAACGTATGCTAGGTGTGACACGATGGCTAGGTGTGACACATGTACTTGGGGTTATGTGCTGTTGGGATATGCTTGTTTGCTATATGGTTATCTGTAATGCATATATTGTGTATGTAAATATGAGGTTAACCGTTACCTGAGATCCGGTGCGCTGGATCTTAGCCCTTAACATAGCGTCAGGTTCCGGAGGACCAAGGACCGAGGAGAGAGACAAGCAGGCCGCGTAGAAGTTCCGGCTGAAGACTTCTTTTGTTGTTTCGGCGGAAGCCTTCCTTTCTTATGTTATATACTTTTGAACCACGCGATTTCTGTACCGCTGCTGTAATTAGCCAGACTTACGGCATTCTAAATACAAGTATCAGTTACTCAATTGCTCCGTTGCTCTACTCTGATCATTTTGAAATGATGTTTGATGAAAAAAATTATACTGCTTTTGAAAAGTTGGGGTGTTACAGTGATTATCGCATTTTGTATCACATGTGATTGACAGGTGTAGGAAAATGCACTGATGAGTGTAAGGGCATCAATTTGCATATCTGATTCTTGACTAAAGTGAACTTGATGGGGAGAGGCTATATGCAAGTGCTTGAGCAAGTGTGTGCTTTCAGTGATATGAGCTTAAATTTGTAGTTGTTTAAAAATAGCAAGCCCTCTCCATATTCCAGCTTTTGACAAGTCCATGTCCATTTGTTGATAAATTTATGTCTAAGTTTTGACAACTCCATCTCCATGTTTTGACAACTCCATCTTCATATTTTAAAAACTCTATCTCCACATTTTAACAACTCCTTCTCCACATTTTGACAACTCCATCTCTAAGTTTTGACAATTTCATCTCCATGTTTTAACAACTACATCTCCACATTTTCACAACTCTTTCTCTAAGTTTAAAACTCAATTCGCTAAGGGTTTTCACCAATTTTCATTTTCTCTAAAATGATTAAAATTAAATTAAAAGTCTAAAAAATATATAAACATTAATATCGATACAAGTCTTTTATTTTCTTGCTAATATCAATAAAAAAATTAAAAAAAATTATTATTCATCAGTTATTTTATTATATATTTATGACTTATTTAATTATTTAGTGATGATTGTAATACCCTAAAAATCTGTATCATAATTGGTTAAATTTATACCTATAAAAAGTAGGTGAATTGTCAAACACTGGGTTATGATTATCTTACTTCCTAAGGAAAAATCTCTAGGAAATTAGAGAGTTTAAGGGCCAAAGTGCCAAAATGATGAAAATGCCCCTATGGGTCATAAATAACTTAGGAAAATTATGAAAAATCTTAAAAGGCGTAAAATGACCAAGTAAATTATGAGAGTATATTATCTCTAATTTTGGTAATTTAATAAATTATGAACTTGGAGGAATTGAATATGAATACTCAAAAAGTATTGAAATGACTAAATTACCCTTGTAAATTATAAAGTAATGCAGAAGACATGAAAATGAAACTGTCAGAGCTAGAATTGTGAGACAAGGGGGTATTCTAATTATTGATTCTTGATATTCAGCGACCATCAATTCTCACAATTTAATTTTGAGATAAACATACTGAGTACTTTGTAATAAATCATTAAGTGCTCAGGCAAAAAAAAAAAAGAGCAAGTGCCAGTTTGGTTCATATAATAAAAAGTAATGTAATGGAATGCAATGAAATGTAACGATGATTATATGAATTTGTTTGGTTTGTTAATAAGGAAAAATGATGCATATGCATAAAAAATGTTTCATTGGATTACACTAAACATGAGAATATATAGGAATATTATAACAAGAGATAAATTACCCCTATCTACACATATATGTATAATATATACGTTAGGTTCATGATGATTTTTTTCTTAATTTGTACAGTGTACACGTTGGGCTTATAATATTTTTTTAAATATTTAATGGTGAGAATATTATTTAATGGGATATTTTAATATTTTTAGTGGTGGAATATATTTTTTTAAGTGGGGGAATATTCATATCAGATTGAGATAAGCTTGAAGCACCTTTAAGTTTGAAGCACTTCATATCAGATTGAGATAAGCTTGAAGCAAAGATCCCTTGTTCTTGTCATTTGAGATAAGCTTGAAGCTATTGGTTTTGTCCTCGGCACTGATTCTTTCTCAATCTTATATAATTTTGCACCTGCAACCAAATGACAACAAACGTCACATTTAGTGACCAAATAGGACCAAATAACACACTTCCTCAACTAGTAAGCAAATAACCAAATTAAGTAGGGTAACCAAACAGAAAGTCAGTAGAACCAAACGCAGGACGAAGTTGACAAATGTCAATTTGGTCCTTGAATTTGACAAATATGTGGGACCCAAAAACCATTAAGTCCAGAATGGTGACATCTTACAACAAATTTTAAACATGTGGACCCTACAAAAAACTTAACCACTTCTTCAGCGTATTCTTTAACCTCAGTCAAACCTATTCAATATATCATTGAACTTAGCAGAACTGCAATCAAACCTGTTCAAACACCGACATAGAGCACCACAGACTGAACCACAGTAGACATGGAGAATGAAACAGTTGCAACGTCGCGGAAACGCACATGACCATCTCCGACCTCTATCTCACTCTGTCCACCAATCGACAACTTCATATCAGATTGAGAAAGAAGCAGCGCCGGGAACAAAACCTGAACCACCTTCATCACTTCCACCAAAGACGTCGGTGACGTCTCATGCAACAGTGACAGTGGCCACTGGAAAAATCAAATTGGTCAAGAACTAACCTAATGCTCTGATGCTATGTAATGAAATGAATCAGAAAGTTGTGTATTATTCATGATAAATATATGGGTATTTATACAAGAGGGAGGAGCCTATACATAATGGCTCATAATGATGATTATATGTGTAATCCCTAATTATATGATATCTGATTACAATCCCATAATTTCAGACATAAACATTAATACAAATATATTATTTCCTAACATGGGTGTAGGTATAATGTTAACAATATTTTATACCAGAATCATCTAACACTTAAGTTTTGTAGGGTGCTAAAATATATAAAAAAACATTATAAATGGACAAATTTATAAGAGCAAACACACGCTAGTGGGTCCCACATGATGATTGTTTTTTCTTAAAAAAAAAGTTGCTTCTTCCTCCTGCTCTCTCTCTCCCCTCGTTCACTACTGACACACTTGGTGGTTACCTAATCACACAGTTGATGATTTTTTATTTTTACAAATAGTTATCAGTTAAATTTTTGGGAAAATCACAATGAAGTCCGAAGATACAAAAATAATTATAAAAAAGTCCTATACCAAATTTCCCTAGAGACTTTTTTGTGATTAGCTGTAAATAAACTACTAAATTACCCTTAAAAAAAATCTCGTTGTCAAAATGACTTTTAATGTTGTTAAAATGGCTTTATTAGTTATTAAAATGTTCCTATGAAAATCTCGTTGTGAAAATGGCTTCTAATGTTGTTAAAATGACTCTTCACTTTTCTAGCTCTACCACTCTGCTACTACCCGCTTCCTTCACCACTGACGCTTCAAGATCCAAGTGATCAAACCGCTTCGGCCACTAGACTTCATATTAGAAGCAGGAAAAACAAGTGTTTGGTAAAATATTTATGTATATTTTAGCATATTGAAAAATTTAATGGTGCTAGATGTCTCTAACATAAAACATTGTTGTTAAAATTGCTTCTTCACCCATTCTTTTAATAGATGCATACTTAAATAATCATGTTTATAAATGTTTGTGCAAATATATAATATTTAAAATTTACATTATTAATAACATAGGATGAATGAAAATATGTCTTTCAAATATATTTTCAATCATGGTGTCGTGGCAAAAAAAAAAATGTTTGGGAAAAGGGCACTTAAATATCATTTGAACTTACAAAACCTCTAAAAAGTCTATTAATATATGAAAATGATTGAAAGGTGATGTGGTAGGAATGTGAAAATTTGAAGTTTATGTATTTTTAACAAAATGCCCTCATATTTAAATTAAAAAGGGAAAAAAAGCACCATCGCCAGAGCATTTCAGTAAATATGCACAAACTTCAAAATTACATATTCCTACCACATTATTTTTTGTCATTTCCATATGTGAACAGACTTTTTGAGGTTTTATAAGTTCAAATAGTATTTAAGTGCTTTTTCCCCAATATATTTTTAGTTATTTAAAATATTATTAAATAAAAAAATTCAATAAATATGATAAAAATTTAAAATTGAAAATTCATTAATATTATAAAAATTAATAAATTTTATAATATATTGGAAATTTTGAACATATATTTATTAAAATTATTTTTTGTATAAAAAAATTTTAGGCAAATATAAATATTCATTCATTTGTTGAAAGAGGGGTGTTTTGGTAAAAAAAATATTTAATAGTCAAACATAACGGTTAACTACTAACAATTGAGTGGATGGAAATAGCATATCTAATATGTAATGGAGGGTTTTGTAACGTGCATTTTAATATCAATGGAGGTCTATATATATATTCAAAATAGATGTGGGGGTTTGCATAATTTACATAAAAATAGTCAATGTATTTTACTCTAGTTATAATTAATTTTACTGAGAGTAATATAATTGGATATTTTACTTTAAAAAAATTACTTTTAAAATAGCAATAATAATAAACAAATTAAACTAGTCTCTCTGATAAGTATATATTTTATGATTAAATAGGTGTATATTTTATGAGAATTAGTTGGATTTATTGATATTATATACCTATTTAATTATCTTTTATATACTTTACTATCATTATAGGATAAAAAGATATTTTGATATAAAATCTACTTATTTCCTATTATATTTTGCAGGAAATATTAGCTGATTTGGAAAGAAGTAGAAAAAGCAATTAAGAGGATATGCAATCAGTCAAACTCGGTGGTCCAACGCAAGAAAAATAGAAACAAAATCAATTGCGTAATCTGGTGGAGTAAATTACAAGATATAATATATCTTGTTAATAAGAAAAGGAGAATCAGTGACCCACGGCCTAAGTTATATTTAGGTTATACATATGAAGAGAGGAAGGAGAAGAAGATTAACGAGGAGCAGATCAAGAGACGCAGAAACAAAGAAGCAAAGGAGTAGCGGCTGAGTGTTTTGGTTCTCTTCATCATCTCCACGGAAGGACGGAAGGACTGTGGAGGCGACGAAGAAACTTTCTTTCATCTCAGTCCTTTATTCTTTTAATCTGAGTTTCATCCTTTTGTTATGGATTTTGTTATAGCCATTTGTGGCTAATTCTCTTTTCAACCTAGAGGACCTATGAACTTGTTTGGGTTCTAGAGATTATTCCCATTGATTAGTTTTGCTTAATTTTATTTCAGTTTATTTAATCTTGTCTTTATTGTTATTGCTTATTGATTGGCCATCATTGAGCATGTTTTGGGGATTTAGGGTTGAACTTGGAAGAGGGAATCCTAAATTGACCTTGGGATTAAATAATGTGGAATTAGGTTTAAATCTAATTTGAGTGGAATTAGGTTTTAATCTAATTCGCGTCTAGGATAGGCATATACCTAGAAGCTCTGCATAATCAAATTAGAGTGAGCCCGATCTAAAACGCATCTTATTTAGTTGTGTGAGGCATTGCATAATTAATTAAGGTAGGTATATAAGTGGACCGGAAGACATTTATAGACATTAATACTCTAGATTAGCCGATTAAGTTAAGTCAAAATTAGTTTAGTGGGGATAAAATCTAAGAACAAACAAGGGATTAGTAACTCTAGGTTGCTCGTTCGATTATTTTAGTAGTTTGTTATTTTGATTTTCTTTTCTTCTA
Source organism: Acacia pycnantha (assembly GCA_025563575.1). Lineage (NCBI taxonomy): Eukaryota > Viridiplantae > Streptophyta > Magnoliopsida > Fabales > Fabaceae > Acacia > Acacia pycnantha. Next base: position 10,450,956 of record JAMWYP010000004.1, on the reverse strand, counting down.
ATTAAATTCAATCTAGTTTGCTCATCTTAAACGAAATTGTGAAATTAATGCCTAACTGAAGTTTGTGATACTAAGTCCTCGTGGGAACGATACTTTTCTTATCACTTTATTACTTGATACGGCCCGTATACTTGCGGAGTTATAGGATTTAAAGTTTTGCCCTATCACTCTCTTAATATTTTTTATTTGATAGGCCCAACAAAGCCTTTAATATAATTCAAAAGTATTTTAAATAATTTTTAAACATTTGTACGTCACATGAAAAAGTTGTTAGATTTGTTTAATCCATTAATGTTGTTAAGTATTCTAATGAATGGCCATGACTATACATTGAACCCAAAAAAATGTTCAATATCCAAAGCTGTATAAAACATAAATCATACGGGAATAACTTAAAATTTGACGGCAAATCTAACAGGTTGTGGTTAAGGAGGATCGAAATATCCATGCACTATTATAAAAATTGTGATTTCTGATAAATTAGGCACTATAAAAGCTCAGTGCAGATAAATTACAGTTGCGAACCGTTATTTATTTCGGACCTATTATAATAATTGTAATATAACACCCGTTATATATTGAGATTTGGTAAAGATATGTTATGCGTAATGCTATCATAATAAATAACAGTCTCAATTAAACAACTATTATAAAACTCTATAACATACATAACGATACATTTAAAATAATCGTTATATAAAAGTTTAGCATACATAAGTGTGGCTATATAGCAACCGTTATTTATTTGCTATAAAATGCTAACAGTTTTGATGAAACAACTGTCATATATAGTTTATAAATACATAACGGTTGTTATTTAATAATTGTAAACTTTTGAGGCCTTTAAAAAAAAAAGGGTCTCATTTCGCCCCTTCATACAGAACAAAATAGTACACAAATTTGTATATTACAAAAGCATTAGGTCCAATGACCTGTAAATAGAGGTCTAACTTATGTTATGAAGAGTTATGACTTATGAAGGTTCGATGATGTTACGAAGGGTTATGTCCAATGAACTAGTACTTGCATTAACTAAATTTTTGATCCCATTCAGGGCACCTCCTATTTCGACGAAGATTTTCAGATAATCGTCTTCGGTTACAGAAATGACTTCGGAAGCAGCCTACTCCGAGATAAAATTATACTTGTCCATAATATACTCTGACCTTAGAAAACTTGTTCATGGTTTTCTAGATAGGATTTAATTTCTATCGGTGGTCATTTATCCTATTTACTTTTTCACACAAATATCACAACTTATATTAATATTAAACCTATAATATCATGATATTTTTACTTCATTCTTATCCAACTTTGGATCCAAATTTTCGTCCAAAACAGCTGGCCCTTTTTTTATTTTATTTTTTTTTCATTTAATTTAATTATTATATTATATTATAATTATTTTATATAATTATTTTACAAAATTTCCCTATTGGCCCATATTTGTATTTAGGCTTAAAATTACTTAATCTCATTTATTTTTCTTAATCTTTTCCCAATAATTAGAAAATATATTTTATGCTAATTTTCATCAATTAACATCTAATTAATGAGTTTCACATAATTTTCTTTGAATATTCCCTTGTTTGGGCTTAAGTAATTAACCAATAATTACTTAATTAATCCCCCACTAATTGTTGATAATTTTATTATTTAGAATTAATTATTTTCTCACAACAATTGGACTTACATTGGTATTTTATGCTTTACATAAAATATTAAAAATCATGGGGTCAATTATAACCTCCACAATACTTTTTAATTTTTCTCCTTTAATTTTTCCAAGTTTATAATTTATTAAGTTACCAAAATTAGAGACAATATACTCTCTAAATTTTAATAATTATTTTACTGCCTCTTAGGATTTTTCATAATTTCCTTAAGTCATTTTATGCTCCACAAGGGCATTTTGGTCATTTCTGACACATTATTAACTTTTCCTAATTTCCAAGAAATTTTCCTTTAGAAAATAAGATAAAAATTTAACATTCTTTTTGAAACCACATATTCATCTATTCTCAATAGGTACTATTTCCTAATTTATGATATTTATCATAAATATGATTTTTAGGGTATTACATTTCTCCCCCCGTTAAATAAAATTTCGTCCTCGAAATTTGCACTCTACCATCTAAACTCCGTACTATCTAAACTTCGGACTACACGCGTCGGATCTTCACTTTATCTGTCAGCTGCTCCTCCTGGTGATCGAGAATCCGTTCCGATTTGACCATAAAGATCCTGTCATTTCGTACTTTGATATATGGTGTCTCCCGTGGCTCCCATACACCGCGGTCAACACCACAGATACCAAAATGTCTCCATGGTTCCCATACACCATGGCAACACAAGATACTTTAAATTTTCCCATGGCGCCTACACACCATGGTAACACAAGGTACCTCCTACTCAATGACATGATCACGGTCGAATTGTGATAACGAATAAACATGGAACACGTGGCTAACATCTAATTCGCATATTGTCTAGAGAAAATTCCCTAAGAGAGATAGTACCTTGGACCATCTCCGGAAGTTCTCTGTCCACTGCATTGGTTAGTTCGTACATTCGGCCCGAGTTCTGTGGCCTTAGCTTCGCAGCTACCTCAGGACAGTTGACACTGATGTGCCTAGGCTTCCCACAACTGTAGCATACCCATCTCTCTGTAGTTTTCTCGGGACAGTTTGAGATAATATGTCCTGTCTTCCGGCATCCGTAGCAAACCCGTCTACCACTACAACTACCAGAATGATACTTCCCGCAATCAGGACATGGTCGGAACTCTAGCATTCTGGAATTGTTCTGCTGCCCCATCTGAAATGGCCTTTTACTGTCTCTTGGAGAGTCACTCCATGGAGCTTCTCTCTTCCGCGAGGAATTTCCATGGCTAACCACGTCACGATCTGGACTGCTACTGTCGGGTTTTCGGGATCTACGCAGCTCCTTCAGATTCCGCTCAATTAGCCGGCATGATTCTACGGCTTGAATCAACTCCGTAAACTGTTGAGATATCAGCCTTTCCCGTATCTCGTACTTCAGCCCGTGTATCAGTATGTTTGCCATACTGCTTTCATCACCATTACGCCTCAGGTGTGATGAATAACGTGATAGATAAGTAAACCGGGCAAAGTAGTCATCGAAAATCTCCTTGTGCCCTTGTCTAATGCGAAGGAATTCTGCCTCCTTGGTCACTTGTATCGATGGAGGAAAGTATTGCTCGTTGAACATCTCCAGAAATTTCTCCCAGGTAACGGGACAATAGCACGTTCGTAGTGTTTCCGCCATGACCCTCCCTCTATAAATAGCCAAGCCCTCTTCATAACTTTTTCACACCAGAACTTGCTTAGCATTTGGAAATCTTGGAGAGCTTGGAGAGGAGAAGGAGTCGGGGGAAATTTGTAGCGAAGCTCTGAGTAAGTTCTTCGGTATCGAGTCTTAAGTTCTAGTTTTCGATTTGGTAGTTATAGTAGAAATGTTGTTTTGATCTTTAATCTTCTAAGTTAGTTTAGATATCATGTTTTAAGGTTAAATATGATATATATTTCGAAAATCATGTTGGAGTAGGAGTTATGTCAAAATTCTGGAAGATTAAGGTCAAAGTAACGAAGTGCTGGCGAAATTCCGCCGATTAGGGGTCAGGGGTAAAATGACCATTATGACTAAAAATGTCTGTCGTAATGATAGATCCTTAACAAGTACGTTGTTATATTGATAGGATATCCCTGATTACGTTCTGATCTACTGTCGTACCGTATTCCGACAGAAATATCGTCTACCGTCACCGAAGGTACGAACGTACTGTAACACTAACTCTGATGTTTATGGTATGTATATATGTGGTATGTGTGTTGTATGTGTAGAGTTGTTATACTGTTTGAGTGCATATAGTGGTTTGAGGATATGTCTAAATGCTGGGGGAATATGTCTGTATGCTGGGGGCAATCTGTCTGTATGCTGGGGGCAATATATCTGCATGCTGGGGGCAATACATATGCATGGGTTGTGCTAAAGTGATTGTATGTGCTGTTGATATTGTTAATGCACTACTAAAAAAACTGTTTTTGCGGAGGAAAAATTCCTTCACAAAAAAGCTATTTTCCGTCGCAAAATTGGTTTGCGGCGGAAAAAGTTCCGTCGCAAAAATGGGCCTCGCAAATCATTTTGCGGCGGAAAAGTTCCATTTTCCCTTGCAAATTTCTTGGATTTTGCGATGGAAAAAGGTTTGCCTCACAAAATCCAAGATTTTGCGAGGGAAAATTTGTTCCCTCGCAAATCCTGGAATTTTGCGAGGGAATTTGTAATTAAAAAAAGGGATAGGATATTTTCACTACCAATGTCACTACTACTTTTTCATTGTTAGATCAGAATCTCAATAGGATAGAGAAATAATAAATGTAGATGAGATTTTGATCTAACGGTGGAAAAGTGGTAGTGACATTGGTAATGACCAAAATTGGTAGTATCCCTTAAAAAAAAGGAGGATCTTTCACATTCAATGGTTCAGATCTCACACGTTGGCCTATATAAACCCAACTATGGGTATTGATTTAGGCAATATATATTATAACCATAGACATTGTCTGTGTCTTATAATTCCATAGTTATTATAGTAGTGGAGCTTCCTGAACTCCAAGATCTGAGAGGAGGTGAGGGGTCGACTTGACTGCTTGTTCATGGATACCTATGGCCTTCGCAAATCAAATGAAAGCTTAAACCTATGGCCTTCGCAAATCAAATGAAAGCTTAAATATATGGGTAGGTCAAGGGTCTACATGAACTTGGAGACAGGTCACCTTGATCCTTTTTTATATTGGACTGAAGGAAGCTCCACAATCATATTTTATCCCAATTAAAAGGTATAATTATCTATGCAATAAGGGTGTCAATAGAGGTTAAGTCTAGCGAAAGGGATTAACTTCTCACAACTTGGTGAGCTAAAGTTTGAATCCCTATAGAAAGAGGTATTCAAATTTAGTGTCCCGTGACAGGCGATAGTGCCTCAAACAGGCTTGCAAAAGAATACATGTATTTATCAAAACAATCATCTATAATAAGTTTTGAGATAATGGATATATATATATATATATATATATATATATATATATATATATATATATATATATATATATATATATATATATATATATATGTTACGGATTTTATATAAGGCCCATTAGTGATGCGGCCCAATAACAGGTACATCTATCATGATCACTAGCAGATCAGATAAGATCATAGCCAACCTACAATCAAGAAGATAATCAAGGGAAATCTCTATCACAAATAGAGGGCCCATGAGCCCAAGACCAGCAGGTACGCTCTATACATAAGAGTTAAACCCTAAAGGTACACATCTTCTACGCTCTACTCTCTCTCAATTGCATATACTGCACACAGAGCACACACCCCACTCCCTTTGGCTAAACGCCTCCATTAATCCTCGAACTACGTGGACTTTGATCCCTCTTCAGGGTACGTAGGCCCTAGGAATCGCTCCTAGGTCAAGTCCCAATCAACATCAACATCCTAGCCCCTCCGGGCTAGACAATCTATGTTCTACACCAGAACAGTGTCGCCGTCCGTGGGGACTCGATAAATTTCGATTCCTACGACCAAAGATGGTCAATACCAGAAGCAGCAGTCCGATGCCTTTGCACGAGCAGTTCCTGAAAATACACAGCAGCAAAATCAAGAATCGTAGCAGCCTCTGAAGGGATTCAGAGAAACAATTGTTGTTTGAGCAACGACTTTGGTTTTGAGCTGCTTCACATGGGTTTTCTTTTAACTCTCCATGTCTCTACATGACGAGAAGATAGTTGGAAGGATCACCAGGATCTCTCTTTGGGAATTCTTTTAAGAGAGGGTGTGTATCAGATAAGCTGGGCAATTGAGCAATGTGGAATGAAGGATCGTCATCCTCTCTCCTGGAAACCCAGACTTTCCAATTCTGGTATAAATTTAGATGCCCTATTCTCATGGGTTTTCTTTTTCTGTTTCTTCGTGTCTTCACATGATGAGAAGATAGTAGGCAGGATTCTCATCCTCCCTCCTCAAGGATCGTCATCCTCTCTCCTAGAAACCCAAACTTTTCAATTCTGGTATAAATTTTTGAGCTGGGCAATTGAGCAATGTGGAATGAAGGATCCTCATCCTCTCTCCGTGGGAATCTAGATTAGAGCAGGATTCTTATCCTCTCTTCTTGAAAACCTAGATTTGAACAGGATTCTCATCCTCTCCTCTTGGGAACCAGATCTGAGCCATCTTTTCTCCTTGGGAACCCAAACTGGGCAATTCTGGCATAAATTTAGATGCCCTATTCACATGGGTTTTCTTTCTCTGTTTCTTCGTGTCTTCACATGATGAGAAGATCCCTCCTCAAGGATCGTCATTCTTTCTCCTGGGAACCCGGACTTTTCAATTCTGGTATAAACCTAGATGCCCTATTCTCATGGGTTTTCTTTTTCTGTTTCTTCATGAATTCACATGATGAGAAGATAGTAGGCAGGATTCTCATCCTCCCTCCTCAAGGATCGTCATCTTTTCTCCTGGGAACCAGACTTTTCAATTCTGGTATAAATTTAGATGCCCTATTCTTATGGGTTTTCTTTTTCTGTTTCTTCATGAATTCACATGATGAGAAGATAGTAGGCAGGACTCTCATCCTCTCTTCTTGGGAACCCAGATGTGAGTCATCTTTTCTCCTTTGGAACCCAAATTTGAGTAGGATTCTCATCCTCTCTTCTTGAGAACCCAGATTTGAGCAGGATTCTCATCCTCTCTTCTGGGGAACCCAAATGTGAGTCATCTTTTCTCTTTTAGAACCCAAATTTGATAGGATTCTCATCATTTCTTCTTGGGAACCCAGATTTGAGCAGGATTCTCATCCTCTCTTCTGGGGAACCCAGATGTGAGTCATCTTTTCTCTTTTGGAACCCAAATTTGATAGGATTCTCATCCTTTCTTCTTGGGAACCCAGATTTGAGCAGATTCTCATCCTCTCTTCGGGGAACCAGATGTGAGTCATCTTTTCTCCTTTGGAACCCAAATTTGATAGGATTCTCATCCTCCCTCCTTGGCGTACCCCGGTTACACCAAATCTGGTTAGGACCCCGGCTCTGCCAAAGTTTTGAAAACGGACCCCGGTTATACCGAATTTGGTTAAAATCCCGGCTCCGAGTAAATTTGAAGGCATACCCCAGTTACACCAAATCTGGTTAGGACCCCGGCTCTGCCAAAGTTTTGAAAACGGATCCCGGTTACACCGAATCTGGCTAAAATCCCGGCTCCGAGGAAATTTGAAGGCATACCCCGGTTACACCGAATCTGGTTAAAATCCCGGCTCCGAGTAAATTTGAAGGCATACCCTGTTACACCAAATCGATTAAAATCCCGCTCGCCAAAGTTTTGAAGACGGACCCGGTTACACCAAATCCGGTTAAAACTCGGGCTCGTGTTGCACCGGCAATCCCACCAAGTCTATTTACATGTATGAATCCGAGAAATAATAAACGGGAATCTCTGTTCGAGTATCTCAACCTGGAATCTCGGTGTTAGAGTATGTAAACCCAGAATCTTGGTGTTAAGTTAAAACCCGAATCTCGGTCGCATGCAAGCAATCCCGACAATCACGAACAATCTGATCCGGGTTGGTAAATCAACACATTCCGGCAGCTCAAAGACCTGACCTACCGGTCTGGGGGGCAACAGAACGGATAAACGAGTCCAGAGTTACGACACCCATAATGGACAAACGAGTCTCGGGTTACAACACCCAGAACACAGTAAACCCGGTTACGCTGAATCCAGTTAAAACCGGGCTCTGTGCCAAGTCTTGCCAGAAACAAAAAGACGGACCCCGATTACACTGAATCCAGTAAAAATCCGAGTTCCATGAAAAATCTTGAAGGCGGACCCCAGTTACACCGAACCTGGTTAAAATCCGGGCTCTGTGCCAAGTCTTGAAGAAGGACCCCGATTAAACCAAAGCTGGTCAAAATCCGGGCTCCGTGTAGAGTTTTGCCAGATAAAGTCATACGGTTAAATCCACGTTTCCATAACCATTTCAAAACTGGGTAACACTGAAAGAACAGTTAAATCCGCCTTTCCATGGTCAGTTCGGAACTCGGATAAACCGGCCGTGTTCCCTAGTTGGAACCCGGATACATTGAACAAAGGATGCCGAGGGCCATCGAACCCGGCTTTTCAGTTAAGCGAAGTTGTCACCGTAAGCTTTTGCAACTCGGTCACTTCCAAGACTTCCTTAAATGACACGAGGCCGCTATCATCAGCCCTTGTATTGACACCGAGGTCCATAAGCCCGGTAACCGACACCGAGGCCCATACACCCGGTAAATATTTTGATGCATCAAAATTGACACCGAGGCAAGAAGGCGGATAGTCATACCGAACCCTGATCAGGTCCAAATGCTTGAGCTGATGTCGTCCTGGCGATACCGATCAAGCATGTGACAATTCGCCCTTGTTTTGGTTACGGGAAGACGACTCCTTGTTCAAAAAGTACACACAAAACTGGCACCATACGCCGGAACAAAAGGAAAATGAAAAATACAAAAAACTTCAAGCCGTAGATCGACATCATGACACTTCACAAGACGCAGGACACCACCCCGGCTCATCGGACCTTGCGGCGTTACCACGCACCCAGGGAAAGAAGATCAGCAAATTCTAGCCCGACACAGACGTCGGAGACGGCGATACTCTGACGATCCGGCCAAGACATCGTACACCCCCGCAAACCCAAAACCTTGAACTACCGGGCCGGGGGCATCTGTTACGGATTTTATATAAGGCCCATTAGTGATGCGGCCCAATAACAGGTACATCTATCATGATCACCAGCAAATCAGATAAGATCATAACCAACCTACAATCAAGGAGATAATCAAGGGAAATCTCTATCACAAATAGAGGGCCCATGAGCCCAAGACCAGCAGGTACGCTCTATACATAAGAGTTAAACCCTAAAGGTACACATCTTCTACGCTCTACTCTCTCACAATTGCATATACTGCACACAGAGCACACACCCCACTCCCTTTGGCTAAACGCCTCCATTAATCCTCGAACTACGTGGACTTTGATCCCTCTTCAGGGTACGTAGGCCCTAGGAATCGCTCCTAGGTCAAGTCCCAATCAACATCAACATCCTAGCCCCTCCGGGCTAGACAATCTGTGTTCTACACCAGAACATTATATGACCTAATATTGTGTGGTAATGACGACTCAAGTCGTATGTATATCTTTTCTAAGGCATATATGACCTTAAGTATGGGTCCACAATATTTTAGGTTCGATCGTTTATATTCCGTCTGGCTAATTCTTGTTAATTAGTTAGTTGGGTGGTGTGCTGGATCATGATCTTTTATAATATATCTTTGTGGACTTGCTGATGATTAATTATACAATTATTGTTTACATTCTTTTATAGCAGGAGACCAGCTCGTCTGTATGTATATGAATACTTACAATATTGTCTTGATCTATACGCCCTATTGGCTATGTGGGATTTAGATTAGGATTGTGTAATACCAACTTTTCACGTTTGGTATTGAGAAATCGAATTGGGTAATGAACATTTCAAGACTAAATTGGATTTAGTTTTGATCTTCTGGTGAGGTCCGATCCAAGCAAATCATGGCTGTTGTTTCATGCCTAGCTTTTCTCTTCAGTTCTTCATTTGAAGCGCCCACATTGGCTAAGACTTTACCATCACGAATGAAAGAAGACAAGGGCAATTGTGTCTTTTCGTTTTTAAATCTTATTTATGTAATATTAATAAAATGTTCTTCAGTTGTTTTTTTTGGTCGAAAGCTTTTCAGCTTCGTTCCTTATTTATAAAATAAAGTGCAAAATACTCTAGACACCATTTTATTTTTCCTTAATTGCTCAAATCTCTCATCTACTTTGAAAACATACATTTAAGTCCAAACCCTTATTTTGCCTACCATTGCCTACCTCTCTCAATACCGTTAGATTATAATCTCATCCAACAATGGAAATTTGAAGGATAAAATAAACCATTTTACCCCTTTCTCTCTCCCACCACCTCCCACGCTCTCTCTCTCTCTCTCTCTTGTAATACCCTAAAAAATTGTATTTATGATAAATATCATAAATTAGGAAATAATACCTATTGAAAATAGTTGAATATGTGGTTTCAAAAAGAATGTTAAATTTATCTTATTTTCTAAAGGAAAATTTCTTGGAAATGAGGAAAAATTAATAGTGTCAGAAATGACCAAAATGCCCTCATGAGCATAAAATGACTTAAGGAAATTATGAAAAATCCTTAGAGGCAATAAAATAATTATTAAAAATTAGAGAGTATGTTGTCTATAATTTAGACAATTTTTTGGATTTATTTCCTTGGAAAATAGTGAGGGAAAAATAAAAAATTATTTCGGGATCATTATTGACCCCGTGATTTTTGATATTTTATGTAAAGAAAAAAATACCAATGTAAGTCCAATAGTTGTGAGATAATGGTTAATTTTAAATAATAAAATTATGAAAAATTATTGTGGGGTTAATTAAATAATTATTGGCTAATTATTTAAGCTCAAACAAGTGAATATTCAAGGATAATTATGTAAAACCCTATAATTAGTGGTTTATGGCTAAAATTAGCATAAAATATATTTGATAATTAATTGGAAAATATGAAGAAAAATATGTGAGATTAAGTAATTTTAAGCCTAAATCCAAGTATGGACCAATAGGAAAATTTTGTAAAAAAATTATATAAAAAAATTATTAAATAATTATTTTATATAATATTAATTAATTAAAATAATAATTATTATAAATAAATAAATAAATAAAGGGCAGCCGAATTTTGAGAAAAAAAAAATGGGATAAGATTGAAGCAAAATAATATCATGATATTTTGTTGCAAGTTGCTATATAAAATTAATAAAAAGGCATATTCTATGGAATATTCTGTAAAAAGCAAATACGTTAAATGACCACCGATAGAGATTAAATCCTATCTAGAAAACCATGAACAAGGTTTCTAAGGTCAGAGTATATTATGGACAAGTGTAATTTTATCTCGGAGTAGTAAACTATCTCCGAAGCGATTTCCGTAACCGGCGGAACAGTTAGGGAATAAGACGAAAATCTTCAGCGGAACCGACAACACCCTGAATGAGATCAAAAATTTAGTTGAACCAAGTATCTTGAAAGAGGAAGAAGAGATCTTCAGGGCTATGTTGGTGGTTTTCTAAGTTTCTTCAAGATTACGCGATTCGAACACTGATCAGGGGATTTTATCGGTAAAATCCCATAAAGCAAAATGAAAGGAGAAGAAGAGGCCAACAAGGCCATACTCTTGGCCAAGTATTTCGCATGGAGGAGAATGTGCCACCTCCCAAACCCTAATTTCCATGGTTAGAATTGAAAGTGAAGTTTGGAGAAAATTACCTAAGTTGGCCCATTTTTCTTCTATAAATAGCACCTCATTCCTCTTCATTCTTCACACCAAAACCACTCTTAGAAAGTGTAGAGAGAAGTTAGAGAGAGGAGCTCTGGGGAAAGTTGTAGCGAAGTTCTTCAACGGGTAAGTTCTTCGGTTCTAGTCATTAGTTCAATAGTTCTTGAAGTTCTAGGGTAGAAGTTGTTTTGATCTTTAATCTTCCAGTATGTTTTAGATATCATGTTTTAGGATTAAATATGATATTTATTTTGGAAAATATGTTGGAGTAGGAGTTATGTCAAAATTTTGGAAGATTAGAGTCAAAGTAAGAAGTGCTGGCGAAATTCCGCCGATTAAGGGGCCAGGGGTAAAATGGTCATTTATGATTGAAATGTCCGTCGTAATTAGATCCTTAAGAAATGCATTGTTATCTTGATAGGATATCCCTGATTACGTTCTGACCCGTTGTCGTACCGCTGTCAAACGTACCGTTTTCCGTCAATGAAGGTACGTTCGCGTACTGTAACACTAACTCTGATGTTTATTGTATGCATATATGTATATTTCCTGTACTCTGACTGTACTATTGTCTGTCATGCCTATTGTCTGTCATGCCTGTAGTCTGACTGTACTCTTGTATGTCATGCCTATTGTCTGACTGTACTATTGTATGTACTCCGACTGTATTATTGTCCATTGTGCCTTAACTTTACTCCGACTGTACTGTTATTGCCGTGCATATATATTCATGTACATTTCTCATTGTGCCTTAACCTTACTCTGACTGTATTGTTATTGTCATACATATCTGATATGTATACCTTATGTCTGACCGTAGTAAATATTGCCAAAAGTCTATGAATATCTGTCGTACATATACAGTGTATATAAACATGAGGTTAACCGTTACCTGAGATCCGAATGCATCGGATCTCAGCCCTTAATATAGCTTTAGGGTCAGGAGGACCGAGGAGAGAGGAAAGCAGCAAGCTTAGAGACTCGGCTACAGATCGTCTTTTGTTGCCACAACGTAGGGATCGCTAGGGAGACACTTCTGATGTATATTACTTTTGAAACACTCTTGTACCGCTGTTTAAACCAGCAAGACATGCCACCGTGGTATTTTGAATATATATGTCAGTTACTCAATCACTCCGGTTGTAATACCCGGATTTTATTATCTGGAATATTATAAATAAATTGGATATTGCTGATAAGTGAAGTTTTGATCTCCAGACTTATGTAATTATAGTCTATTTTTCTAGGTTGATTTCTGTAGGAAATTAGAGAATTTAAGGGCCAAAGTGCCAAAATGACGAAAATGCCCCTAGGGGACATTAATGACTTAGGAAAATTGTGAAAAATCCTAAAAGGCAGTAAAATGACCAAGTAAATTATGTGAGGATATTATCTCTAATTATGGTAATTTAATAAATTATGAACTTGGAGAAATTGAATAAGAATGTTCAAAAAGTAATAAAAAGACCAAAATACCCTTGTAAATTATAGAATAATGCAAGAGGCATGGAAATTCTAATGTTAATACAAGAGTATGAAGGTAATGAGGTGTTCTAGGTAAGAAAATTATCAACTTGTGATAATTAAGTAATATTGGGCTAATTACTTAAGCATAAGCAAAGGAAATTCACAAGTAATTATGTAAAACCCTAAAATTAGTGGTTTTTGTTTTAAAATTTGTAAAAAAATGTTTACTAATTAATTGGAAATTTATGAGAAAAATAGTTGAGTTTAGGTATTTTTAAGCCTAAACACATGAATGAACCAATTGGGTAATTTTGTGGAATTTTTGGAAAAATTAAATAAGTAAATAATTAATTATATATATATATATATATATATATATATATATATATATAATAATATAAGGGGCCAGCCGAATTTTTCCCCAAGAAAAGAAAAAAAAAAAGAGAAAAAAAAAATGGAAACTTAGTTTATAAGTTTTGTTATGGACCTAGTCAAGGCCCACTATCCCACTATCCCACTATCACAACCCACTAGCTGTGGGACCCAGCCAGGACCAGGGCGGTTTGCACGATCCTGGGACACGCACAACGTGGGAGCCATCTACATATAGAGCGTGAACCTAAAGGATCATCTTCGACAGATTATCTACACATTATCTTCTACATCTATCTTCTACAACTGGCTCACGCTCCGCTATTCACGCACACCGTCACAGAGCATACAGACTCCCTTTCAGCTAAACGCCTCATCCATCAATCCTCGAACTACGTGACTTTGATCCCTCTTCAGGGTACGTAGGCCCTAGGAATCTCTCCTAGGTCAAGTCCCCATCAACATCAACATCCTAGCCCCATCAGGGTTAGGGTTCTGGTTCTACGCCAGAACAGTGGCGCCGTCTGTGGGGACTCGGTAAATTTCTGATTCCCGTGACCAAAGATGGTCAATAATTCCAAATCCTAAACGACAAACGAAGGATCATGGAGTTTTGTAGTTAGGGTTTGTGGAGATTGAAAACCTCTAAACCCGAGATTTTCAGAGAAAGGATAGGGATTAAAATGTCCCTATAATAGCGTGGATCACTTTCGGTTTTTATTCTCTCTTTACGGCGAAGAAAAGGAAAAGCAGGCGTACGTACGAAGGGAAGCAATAGCATCATTTCTAATCGTTCAGACTTTGGCAAAGAGGACGGAAAGATCCGGCGATCTACTTCGCTCGTGGATTTCTTCTGGGTTGTAACGATTAAGGTTAAATCACACATTGAGTTCGATTCTATTCTCCTTCAGCGGCATGATGCTAAGCGTCTTGCCACCATCGCAATGCTAAGTTAGCGGCTAAATTCCGAGTGTTTTGATGCTACGATGGCGGTTTGAGCAATTAAAAGCAGAAAATTGATTTCGGGAATTGGTGTTTCTGTGAGAAAAGTGGAAGGACCCTAAATCGCGAATTTTCAGGGCATTTGATTTACATCTCCAGCCCCTACTTTCATCTCTCATCGTTGCAAATTGCCATAAGAGGTTTGGAAATATGCTCCGATGATGAATGTCGTTCTCTGGCTGAAGGTCGATCTCCTCCAGGGCCGAGTGATATACCCCAACGATGATTTCCGTCAATCTCCTTAGGAACCTGTATAACTGCCATGTTGCCGAGATTGGGATTGTCTTCAACGTATAGAGATGAGCAATGTTCGGATTTCAGTGTTCGGATTTCAATTGCGGCAGATACCTGGACCAGGATCAATGGGCGAGGTTCGACATGCCAACATGCCGAAGATACCGTGAGATGCCAAGGTGCCTGAGATACTGTGATCCCCATCAACGTTGATAGCGCCTCTCCGAGATCCATATATGTGAATCTGTGTTATTGCCGGGTTCATCTTCTTGGATGTCGGGAACCTATCCTTATCCGAAGATGCCGAGGTACTTGAAGTCGTCTTGGGTAATTGCCGAGATAACTCTCTAACGTCGTCCTGGGTGAATGCCGAGATTATCGTCGTGATATGCCTGAGTTGAGTATTCCGGGATTAGATGTCGGTTATTATGGGAGAGCCGAGATTCCAAGGCCGAGGTATGTCCTTCGAAGCCGGGATACAATGTCGGTTTCCTCTACCTCTGAAGTCATCGTCCGAGATCGATCAGTCCAGCATAGAAATGATACTGAGACTGCAAAGATGAGGTGCCAAGATATACATTCCGAAATGGGAATGCCGACTATTATGGAAGAGCCGACTTTCCAATGCCGAGATTGCCAAAACCTCCAGATGTGAGGAATTACTTGGTGCCTGAGGACATGCCCAACGGTCATCATTGGGGGAATAAATGGTGTAGAAGCAGAGCAGAGGGATGAGGAGTCTTCCATTGGCTTGCCTTGGCCAACAATGTTGAGATGAATTCAGGTCCTTCGTTAGCACAAGCAAGGACTTACAGTTTTCAATGGAGGTACTTTTCTTCATGCTTATGTCATCCCTGGTTCCTCTGGTATGCTTCCTTTCCACTCCTATTTTTTTTGTATCTTCTCTACTATTTCCTCAGAAAACTTGGGCAGAAATGGAAACACATCTTTTCGTTATTGCAACGCGTTCTTGCTTTACTGAGGTTTGGTGAAGCCATCGCTGGTCCATACTGCATGTTTTATTTTATGCCATGGGGATGCAACTCCGCATATGGCATGTTTTGATTTAGTGGGCATCATTGTAACAATGACAAACTATCATATGGTACCCTGTCTGAATTTTTCTTTGCTTTAAGAAGCGTTAGCATTATATCAAGAGAATGCAGGGTACATAGTCTACAGATGGAAGTAATGCCGTTTCTGGAATTTACTGCCACGCCTAATGGAAATTCACGCAACTTGCCTGGATGGTCAGCTTGGCTGGATGTGCTTGAACGATTTGCCTGCGTTTGGGCCATTTAAGTAAGGCTCGCAAGCTACTTTGCAGCAGGTGGAGCCTTTTTAGTGAGGATGACAGGGAGGCCTTGTATGGCCATGATGGGGAGTCTATGCCTCTCTGCATTCAAAGACATTGCTTTGGAAGGTTTGGCTGGATATGATTGATTGCCATGGCAAAATTGGGGATCTTGATGAAGCTCACACAAGGAAGATTCGAGCACCTAATTTGCCAACAAGAACGCTTCAAGTCTTGAAGACGGCTTCATCGGAGAGCTCGACTTTTTCTTCGAGCCCTAGGTGCTACATCCGAGGAGTGCACTTGATGTCGGCCTGGGATGCCTTGACTGTTAGAACCGGGTTTGAGTGGTTAACTCCATCCGAGGTGAAGTATGAACCGAGGTCCTGATACGCCGAGGTATAATGTTGAAATGCCGAGAATCCTCTGCTCGTATTCGTTGTTATCAATAGTGGGAAATCTTCAAATATTCCTACAAGACTTTGTTCCGATAATGATTCATTGTCAATCAGCAGCCTGTGATCCCTCCACCGTTCAAAGCAAAATTTATCGTCGCTTCCGTGAATCCACCGCGCCGTGCCCTTTCGCTTAAGGCCCATGGGCCAACTCGGCACTGGAGTGGGCAAGGCCAGCATGATTCAAGATTCGACCAACTCGCTGAAGTCCAAGCTTTTGTTGCATGGCTTGGAGCAAGCACACAAGACTTTGGGAAATCAACGGTGGTTAATTTTTAGTAAATTTGCCTTCTTCTTGTGAGCAAGCGGGCGCTGTTGGGTGAAGCTGCTTTTTAATCAAACGGGCTATTCAATCATGGAACTGGAGTCGTTTCTAAAGAAAACACTAAAGAACGGGATATCAGCTTCCATGTCTCAAGTCAAATGGATCATCCATTTAATATTTGCAGATAGTAATCTTTGTTATGATACCTTTCTTATACGTCGAGGACCGAGTTCCATGGTTGTCCTTGCTATGACTCTCGGCGGAATATCCCGGACTCGCTTCCTAGATTTGCCAAGCTCTAACTCGCTTGGTGCATCTCTCGAGTTACACCACAAGATTCCTTGTTGCATCTTTGGAGTCTCGCTTATTCATGCCGAGATGCTTCAGTGGTGGATGCACACATTGCCGGCTACACCAAATGCGGTTAAAATCCCGCTCCGTGTAATTTGAAGGCGGACCGGCTACACCAAATCGGTTAAAATCCCGCTCCGTGCGAAGTTTGAAGGCGGACCCTGCTACACCAAATCAAGTTAAACTCCCTACCCGTGCGAATTTTTGAAGGCGGACTCTGCTACACCAAATCGGTTAAAATCCTACCCGTGCGAATTTTTGAAGGCGGACCCCTGCTACACCAAATCAAGTTAAAATCCCTACGTGTGTAAAGAAACTCTCGCCGAGAGCATTGATTCAATCTCCTCAAATTGCTCTAACGACAAAGACATGAACGAAAGAGCGAATACGGTGGTCACCGAACCCTGGTCGTAATTCAAATACAGATCGAAGGCTAAACCCGCTTTTTAGTCTGGAGGAAGTTGTCTCCGAAGAGCTATCGCAGCCGGACGCTTCCTAACTTACTCCGGATATCAAGCTTAACCGTCATGCCGACCCCGATCAAAGTCAAATGTTCTGACGCTTTGGTGAAAACCAAACCCGGGCAGTGACAACTTCCCTTTATCCTAGGATGACCCTGGCCAACGAACTCGGAATTATACGAGACGCTTAGAATATCGACCCTCACCACTTTACGGTTTCAATACCGGATGCACTTTCGCACTTTCGCAGATTCTGCATATCACATCTATGACCTTGGCTGGCCACTTAATAGTACTCAAAAACAAATGAGTTCACTATATCGCTCATCGTGGACACGGATGAAACATTACATTAATGAAAAGAAGCGGACCCTGTTACGATTAATACGATTCTGATACAGGGCTCCGTGCAAGGATCATCGAACCCGGCACCAAGCGAAGCCGCCAGTTGTCAATAACCGGGATTAAAGCAAACTCGAACAAGCATTTGAAATGAACAAACTCCACAGTTTGCGCACACTGGATATAGCTCGGCCAAGTCCGTATGGCGCAGTCAATCAAACAACTAACCTCGGCAGTTCAGAGACCTGAACAACCGAGCTTGGGGGCAAATGTTATGGACCTAGTCAAGGCCCACTATCCCACTATCCCACTATCACAACCCACTAGCTGTGGGACCCAGCCAGGACCAGGGCGGTTTGCACGATCCTGGGACACGCACAACGTGGGAGCCATCTACATATAGAGCGTGAACCTAAAGGATCATCTTCGACAGATTATCTACACATTATCTTCTACATCTATCTTCTACAACGGTCTACGCTCCGGCTATTCACACCATCAATCCTCGAACTACGTGGACTTTGATCCCTCTTCAGGGTACGTAGGCCCTAGGAATCTCTCCTAGGTCAAGTCCCCATCAACATCAACATCCTAGCCCCATCAGGGTTAGGGTTCTGGTTCTACGCCAGAACAAGTTTTATTATTTTAATAATATAATTAATTAAAGTGAAATAGAGTGAATAGTAATAAGATAAATAGGAAACGGATCCTATCTGGAGATCTAGGAATGGGATTTCCAAAGTCAAGGTAAAATATTGATCAGTGGAATTTTATCTTCCGTTAGGTTTTTCCGGAAGTTAATTCTCAAGCCGATTGTGCATTTTCCTAATAAAACAAAATAAGGAAAAATGCAGTTAGGCACATTTTTGGATCTGAAGAAAATAAATTCTAACTCAATATCTAGAAATGAGTTTGAAATTATCTCGACATATTCGGAATCAGTGAATTTTTCTCCAGAAGTTGATGATTCCGAAAACGCGTTTCGTAACCGGACCCATACGGACACGTTTTTCGAGGAACTTCGGACTGACAGTTGGAGCCCTATATGGAATCAAAATTTAGGTTAACTTGAACATTTCTAATGAGTGAATAAATGTCTTCAAAGTTGTAAATCCAGAATTTTGAGATTTTTCCGAAATTACGCGAATCGGGTACCGATCGGGGAAATCGGTCTGGAAGGCTTTTGGAAGGTGACATGTGGCCACCTCCCATTGGCCAAGCCCTCTTGAATTTCGGCCAAGTGTGAAAGAAAAAAGGGAAGAAAGGGTTTTTTTTGAAAAGTAGTGTTTGACGGTCCAGATCGTTTCTCATAAAGTTGATCCGACGGCCGAAACCCTACCTCCTTTTCTGTAAACACCCCCCCTTCTCTTCATTTTCACACCATTTCACTTCTTCTAGCCGAAATCTAGAAGGAGAAAGAAGAGAGAGAAGCTCTGGAAAAATTTTGCAGAAGTCTTCAACGGGTAAGTCCTTCGGTCTTTAGCTCTTTAGTTCGGTAGTTAGTAGAATTGTTAGATAGATTTAGTAAGTAGGGAGTAAGATTCCTACTATTGTTTTTAGGCCTCATTGCATTGAAAAATGCCTGACGAGGTAAAAACTTGGTAGGGATCGAGTTCCTGAAATGTTGGAGATTTAAGTAGCGAAGTGCTGGCGAAATTCCGCCAATTAGGGATGGAAGGGCAAAATGGTAATTTTTACCTAAAATGCCAAATATAGTATCAAATCACTAATAAAAGCGATATTACTCTTATAGGACGTCAGAAATCCTAATTTTCTGCCGTTACGCTGTCCAACGTGCCGCTGTCGGACAAACCGCTGTTTTCCGTCAGAAAGTACAGTTTCCGCCAGAAACATCTACATACGTCAACGAAGGTACGGACGCATACTGTAACAATAATCCTATAGTTCTCATATACATATATGTCATGGATACGTTCATATACCGGCTCGCTAGTGGTCGTCGTTATACATACAAGCCTTGTACTGTTATAGACATGATAATACCGCTTTGAGTTTTCCTAGCGCCGAGGACACGTGATCGTGGCACGTGGTAATGTGCGTGCTATATTTGTGTAGGAATTTACATACCGCTTTATGCTTATGTCCCGTCTGTGTCACAATGTTGTTGTGTAGGACCTTACATACTGCTTCATGCTTATGTTCTGTCTGTGTCACACTTATCTGATGAGATGTTGATGTTATGTCATGAATATCTGTTGTCTATATACTGTTTTATTTGAGCATAAGGTTAACCGTTACCTGAGATTCAATGCGGTGAATTGAATCTCAGCTATAGCTTCAGGATCCGGAGGACCACGGATCGGTGTTAAGGACAAGCAGCAGGAGTAGGCTACCGGCCGGAGATATCTTATCGCTTTCCGTATTTACCTTTGAACAGTAGGATCACTGTAATGTCGATACTATGTTACACTATGGTTCATATTTTGTTATGATCAGTTACTCTTTCGCTCCATTGCTCTACTGTGATTGAAAAAAAAAATCCGCGTTTCAAAATGGGATGTTACATTTTTGGTATCAGAGCATGACATTCTGGCATGAATTTAACTATGTTACTACGAACAGTTTGGTGCCTAAGGCAAGGCTAGTCTACGTGGGTATGCCATTGAGTTGCCGTATAAGTCGGTGAGGCCCCCATGGTAGACACTTACCTGGCCATTCTGTTAGGATAACAGAGTTATGTTCAAAAAGCCTTTTAAATTTTGAGCACGTTTTGAAAATGAGTACTGATATGACCCTGGTGTGATATGTAGTGATGAACAGAAATGAAAATTCGTATACCCTCTATCTCTTAATAATGAGACGTAACGCTCGTAGATCCGTAGTTCCAGAGACGGCAGGACGAAGACGAAACCCTGATATTTCTAATGACCCCAAATCGAAATATGATCCTGACCCAGTGTGATACCCTGAGTCAATGGCTAGATGCCTTTAGAGACGGAGAAACTTGTTGGCTCAGATCATTCATCTGATGACAACAACATGGGATATACGATGTAACCATTGGTCATAAACCAGCTGGATGATGTAATATACGCTAGTATGTACATTACATATGAAAATATAGATGTTTTGACGCCATTTGTTGTGTTATTTTTCTGACACTTATCCGTTATTTGATATAAAGGAAAAGTCAAAACATGGCCATCATAAGAGGTACCGGTGCACCAAGAGGTAGGGGCCGAGGCAGAGGCCGAGGTCGAGGCAGACGAGGAGGCAGGCAGCCTCAAATGAACGCAATACCCGAACAAAATATTATACCAAACCAACCGGAACAGAACGAAGTACAAGAACTGAGGAGAACTCCCCAAGAGCAGAGGGTTATCATAGATGCTCTGTTAGCAAGACAAAATCAACAGGATGAAGAAGCCCAAAGGCAGTTAGAAGCACGACAACACGAGGAAGAGCGAAATGGGGAAGATGTCGATGACGATGACAATGAAGAAGAAGATGATGATGAAGAGGAGGAGGACGACGAAATTAATGGGGAAGATAATGAGTCTGAGAGATCCCAATCACCTCCACGACACAGGAGAAGAGAGAAAAACACTCAATACTGGGTTAACCAGTTCTGTAAGCTGAAGCCACCAACCTTCCGAGGAAAACTGGATATGGCAGAGGATTGGCTGAAAAGATTAGAGAAAGTATTCAAGGGGATTGACTGCCCGGAGAATCGCAAAGCCCAACTAGCGGTTTACCAGCTCGAAGGAGATGCAGACCGTTGGTGGGAAGTCACGGCAGAAACCCTACAGGCCGATTACTGTCCCGTGACATGGGAGAAATTTCTGGAGAAATTTCATGAACAGTATTTTCCTCCTTCGGTGCAAATGAACAAGGAGTCGGAATTTCTCCATATCCGACAGGGACAGGAGGAATCTTTCGACGATTACTACGCACGATTCACCAACTTATCCCGATACTCACCGCACCTGCGGAAGGGCAACGATGAAAGGAGTATGGTGAACATACTAATTCATGGGCTTAAATATGAAATTGGTGAAAGGCTCATGTCCCAACGATTCCAGAGTTTGACGAACGTGGTGGACACTTGTCGGATGACTGAACGCAATCTTAGAGGATTCCAGAGATCCAGGAACTTCAACAACAACAATGCTGGTCGAGGTGGAGTCAACCACGGGAATTTTCCACCAAAGAGGAAGGCGCCCTGGAATAACCCCCGAGGTGGAAACAAGAGGCCATACCAAGCTGGGCAACAGAACTATCCCAGACAGTCGGGATCTCAAACGTGCCCCAAATGCAAGAAGCATCACCCAGGCGTGAACTGTGAAGGGAAGCAGATATGCTTCAGATGTCAAAAGCCTGGACACTATAGCAGAGAGTGTACTGAGAAGATTGTGGAGGCGAGACCTCAGAGCGCAGGCCGCATCTTTGCACTAACAAACAAAGAAGCCAGACAGTCCCCGGAGATGGTCCAAGGTACTATTTACCTTAATGGAAATCTACTTGAGGCATTGTATGATTCAGGAGCCAGTCATTCTTTCATTTCCTATGATTGTGCAAGTCGCCTAGGAATGCATACCTGTAGTTTACCTTTTGATTTGGTAGTGTCTACACCGCTTGGTGTAAAGTCCTTAGCTTCTGATGCATGTATGAATTGTACTGCTAACGTGGATGGACGAGTTTCTAAAGTGGACCTTATCCGTCTACCTCTTCACGGAATCGACGTCATACTCGGTCTAAATTGGCTGACAACCAACGGTACGATGATCGACTGTGGCAAAAAGAAGATATCATTTCCCGGAGGGAAAGTTGAAGTGAGCCTGAACTTTCTCTCCGCTACAGAAGCTGATCGGTGTGTGAAGCAAGGATGTTATGCCTACATGGTATTCTTTTCGGTTAAAGCAGAAGCTGACCTTTCACTCCAGGATATCCCTGTGGTGAATGATTTTTCCGATGTATTCCCGGAGGATCTCACTGAGATACCTCCTATCCGAGAAGTGGAGTTCAATATTGAGTTGATGCCTGGTACAGGATCAATATCTAAGGCGCCGTATCGTATGGCTCCGAACGAGATGCAGGATTTGAAGAAGCAGCTGGAAGAGCTTTTAAAGAAGGGGTTCATTCGACCCAGTGCATCACCGTGGGGAGCCCCAGTGTTATTTGTGAAGAAGAAAGATGGAAGCTTCCGACTCTACATTGATTACCGTGAATTGAACAAAGTAACGATCAAAAACAAGTACCCACTTCCTCGGATTGATGATCTTTTGGATCAGGGGCATTATGAATTCCTTGTTATGCCATTCGGATTAACAAATGCACCTGCGGTATTCATGGATTACATGAACCGTATCTTTCGACAACACCTAGACCAGTTTGTGGTGGTGTTTATTGATGATATTCTCATCTATTCCAAGAGCAAAGAAGAGCACGAAGAACATCTGCGAAAGGTGTTAAGCATACTCAGGGAAAAGCGACTCTACGCTAAGCTGAGCAAATGAAAATTTTGGCTGCCGGAAGTGAAATTTCTGGGCCATGTGATATCTAGTGGTGGAGTTGCAGTTGATCCAGGCAAGGTGGAAGCAGTTTTGGACTGGAAGCTGCCAAAAACAGTGACGGAGATACGTAGTTTTCTGGGTCTGGCGGGATACTACCGCAGATTCATACGGGATTTCTCGCGTCTTGCCTTACCATTGACAAAGCTTACGAGGAAGAATCAACCCTTTATATGGGGAGATGATCAGAGGAGAGCTCTCGAACCGAGAGAGAGATTGACTTCAAGACCGGTGTTAATCATCCTGCATCCGGATGAGAAGTATGTTGTTTACGGGGATGCCAGGTGGGCAAGGGTTGGGATGTGTCCTAATGCAACAGGCGAGTGGTGGCTTATGCCTCTCGTCAGCTGAAGCCTCACGAGTTGAATTATCCTACACACGATTTAGAGCTGGCGGCTATCGTGTTTGCTTTGAAGATATGGAGGCATTACCTGTACGGTGTAACCGTAGAACTATATTGTGATCACAAAAGCCTGAAGTACCTGTTCGATCAACGAGAACTCAATATGAGACAGCGTCGCTGGATGGAGCTGATTAAAGACTACAACCTGGAGATCAAGTATCATCTGGGTAAAGCGAACGTTGTTGCTGATGCTCTTAGTAGGAAGACGGTGCAGGTGGCATACATGATGATGCAAGAGTAGAAATTACTGGAAGATTTCACAGATCTGAATCTATCCAATCAAATCTGCATGCGTTTGCACGCACCAGCTGGTGCCTATCTTGCTACTCTTCTTGCAAGTCAAGGGGAGTATGATCTGAGAGACGAAGTTGAGAAAGCTCAGAAGCAAGATGATTGGGCAAAAGAGATACGTGAGAAGATCACTCGAGGTGAGACCCAAGACTATGACCTATCACTTAGTGGTTTGGTCAGGTATAAGAAGCGAGTCTACATACCGCCGCCTGATGAATCGAGGCGGACGATAATGGATGAGGCTCATAAGAGTAAGTATACTCTACATCCAGGCATGGTCAAGATGTACCAGAGTATGAAATCCGAACTTTGGTGGCCCGGAATGAAGAAAGATGTAGCCGATTACGTGGCCAAGTGCTTGACATGTCAAAAGGTGAAGATTGAACACCGTCGACCCCCTGGTCTTTTACAATGACTAGAGCTTCCAGAATGGAAATGGGAGAACATAACCATGGATTTTGTGGTGGGTCTGCCCAAAATCAGAAATCATGATACAATTTGGGTAGTTGTTGACAGATTAACCAAGTCAGCACACTTTATTCCCATCAGTATCCACTATTCTCCTGAACGACATGAGATTTATATCAAAGAGATAGTGAGATTACATGGTGTCCCTAAGAGCATTGTCTCTGATCGGGATATGCGGTTCAAATCCCGTTTCTGGCAAGCGTTACATGAAGGTATGGGGACTAAGCTAAGGTTCAGTTCGGCTTATCACCCGCAAACCGACGGTCAATCTGAAAGAACCATACAAACGCTGGAGGATATGCTGCGAGCATGTGCCCTAGATTTCAAAGGAAGTTGGGATCGACATCTTTCGCTAGCAGAGTTTGCATATAACAACAGTTATCATGCTTGTATACAAATGGCCCCGTTTGAGGCATTGTACGGGTGGAAGTGTCAATCACCATTATGCTAGACAGATTCGTCTGAAAAGCAGTTACTTGGGCCGGATATGCTTGAGCTGACCTCTGAGCAGATCGCATTGATCAAGAAGAGACTCCTAGCAGCACATAGTAGACAGAAGAGCTATGCTGACAAAAGGAGGAGACCTCTGACGTTTTATGTCGGCGACCATGTATTTCATAAGTTATCTCGAGTAATTGGTGTCGGCAGAACGCTTAAGAGGAAGAAATTGAGTCCACGGTACGTGGGACCCTTTGAAATTTTGGCTAAGCGAGGAGAAGTAGCTTATCAGATAGCTTTACCCCGAATCGAGTAATCTCCACGACGTTTTCCACGTGTCGCAATTGAAGAAATACCAACCAGACCGTGATCATGTCATCGAGTACGAGGACGTTGAAGTACGGCATGATAATACCTTCGTAGTTGAGCCGGAGCAGATCATCGATCACAAAGAGAAACGGCTCAGGAATAAGACTATTCCCATAGTAAAGGTAGTCTGGAGGGGTTTGTCACCCGAAGAAGCGACCTGGGAAACCGAGAAAGACATGGAAGAGAAGTACCCAGAGTTCATGGCCTGAAGTTTAGTTGGGATAGATTAAATTTCGAGGGCGAAATTTTGTTTAAGGGGGGAAGAAATGTAATACCCGGATTTTATTATCTGGAATATTATAAATAAATTGGATATTGCTGATAAGTGAAGTTTTGATCTCCAGACTTGTGTAATTATAGTCTATTTTTCTAGGTTGATTTCTGTAGGAAATTAGAGAATTTAAGGGCCAAAGTGCCAAAATGACGAAAATGCCCCTAGGGGATATTAATGACTTAGGAAAATTGTGAAAAATCCTAAAAGGCAGTAAAATGACCAAGTAAATTATGTGAGGATATTATCTCTAATTATGGTAATTTAATAAATTATGAACTTGGAGAAATTGAATAAGAATGTTCAAAAAGTAATAAAAAGACCAAAATACCCTTACAAATTATAGAATAATGCAAGAGGCATGGAAATTCTAATGTTAATACAAGAGTATGAAGGTAATGAGGTGTTCTCGGTAAGAAAATTATCAACTTGTGATCATTAAGTAATATTGGGCTAATTACTTAAGCATAAGCAAAGGAAATTCACAAGTAATTATGTAAAACACTAAAATTAGTGGTTTTTGTTTTAAAATTTGTAAAAACATGTTTACTAATTAATTGGAAATTTATGAGAAAAATAGTTGAGTTTAGGTATTTTTAAGCCTAAATACAAGAATGAACCAATTGGGTAATTTTGTGGAATTTTTGGAAAAATTAAATAAGTAAATAATTAATTAAATAAAAAATATATATATATTAAATAATATAAGGGGCCAGCCGAATTTTGCCCCAAGAAAAGAAAAAAAAAAAGATAAAAAAAATGGAAACTTAGTTTATAAGTTTTATTATTTTAATAATATAATTAATTAAAGTGAAATAGAGTGAATAGTAATCAGATAAATAGGAAACAGATCCTATCTGGAGATCAAAGAATGGGATTTCTAAAGTCAAGGTAAAATATTGATCAGTGGAATTTTATCTTCCGTTAGGTTTTTCCGGAAGCTAATTCTGAAGCCGATTGTGCATTTTCCTAATAAAACAAAATAGGGAAAAATGCAGTTAGGCACATTTTTGGATCTGAAGAAAATAAATTCTAACTCAATATCTAGAAATGAGTTTGAAATTATCTCGACATATTTGGAATCAGTGAATTTTTCTCCAGAAGTTGATGATTTCGAAAACGCGTTTCGTAACCGGACCCGTACGGACACGTTTTTCGAGGAACTTCGGACTGACAGTTTGAGCCCTATATAGAATCAAAATTTAGGTTAAATTGAACATTTCTAATGAGTGAATAAATGTCTTCAAAGTTGTAAATCCAGAATTTTGAGATTTTTCCGAAATTACGCGAATCGGGTACCGATCGGGGAAATCGGTCTGGAAGGCTTCTGGAAGGTGACACGTGGCCACCTCCCATTGGCCAAGCCCTCTTGAATTTTGGCCAAGTGTGAAAGCAAAAAGGGAAGAAAGGTTTTTTTTTTTTGAAAAGTAGTGTTTGACGGTCCAGATCGTTTCTCACAAAGTTGATCCGACGGCCGAAACCCTACCTCCTTTTCTATAAATACCCCCCCCCCTTCTCTTCATTTTCACACCATTTCACTTCTTCTAGCCGAAATCTAGAGGGAGAAATAAGAGAGAGAAACTCTGGAAAAATTTTGCAGAAGTCTTCAACGGGTAAGTCCTTCAGTCTTTAGCTATTTAGTTCGGTAGTTAGTAGAATTGTTAGATAGATTTAGTAAGTATGGAGTAAGATTCCTACTATTGTTTTTAGGCCTCATTGCATTGAAAAATGCCTGACGAGGTAAAAACTTGGTAGGGATCGAGTTCCTGAAATGTTGGAGATTTAAGTAGCGAAGTGCTGGCGAAATTCCGCCAATTAGGGATAGAAGGGCAAAATGGTAATTTTTACCTAAAATGCCAAATATAGTATCAAATCACTAATAAAAGTGATATTACTCTTATAGGACATCAGAAATCCTAATTTGCTGCCGTTACGCTGTCCAACGTGCCGCTGTCGGACAAACCGCTGTTTTCCGTCAGAAAGTACAGTTTCCGCCAGAAACATCTACGTACGTCAACGAAGGTACGGACGCATACTGTAACACTAATCCTATAGTTCTCATATACATATATGTCATGGATACGTTCATATACCGGGGCTCTGCTTAGGGTCGTCGTTATACATACAGCCTTGTACGGGTTATAGACATGATAATACCGCTTTGAGTTTTCCAAGCGCTGAGGACACGTGATCGTGGCACAGGGTAATGTGCAGGCTATATTTGTGTAGGACTTTACATACTTCTTTATGCTTATGTCCTGTCTGTGTCACAATGTTGTTGTGTAGGACCTTACATACTGCTTCATGCTTATGTTCTGTCTGTGTCACACTTATCTGATGAGATGTTGATACTATTTTATTTGAGCATAAGGTTAATGATTACCTGAGATTCAATGCGGTGAATTGAATCTCAGCTATAGCTTCAGGATCCGGAGGACCACGGATCGGTGCTAAGGACAAGCAGCAAGAGTAGGCTACCGGCCGGAGATATCTTATCGCTTTCCGTATTTACCTTTGAACAGTAGGATCACTGTAATGTCGATACTATGTTACACTATGGTTCATATTTTGTTATGATCAGTTACTCTTTCGCTCCATTGCTCTACTCTGATTGAAAAAAAAAATATTCCGCGTTTCAAAATGGGATGTTACACCGGTGCTCTACTCTGATGATTTGAAATGATGTTTGAAAAAAAAAATTTACTGCTTGTGAAAAACGGGATGTTACATCTCTCCCCTCCGCTGGAAACCTAGATTACATTTTTTCATTTGCAGTTCAATATACCTAATATGTAATACCAGGATAAATAAAATGGCTGTTTTTGATAAGTCAGTATGTGGTTTCAATACCTGTGTTATGGTTATGTTATTTCCTAAGGAAAAATCTCTTGGAAATCAGGAAAAAATAATAATGCATCAAAATGACTAAAATGCCCTTGTAGAGCATAAAATGGCCTAGAAATATTATGATAAATTCTAAAGGGCAGTGAAATAATTATTAAAAATTAGAAGGAATATTGTCCTTAATTTAGAAAATTTAATAAATTATAACCTTGGGAAGATTAAAGGAGAAAATTCAAAATGTACTGTGGGGGCCATAATTGACCCCATGATTTTTTAATATTTTATGTAAAGCATAAAATACCAATGTAAGTCCAATAGTTGTGAGATGATGATTAATCCTAAATAAGAAAATTATCAACAATTAGTGAGGGATTAATTAAATAATTATTGGCTAATTGTTTAAACTCAAACCAGGGAATATTCAAGGTAAATTATGAGAAACCCTCTAATTAAATATTAATTGATAAAATTAGCATAAAATATATTTGCTAATTATTGGGAAAAGATTAAGAAAAATAAATGAGATTAAGGGTATGAAAATCACTAATCCTAAAAGATTACTAATCTTATGATTAAGAGCACTAATTAAACTTGTTAAATCAATGAGATAAATTAAATAATTACTAAGGGTTAAGATGTAATCTTGAAAAGTAAAATCAAAGGTTTAGAATTATTCTAGTAATTTTTGAAGCCTAAATCCATGTAATAAGAAATGGACCAATGGGAGATTTTCTTTCTAAAGAAATATTAGATAATTAAAAAAAATATAAATAAAGTTAAAACAGAAAAATAATATATATATATATATATATATATATATATATATATATATATATATATATATATATATATATATATATATATATATATATATATATATATATATATATATATTATAGCTGGCCGAAATTTTGAGCAAGAATGGATAAGAATGGAGCAATTAAATATCATGGTATTAATGTATTATAATATTAATATAATTGTGATATTGGTGTAAAAAGCAAATATGATAAATGACCACCGATAGAAACTAAATTCTATCTAGAAAACCATGAATTAGGTTTCTAAAGTCAGAGTATATTATGAACAAGTATAATTTTATCTCGGAGTAGACTGTCTCCGAAGTCATTTCCGTAATCGGCGAAACGATTAGGGAATAAGATGAAAAAGAAAAAGGAGCAGTTGAGGAAATGAAAACCAATGGAAAATAAATCATAACTCAAAATCCTTGGATTAGGTGGTAAACATCTGGACATATTACGAATCAGTGATTTTTTGTCCCGAAGATGTTGTTACCCGAAGCGATTTCCGTAACCGACGGCGTTTGTCCGAAAATCTTCGGCGAAATATGAGATACCCTGAATGGGATCAAGTATGATTTAGATATCATGTTTTAGGGGTAGATATGATATTTATTTCAAAAATATGTTGGAGAAAGAGATATGTTAAAATTTTGGAGAAATAGAGTTAAGGTAGCGAAGCTCTGGCGAAATTCCGCCGATTAGTAAAGATAGGGGGAAAATGGTAATTTGTACCTAAAATGCATGTTATGATGCTTATCACTGATAAATGTGATATTATCCCTATAGGATATCTGTGATCAGTACTGCTATTGTACCGCCGTCATTCCGCTGTTTTCCGTCAAACGTACCAGAATACCGTCAACAAAGGTACGGATGTGTACTGTAACACTAATCATGTGCTACTCATATACTTATATGTGATAGATACATTCATAGGCTAAGGCTCTGTTTAGGGTCGTCATTTATACATACAGCTTTACACGGGTTATAGTATTGGTAATACCGTTATGTTTTCCTAGCGCTGAGGACACGTGTTGTGATCGTGGCACTGGTTATGTGCAGACTGTTGTTGTTGGACTTTACATATTGCTCTGTGCTTATGTTTTGTCATTGTTATGATCATGCATCTGCTCTGTTCTTATGTAGTGATATGCTGCTGTTATGTTATGAATGTCTGTTGTCCATATACTGTTTTATTTGAGCATAAGTTTAACCGTTACCTGAGATCCAATAGGGTAAATTGGATCTCAGCTGTAGCTTCAGGGGCCGGAGGACCAAGGATTGGAGAGCGGGGCAAGAACCACGACTAGATCGTTGGCCGGAGATGTTCCTTTTGTTTATTTAGTTATTACATTTTGAGAGCAATAGGATGACTGTATCAATACAATGTTACACTATGGTTACTAATTGAATGTGATTCAATTACTCTTTCGCTCCAATGCTCTACTCTGATTGAAAAAAAAATCCGCTTTAAAAAAAGGGAAAATTACACTCAGGTCCCAAGGAAGGAAAAAAATTACAAAAAAGTCCATTGAAATCATAAAATTACAAAAAAGTCCCAAGAGAATTTTTGTTGTAAATACATATACATTTCGTGTTGTAAATACATACATTTTTTGTTGTAAATGGTTTGGGACTTTTTATATATTATTTGTACGGAATTTTTTAAATGTTGTTGTAAATACATACTTTTCTGTTGTAAATGGTCAGATGTTTAAATGTTATTGTAAATATATATTTTTCCTGTTGTAAATGGTTTGAGACTTTTTTCATTTCGTACAAATAATATCAAAAAAGTCCCAAACCATTTACAACAGGAAAAGTATATATTTACAATAACATTTAAACACCTGACCATTTACAACAAAAAAGTATGTATTTACAACAGAAAAAGTATGTATTTACAACAACATTTAAAAAATTCCGTACAAATAATATCAAAAAAGTCCCAAACCATTTACAACAGAAAATGTATGTATTTACAACAGGAAAAGTATGTATTTACAACAAAAATTCCCTTGGGACTTCTGGGTAATTTTGTGATTTCAAGGGACTTTTTTGTAATTTTTTTCCTTCCTTCGGACCTGAATGTAATTTTCCCTTAAAAAAATGGGATGTTACATAATCTCTGGGTTGGAACCCTAGATTCTTTTCTTTCTCCCAACGATGATCTTGTGAAGGTGAATTTCCCACAATTTTGAGCTTAATGTTGTTTACAAATCTGTCATACTACTTCTGTAGATCTATGGTTGATTGGGTTTATGATTTCGGAAGCGAGATTTTTGTCTTTTCCTGTTTCGGTGCTTCTATATGGATTGCATAATTTCTATGATTCATTTTTCTGGTGCCGATATTTGTGGTTGTGTGGATGTTAAAATGCACGACTAAAATTGTTTGCAGGCAAACAGTTTCATGGAAGGAGTGTCACACAAGGTTAGGCGACAGATTGAAAAGAGGTAGTAGAGACTGATCAGGAAGGTAATAATAGTTTATTATATTATCGGTTTAGCCTATTTTTAATATGTTCCTCCGCAGCAATGAAGGTTTGTGGGGTTTGAAAGCATATCGTTTAATATTTTTCCCGAGGAAAGGATGGGTTCAAATGGATGATTTGGTTCATTTTGAAACTAGGAATTCAAAAGCTATAATTTGAGTCCAATGAAAGTGTTTGTCTTACTTATTTCAATTTTAAATGTAAATTAGATGGATAATCTACTCTCATGATCATTAAAACTCATCTCTTATCTTCTCCTTTTTTCTTAATTTTAATTTTAATCAAATATTAAATATTTACGATTCAATTTTACCTAGATGGATGATACAAAGACCAATTTTACACAACTTAGAGATATTGATGAGGATCCAACAGATTACATTGACTTTAGTGATGAGATTGAGTATGACTTTTGCGACGTTGGTGCAAGGAAAGACAGAGAAATGTGTTTTTATAATAGAGATGGATTGGTTCACAGCCTTCATCTAAGCTCTAAATTTCAAAGACTTATTAAGCTTGCACAGAGGTCATATGAAACATTTAAATTTATTTTTTATGGTCTTGATGCTCTTACTACAACTGCACTTACTACATCTGTAGAAAAGTTTCCAACATATGGAGAGAGTACAAAAAATAGGGATATTGACATTCAGTACTTGAATACTCAACTCAAAGAGTCTTCTATGATGAACTTGAAGGATCCCAACATTTCCCAGATGAAAGGCCAAAAAAGGATTCGTAGTGGAATTGAAGAAGCATCAAAGTAAACCAATATTTGCAGAAATTGTAAAAAGTGAGGACATAATAAGCGCACCTGCAAATAAATAAATATGCATTGATTATAGATTTTTTTTTTTTTGTGGATTAAGTTCTTTATATAAAAAATGTGTGTTATGGTTTCTGTTATTTATCAAGTACTTTCAAATGGTTCTTGTCATTTCCTGTTGTTTTGAATTACTATCATGAAGATTTGTTAGTGCCAAGAGACTTGTGGTTGGAGATTCTATGCTTTTCATATGATATTTTTTTGAAAGAATACAATTATTGAAAGAAAATAATCAATTTTATTGATGTGGCACTAGTGCAAAAAATGGTTTTGAGACTGTCTCATTTAGACCGGAGTATCGACGGCCCGGTAAAGGTAGGCAAAATAAGGGTAGGTAGAATAATATATCCCAAATACTAAACCCCTAATTTTACTTGATCGTTTGTAAATATCACAAACTTTTGAAAATTCGAGTAAGTTTTTTAAATATTTGTTGAAAAAATGTGACATTATGAATTACTTGCCTTATACAATCTCTCAAAACTATATAGTTTCTTATATTTCATGAAAAAAGTTGTGTTTGATATATATATATATATATATATATATATATATATATATATATATATATATATATATATATATATAATATAATATAAATAAATAAATTTTAATAAATGCAATGAAAAGTTAAAATCATAAATTTTATAATCTCAAAATTAATAAATTTTTAACATATTAGAAAGTTAAAAAATCTGTTAGAATTAAATTTTGGCGGGATAAACTTTTTTTTTTTTTTGGCTCATAAATGTGTGTGTGTGAATAATTCTAAAATTAAATTGGGGCATCTTGGTCAAACAAAGTTTAAAGGCAAACTTAACATTCAACTAATAGTTTGGATGGAGGAAAATAAAATCTCAAAATATAAAGGAGATTTGTGTTACATACATTTTAATTTTAACAAAGGTCTATATAAGTTCTCAAGACAAAGGGGATGTCTATGTAATTAAGACAAAACAAAGGGGTGTGTAGTTAGAGTATTTTACTCTAAAATATATCATCTAAATAATATAAATTATGAACAGTTCATTTCAGATTTGTCCAAAACATAAAACCGATGTTCTAATCCCTTCCCCCCCCCCCCCAAAAAAAAGAAAGAAAAAAAAAAGGTTGTGCTCTCATGGCTTTTAAATTTACAATGTATTTATTCTCTAAGTAAAAAATGAAGGGGATATCATTTCTGCATCTGATGCAGATAAATATACCTGCAGCGACTACAAGCGACATCGTTTTCTCCTTCTTCTTTTTTAATTAATCAATGTGAAAACCGAAAGGGGTGGAGGATTTGGAAAAAAAAGGTTGTGGACCCCACCATGAAATAATTGTGGCTTTGACCAAGGAAAGCTTCTGACAAAAAAAAAAAGAAAAGAAAAATCCAATGGTGTTGCAGGTTGGAGACTTGGTACAATTAACCCTACCTCTGGTCCTTCAAAAACCTCAACCCAAAGCAGCTGTTTGACCAAAAAAAACCCAGAGCTACGAAAATCTTTCAGGATAGGCAAGATGATCGCCAGAGAAGGAGTGAGCAACATCAGAACAGTCGCGGCATTCAACGCTCAGAAAAAGATTTTATCCCTCTTCTGCAACGAGCTTCGTGTCCCACAGCGTCGGAGCCTCCGTTGCAGTCAAACTTCCGGCCTCCTCTTCGGTCTCTCCCAACTCTCTCTTTATGCCTCTGAAGCCCTCAGCCAGAGAGGAACGGTGCAGGTTGGGTGGAGGAGGAGAAACAGAAATAGATGTAGAAAGAGAGAGACGAAGAGATATGCTGCAATGGAGGTGAAGAGGAATAGCCACGTGAATCAGAAATAAAGGGGGAGAAAAATATAATTGAAACGCAGCGTTTTGATCTTGCTGTAGTCTTATTTTCTACACTAGATGCAGAAATGTTTTCCCCAAAAATGAATTAAGAAATCATAAATGAAATATGAACCTAAGTAAATTGATGCTTTTTACCATACTCCTCTACTCCTTGATGTAAAACCTAATTAACTAATTTGAGTAAATTAAGGATGTCAATTAAGTTTGTTAATATGATATGTTTTTTCTAAAACTCTGTAATCATATTATTTAATTCCCTCACTCTGCTAATTAATTATTGTTGATCGATTATCAATAGGGTTAATTTAGGAAAAATTGATAAACACAAGAAACATTAGAATAGAACATGCATTTAGGACCAACATTGATTTATATATAATCCTAAAGTATGGGTTGATTATAATCCCAAAATTTCGCCAAATTGAGCTTGAAAGTCCATTCACATTTACAAATCCCAGATAACTATGTAGTGAGTAAATTTAGATTTAGCCAAGAGTAGGTTAAGGAAGATTATCCTCTCATTTTCTTCTTAATATTATTTCATCTCTACCGTTAAATAAAAAATAGATGGTTCAAATTTAATATTTCATAAAATTCTTATTATAATATTTTATAAATTAATTCTTTTATTTTATTAGTATTGCAAATTATGACTTGTGTATATCATATTTTCCCTCATCGATCACCTCATCTCTTTCAGATTTTCCCTCGCTTATCCGCATCTGGTTTTACCCAAAACCAACCAATTAAGTTATGAAAGTGGAGGAAAGGCTAAGTGAATATATTTTTATACTCATCCCAACAATCTCTCACTTGCATACTTCAAAAAGATAAAAGAGAAAAACTTTTAATATAATACTATGTGTAAAATATAGTATTATACGTTAAATCAATTGGATTTGATCCAAATTAACTCATGTTTTAATTAGCATATTTGAGGCCTACAAGTAGCTAGGTACATATCATGCACAAAATGAACTTATATCAGTCCATCAACTTATCCATAGGTAATCGAATCGGGTCAAGATTAGCTTGTTTGAATATGGACTGCTTTTTCCCCCCAGCCCTGCTCACTTTACCTCTCCACCAACTCTTTGCCTCTCGATTGGCACATATTTGAAGGAAAAAAAATAATATGAAACATGAATTTCATAGAATATCAGTACTTCATTCAGAATTTCGATATTTTAGTAATTTGAAACCCTTGGTGTGTGGTCGGATGGGAAAGGATTATCCATCAATATATTTATAAAGATTGGGTATATATATTAGTTGTAATTTTGTATGCCACATAGAAATAGTATAACTTATCATGAGCTCCATATATACAAACATTAATGACACTTTTTTAATAAAACATCAGTTATATAAAATAAAATAAAAAAGACCAAAATTATACAATTACAATGGGAATAATAGAGTCAATAGATGGAACGGAGAATTAATAAAGCATCTAATTAATGATAAAATAAGAGTTGATACCTTTCAGGAAAAAGACAAGAAAATACCACTTAAACTACAAAATCTTATATTAATCTTGTTACCTACAAGAATATAGCAATTAATAACTCATTTTAGTAGAAAATTACTTATTTAATACTTTAAAGTTTAAGTGGTATTTTTTTTTTTTTTTCACTCTCTTTTATATTTGGCAAAAGTTGTAAATATAATTCTAGGTCATTAATTGATTGTCAGCTGAGGAGAATAAAGTAGACAAATTAAAAGATCACTTGCATCTTTTCATTATATTTTAGGTCTATGATGTGTCTCTTTTATTCTCTACTACAGATTTGTCTATATTTGATGCTCCATACTTAACGATTTAAATGAAACCTTTAATTATGTAGAGGCAGAGATTCAAGAGTGACATGCATAGTGGTTTTTTGAAACAACCGTTAAGTATATGAGAACAAATTTAAAGGTTTTATACTCCAATTACCATTACATATTAGTTTGCTTTTTTTTGGGAAAAAAATTGGTATTTTTTATTTGACGGTTGTTTGTAAAAAATAATCAAATATAGATGATGTATATTTGACGAGTGTTCAAAAGCAACCATCAAATATAATATACTTAACAGTTGTTTAATAACAACCATTAAGTATACTCTTTTGAAAACCCCTCCTAGACTCATTTTCTTTCAACATTTGAAACTTACAAAGTTATAAAGAGCTCACTTCTAACACCTTCAAAGACTCCATTATGATTCCCTTGGTGGTTTTACTTCTTTTTCCTTTGTCGTTCTCCGCCATAGCTAGCCTTTGACTGCCATCACGTTTGTGGGTTTTGTGCGTTCATGCGTTTTTGGAGTGGGTTTGTGATTTCTTCTTCTGGGATTTGTGGGGGTAAGGGCTTTGAGCTTGTCTCTTCTTGCTAAAGGTGAGTTTAGTTAATTTTCTCATACTAGTGGTTTTTTATATCATTTTTTGGATATTGATTTGGTAAAAAGTTTGTAAAGACTATTTTTTTGAGTGATTTTGTATGTGCATAGGGCTTTTTTGTTGATTTTGAGTGTTTGTTGTTACTAAAGTTATTATTTGTTAGTATCATTAGGGTAAAGAGTATGTAAAGATTTTTTTTTTTGAAGTGATTTTGTATGTGCATAGGGTTTTGCCATTGATTTGAAGTGTCTTTTGTTGCTAAAGTTGTTATTTGTTAGTATTGATTTGAGTAAAGAGTATGTAAAGATTGTTTTTTGGTATATGCTCTAGATGAAGATTCCAAATAAAGAATGGATGTCTGCCAATCATCTATCGAAAGGAGTACTGGGATTGAGAGGGAAATTTCATAAGGTTTGTGATTCGTAATAATACTAACGAAAACAATTTGATTATTTGTCCTTGCATCAAGTATGGCGTTGGGAATCGTGATTCAGAAAATTGTGAGTCACACTTGGTGATCTATTGAATTTATCAGACTTATACATGTTGAACAAAACATGGGGAGAAGGATGTTGTAACATCCCATTTTCAAAAGCGAAGTAAATTTTTTTCTCATCGGAGCAAGAGAGTAACTGATACATATATTCAAAATGCCAACTGTCGTATGTCTGGCTAATTGCAGTAATGGTACATTAACCCGAGTGTTATCAAAAGTAGTACATATCAGAAAGAAAATCAAAAGAAAGTCTCCAGATGGGTCTCTAAGCGTGCTGCTTGCCCTTCTCTTCGACCCTCAGCCCTCCTGACCCTGAAGCTATGTTAAGAGCTGAGGTCCAATGCATCCGGACCTCAGGTAACGGTTAACCTCATGCTTATATAAACAATATATATAACAAATAATCATGACATTCCATCACAACCACTACAAAAGCCCATAATAGATGTAGGGGATACATAATCAAATATGTATGGCAATAACAATACAATCGGATGTAAAGCTAAGGCACGCTGTAGGGAACACATAATCAGATATGTATGGCAATAACAATACAGTCAGATGTAAAGTTAAGGCACGACGGGGAAATATACATAATCGGATATGTATGGCAATAACAATACAGTCAGATGTAAAGTTAAGGCATGATGGGGAAATATACATAATCAGATATGTATGGCAATAACAATACAGTCAGATGTAAAGTTAAGGCACGACGGAATCAATATAGTCAGATGTATGATCAATTAATAACAGTACAATCAGATGTAAAGTTATCATTTATCACATATATGCATACAATAAACATCAGAGTTATTATTACTAGTATGCGAACGTACCTTCGTTGACGATTACGATACGTCTGTCGGTCGGAACCCAATCATAGATATCCTATAAGGATAATATCGCATTTATTAATTAACAAACAATATCCTAACATATATTTTAGCCATAAATGACTATTTTACCCTTGACTTTAGATAATCGCTGCCCGATAAAATTTCGCCAGAGCTTCGCTACTCTGACTCCCAACTTTCAGAAACTCAATCCCTACCATGTTTTTACCTCGTCAGGAATCTTTCAATGCAATGAGGCATAGAAACAATAATAGGAATTTCACTTCCTACTTCCTAGATCTAACTAACATTTCTACTAAAACTACCGAACAAAAGACTAGAACTAAAAACTAAGGACCGAAGAACTTACCTAGAACTTTGCTACTCCTTCTCCAAAGCTCCTCCTTCTCTCTAACCTCTCTCTAATTTTGAAATTTCCTCTTGAATTGGTGAGGAATGAAGTGAAATGGAAGGCCTATTTATAGAGATTTGGTGTGGCAACTTGGTAATTACCTTGAACTTTCTCTACTCTATTTTCATCCATTGGATCTAGGGTTAACCTTGACATCTCATCCTCACCATCCACTCCAAAAAACATCCCTATCTCCCTCTCTCTCCCTTATCTCTTCCTTTTTCACAAAATCTTATCCTTTAGAGATTTCCTCTTACCGATAAATTCCCCTGCTCAGTGTTCTATTCGCATATGCTTATAAATCTCAAATACTTTTAGAGGTAAACTTTGAAGTTTATGTAGCCTCTTGAGAAGTATTTGGAATAACAAGGATTAGGGTCCAATTAGGGGTTTTTACTATCCTTTTAGTCATTTTAGGGTTAACTTCGACGGTTATGGAAATGACTTCGAAGATGACCTACTTCGGGATAAAAATACACTTGTTTATAATAAGTCTTGATGTTTGATAGTTAGTTCACATATTTCAAGATACAATTTAATTTCTATTGGTTCTCATTTATCCTATTTTCTTTTCAACAAATATCCTCTTTTCTTTTCTTTCTCTTTCCTCCCACTTGCACATACACACACTCACACATTTTCTCTCTCCTTCCCTCTTCATTTTCGAATTGTATGGCTATTTCTTGGCCATGCATGTGTTTTTCCCACTTGCATAAATATCCATGGTCTTATGTGTTCCCATTGGTTAATGCATTTTGCCAAGGATTAAGGTTCAATTAATTAGAACCATTAGATTAACTTTATAAGATTAAATCTTGGCCTTTGATTTATGTTGAATTGTCAAAGTTAATTACTAAGCTTGTTTAGTGCCTTAATCCTATTCTTTGTTGGTTAATTAGGCTTTAGGGTTTTTATGTAGTTAATCTTATACCTTTCTTTAATCATGCCTAATTAATTAGAAATTATCTTTATGCTAATCTTGACCCTTCATTGGTCATAAATCTTTAATTAGGGGTTTTATATAGTTAACTTTGGACATTCCCTTTATTCACGCCAAAACAATTAGCAATTAATTATTTATTTAATCATCTACTAATTGTTGACAATTTTCTTAAATTAGATTAATGATTTTCTCACAACTATTGTGTTTACATTGGTCATTTATGCTCCATGTATTATTTTAAAAATCATAGAGCAACTTATGGTCCCCAAAATAATATTGGATTTTGCCTCTTTCATTTCCAAGGAAAATAATCTCATAAATTACTAAAATTAGAGACAACATACTTTCCTATTTTTAATAAATATTTAACTGCCTCTCTTAAGACATATCATAATAATCTCAGGGTATTATATGACCCATAAATGCATTTAAGGATTTTTGGCTCTTTATTCCTTCTAATTTCAAGAGAAATTACCCTAGAAAAATAAGATAAATACAACACAAGATTTGAGACCACATATTCACCTATTTAAAATAGGTATTATTATCATAATATAATATTTAATATAAATAATTATCCGGGTATTACAGATGTGGGCAACAGTGCTAGTCAGCCGAATTTGGAAAGGTATGAATCACCTAACTTCAACACAAGTACATTTGAGGCCGATCGTCTTCAAGATATGACATATGCAATTGAAGCAGAATTCAGTGAATACCTAAAAACATTTGAGAGGATGAAGAGGAATGCATAAAAGCCTTTGTATGATAATTGTA
The DNA here is from genome assembly GCA_025563575.1 of Acacia pycnantha. Taxonomy (NCBI): domain Eukaryota; kingdom Viridiplantae; phylum Streptophyta; class Magnoliopsida; order Fabales; family Fabaceae; genus Acacia; species Acacia pycnantha. Next base: position 10,410,857 of record JAMWYP010000004.1, on the reverse strand, counting down.
CTAAGTTGACATTATTATCTGTAGTGTTGAACTTATGCAACTGAAAGCAAAATATGCTTAAGTGACTTAGGCTTCACAAAATTGCTTTTTCTTTTAAGAAAATGCTACCACCCAGGAAGCGATATGCCAACCAAGACTTATGATGTAAAACAAGTAATGCACACCACTCGCTTGAGTTATGAAAAGATGCATGCATGCCCCAACGATTGTATTTTGTTTAGAAAATAAAATGAATTGTTAACAGAGTGTCCTTTGTGTTCTGCCCCACGCTACCAAGCGAATGGGAAAAGTCTAAAGAACAAGCGTTATGGTATTTTCCAACTATACCTAGTTTTCGATGCTTGTATATCAAAGCAATTGATGCAAAAAAATTAACATGGCATGCAGATGAAAAGATTCAAGATCGCATGCTTCGGCATCTTACAAACTCTGTAGAATGGAGTAAGTTTCACTTTGAGTATCCCGAATTTGCTCAAGAACCAAGAAACCTCCGCCTAGCATTGGCTAGTGATGGGATGAACCCATTTGGGATGCAGAACAAAACCCATAGTACATGCCCGATTATGTTGTTTATATATAACCTCCCTCTAAGGCTCTTGCAAAATGAAAGTATATGATGTTGTTGATTCTAATGTCAAGGCCAACGCAACTAGTGAATGACATAGATGTATACTTTGCACAACTAATTGAAGACTTGAAGAAGCTATGGGACAAAGGGGAGGCTATATATGATGCTCACCAAAAAGAAGCATTCAATATGAAGGTCATGTTGTTTGGCATAATCAATGACTTTCCTACATATGGTAATTTGTCAGGGTGCAACATTAAATGCCAACTTGGATGCCTAATTTGTGAAGAGGGTACACAATCGATCAGGTTCAAGCATGGTATGAAGAATTCCTATATGGGACATAACAAATGGTTGCAAAAAGATCATCTATATCATCGTATGAGAATATACCTCAATATGGGGAATCAGATGAAAGGATGGAACCTAAACCTTTGATTAGTGAGGAAGTTTTTGAAAAAAATAAAATATATGTACTGTAAATTTGGGAAGACATTTGGGAATTATGTTAGAACAAGTGGGTGGAAGAAAAGGTCTACTTTGTCCATCTGCCATATTGGAGTTCCCTTAATGTTAGACATTTAGGAAATATGTTGGGACAAGTAGGTATTCATATGGATGAGCTTAGGAGGGAAAACGCTAACAAAGTACAAAGTTGATATGCCAAAGAACATAATAAACAATTCACAACATGGTTGAAGCAGCATGTGAATGACAAGTACAATGTTGATCATAATTCAATTCTTGAGAAGTTAAAGCAATGTTCTTGGCACGTGGTCCAAACAAATATGTGCTTTCTTTCTCAAGCTATGTCATCAATGGATACACCTTCTACACTAATGAGCAGGATGTCTAAAGCAAAATGCAAAATAGTGGGTTAACTGTTATTGCTAACACCATCATATCTATATGCCAATATGTCATACTTTTGGTTGGTTGAGCATATTTGGAAGTTGGATTACGTAGGATTTCATGTTTTGATTTTCGATCAGGTGCAAGTAGGTTGACAATAATAATGCTTTGAAAGTGGATGAGTTAGAGTTGATACAATTGAATTTGAACAAACAAGGGAATAGAGAAAAGTCTTTCATGTTGATTTCTAGAGCTAAACAAGTGTTCTACGTTCCTGATCCTGCTAATAAAGAATGGTCTATTGTTTTGTTATCAAACAAAATAAATGAGGATGCAGGAGGTGAATTCAGTGAGGTTGATCCAAGGGTTGTCACTTGAAACACAATTCAATGACGATGATGCTTTGTACGTTAAGCATGACCACAATGAAGGAATTTGGGTATCAAGGGTGGGGTTTGCTACGCAAATTAAAGAAAACAGTTGTAACTAAAAAAGCATTAAAATTACTAAAACTAGGAAAAGAAAAAGGGGCACTTGATCATATGTATATTTCCTTATCTTTGATGTATTCATAATTGTATAGATAGAATTCGATGATTTGCTTTAATTTGTTGGCACTTTGTAACATCCCATTTTTAAAAGCAGAATAATTTTTTTTTCTCATTAAAGTAGAGCATCGGAGCAAGAGAGTAATTGATTCATAATCAAAACATCAACCATAGTGTAATATAATAATGGTGCATTCATCCGAGTGTTTCAAAACGTAAGTAATACATAAACAAAAGGAAAATCTCCGGCCAGAAGTCTACTCGTGCTGCTTGCCCCTATCTCCAATCCTCGGCCCTCCAGACCCTGAAGCTACAACTGAGGTCCAATGCCCATTGGACCTCAGGTAACGGTTAACCTCATGCTCAAATATGACAATATATGGATGACAGATGTTCATAACAATACAACAGCATACCAGTACATAAGCACACAACAGATGCATGATCAATACAATGACAAAACATAAGCACACAGCAGATGTAAAGTCCCACACAATGTCTGCACTACCCAGTACCACGATAACAACCCGTGTCCTCAGCGCTAGGAAAACTCAAACGGTATTACCAATACTATAACCCGTGTAAAGCTGTAAGTATAATCGGTGACCCAAAACAGAGTCTCGGCCTATGAACTTATCTATCACATATATGTATATGAGTAGCACATAGTTAGGGTTACAGTACGCATCCGTACCTTTGTTGACGGAATTTAGTACTTCTGACGGAATACGGTATGTTTGACAGCCGGAACGTGATCGCAGTTATCCTATAAGGACAATATCGCATTTGTTAATGATCAACATTGTAATACCCTAAAAATCCCACTTATGATAAGTATCATAATTTCGTAAATAATACCTATTGGAAATAGGTGAATATGTGATCTCAAATCTGGAGTTATAATTATCATATTTTCTAGGGAAATTTCTAGTGAAATTTGAGGGAATAAAGTGTCAAAAATCCCTAAAATGCAATTATGAGCCATAAAATGCCCTGAAAGTATTGTGATAAATCGTAAGAGGCAGTAAAATAATTATTTAAAATTAGAGAGTATATTGTCTCTAATTTTGGTAATTTATTAAATTACAACCTTGGAAAAATTAAAGGGCAAAAATCAAAAAGTATTTTGAGGACCAAAATGACCCCATGCTTTTTAATATTTTACATGGGGCATAAATTACCAATGTCAGTCCAATAGTTGTGAGATAATAATTAATCTCAATTAAGAAAATTGACAACAATTAGTAAGTGATAAATTAAGTAATTAATTGCTAATTGTTTAGACATGAATAAAGGTGGTATTCCAAGTTAATTATGTTTAAACCCTGATTAAAGATTAGTGACCAATGAAGGGTCAAGATTAACATGGGAATAATTACTAAATAAGTAAGCATGATTAAGAAAAATAAGATGAATTATATATGATCCCTAAGCCTAAAGAAAAACCTTGTGAAATTAAGGAACCAATGGGAAAATTCTTGCAAAATAAATATGAGATAGTTAGAGAATGGTATAAGTTAATTCAAAAACAAAAAGAATAGGGAAAAGGGGTTGGGAAAATCGAAATGGAGAAGGAGAATTATGAAAATTGTGGAGTAATAAGGACCTAGCATATTTTAGGAGATGTTTTGGTGTAAAGGCAATGTTGAAAAGTCAACAATGGAGGGAGGGAATCAAGTTCATTGTTGCAGATGAGTATGCAGCCGAAAATGAAGAAGGAAGGGAAAGAGAAAATGAGGAAAAGTAGTGTGAAAGCAAAGTGCAAGTGGATGGAGTAAATATCTTGATATTTTGGCATAAAGGTGATATTTTGATAAAAAGAAAATAGGATAAATGAGAACTGATAGAAAATAAATCCTACCTTTAAATCCTTGAACTAGGTTGCTAAGGTCAGGACATATTATGAATTAGTGGATTTTTGTCCGAATATGACATTACCCGAAGTAATTTCTGTAACCAACGGCGTTTGTCCGAAAATGTTCGGCAGGCTTCGAAATACCCTTAATGGGATCAAAAATTTAGTTGACCCAGATACTTTTAATGAGGAAGTTTAGATCTTCAGGGCTATGCTAACGAATTTCTGAGATTAGTTAAGATTGCGCGATTAGAACACTGAACAGGGGATTTTATCGGGTAAATCCATAAAGTAAGGGATAGGATGATGTCATCAATGACATCATCAACTTGTTGAAGAAGTTGTAGATGATGTCATCAATGACATCATCAACTTGTTGGAGAAGTTTTGGAAGATTACCAAAATTCCCTCACATAAACTCTATAAATAGCCATAAGTTCTCTTCATTATTCTCACACCAATTCACTAGCTCTAGTTCGAAATTTCCTAGAGAGAAGAGAGAAGGAGGAGCTTGGAGAAAGTTGTAGCGAAGCCCTGGGTTATTTCTTCGGTACCGAGTCTTAAGCTTTAGTCTTTCGTTCGGTAGTTATAGTAGGAATGTTAGTTTGATCTTTAATCTTCCAAAATATTGTAGATATCATGTTTTAGGGTTAAATATGATATATATTTCGAAAATTATGTTCGAAAATGTTGGCATTTTGAATATATATATCAATTACTTTTATGCTCCGATGCTCTACTCTGATGAAAAAAATATATATACTTCTTTTGAAAACGGGATGTTACAAACATCATAACGGACATTTTATGCACAAATGACCATTTTGCCCCTGGCTTTACTAATCAACTAAATTTTGCCAGAGCTTCACTACTTCACTCTTATCTTCCAAAATTTTGCCATATCTCTAGCTCCATCATATTTTCAAAATAAATATCATATTTAACCCTAAAACATGATATCTAAGTTATACTTGGAAGATTAAAGATCACACTAACATTTCTATTATAACTACCAAACTAAAAAAACTAGAACTTGAAACTAGGGACCGAAGAATTTACCCAGAGCTTTGCTACTTTTCCTCAAGAGCTCTTCCTTCTCTCTAGATTCGAAATTCCTCTTGAATTTTGGTGTGAAGATTATGCAAAGAGGTGATGGCTATTTATAGGCAAAATTGTGCACTATTCATCACTTTTTCTTCTTGATTTTACACCCTTGGATTTAGGGTTTTTGAGATGGCTCAATCTCCACCCTTCATCCACCATGCCGACCTCCCCCTCCCCCTTTTTGCGAAAATTACATCATCAACATGATGTCACTCATTTGCTTTATGAACTTTTACCGATAAATCTTCCTGTTCGGTGTTCCAATCGCGTAATCTTAAATAATCTCAAATATTCCTTAGCATAACCTTGGAGGTTTAAGCTTCCTCTTGAGAAATATTTGGATTAACAAAAATTATGGTCCCATTAAGGGTATTTCCTAGCCTGTTAACCATTTCTGAAGAAACTCCATCGGTTACGGAAATGACATCGGGAAACACCAACTTCGGGACAAAAATTCACTTATTCATAATAGGGTTAAGGTGCAAAAATAGACATGTGCTTTTTTCCAAGGAGCGCCCAGTAGCAAATGCTTTTTTCAGGTGCAAAAGTAACTATGTGGTTACAAATTAGATGCAAAAATAGCGTTTGACTGTTAAGTTTGACTTTTGACCGTTAAGTTTGACTTTTTTTGACTGGACGATGACGTGGCATTTCAAAGGTGCAAAAATAATTTTAGGATCTTGAAAAAATATTTCAGGTATTGATCGGTACTAAAAGGATACTGAAAAAAATATTTCAGGGTACTAACTGGTACTAAAAAGTATTTTCAGGATACTGATTGGTACAAAAAAAATATTTCATAATTTTGAAAAATTATTTTAGGATCTTGAAAAAATATTTCAGGTATTGACCGGTACTAAAATGATACTGAAAAAATATTTGAAATGCCACGTCATCGTCCAGTCAGCAAAAAAAGTCAAACTTAACGATCAAAAGTCAAACTTAACGGTCAAACGCTATTTTTGCACCTAATTTGTAACCACATAGTTACTTTTGCACCTGAAAAAAGCATTTGCTACTGGGCGCTCCTCGGAGAAAAGCACATGTCTATTTTTGCACCTTAACCCTTCATAATATGTTCAGAGGTTTAATACTTAATCCAAGGATTTCAAGATAAGATTTAATTTCTATCGGTTCTCATTTATCCTATTTGCTTTTTCAACAAATATATTCTTTTATATTATTTTATTTCCACTTGCATAAAAATCACAATTTCTCTCCATTTTTTCAAAAATTTCGGCTAGCTCTCCCCTTTATGATTTTGTATTTGTTTTTAATTAATTTATATTATATTTTAATTATCTTATATAATTAACAAAATTCTCCCATTGGTCCTTACATAATTACATGGATTTAGGCATTTTAAATTGTTAGAAATTTCATGGCCTTAGATCTTGCTTTAGGAGATTAAATCCTAACCTTTGATTTTATGTTTGATTTGTTTAATTTGTCAAAGTTAATTAGAGCCCTAATCACCTGATTAGTAATCTCTTATGCTTTAGGGATTTTGTACATTTAATCTCATCCATTTTCCTTAATCATTTCTAATTAATTAGCATTTATATTTATGCTAATTTTGACCATTAACATTTAATTAGGGTTGTTCATATTTAACTTGGGACATTTCCCTTGATTCATGCTTAAATAATTAGCCATTAATTATTTATTTAATCACTTACTAATTGTTGATAATTTTCTTAATTAAGATTAATCATTTTCTCACAACTATTACCCTGACATTGGTAATGTATGCACCATGCATTATATTAAAAATCTTAGGGTCAATTATGGTTCCCAAAATAATATTTAATTTTTCCCCTTTTAAATTTCAAGGAAATATTTTATTGAATTTCCAAAATTAGAGACAATATACTTTCCTATTTTTAATAAATATTTTATTGCTTCTTAAGATTTATCATAATATTCTCAGGGTATTTCATGACCCATAAATGTATTTTTGGCACTTATTTCCTTCTAATTTAAGAGAAATTATCTTAGAAAAATAAGATAAATACAACACACACTTTGAGATCATATATTTACCTATAAAGAATAGGTATTTATTTACCACAATGTAATATTCCAGATAAATAAATATCCGGGTATGACATTTCTCCCTCCGTTAAACAAAATTTCGCCCTCGAAATTTACTCTATCGTAACTAGACTTCGGGCCATAAACTCTGGGTATTTCTCCCTCATGTCTCTCTCTATTTCCCAAGTCGCCTCATTGGGTGACAAACCCTTCCAGACTACCTTCACTATCGTATGGTCTTATTTCTAAGCCGTTTCTCCTGGTGTTCGAGAACTCGCTCCAGCTTGACTATGAAAGTATTATCATGTCGTACTTCAACGTCTTCATACTCAATGACGTGATCACGGTTTGGTTGGTATTTCTTCAATTGTGACACATGGAAAACATCATGGAGATTACTCAGATTCAGAGGTAAGGCTATCTAATAAGCGACCGATCCTCGCTCTGCCAAAATTTCGAATGGTCCTACATATCGTGGACTGAGTTTCTGTCTTATAAGTGTTCTGCCGACACCGGTTACTGGAGATAGTTTCAGAAACAAATGGTCACCGACATAGAACTTCAGTGGTCTCTTCCTTTTGTCAGCATAGCTCTTATGTCTGCTTTGTACCGCAAGGAGTCTCTAATTGATCAATGCGATATGCTCGGAGGTCTGTTCAATCATATCCGGTCCAAGCAATTGCCTTTCAGAAGATTCTGTCCAGCATAAAGGTGATTGACACTTCCGCCCGTACAATGCCTCAAACGGGGCCATTTGTATACTTGCATGATAGCTATTGTTGTATGCAAATTATGCTAGCAAAAGATGTCGATCCCAACTTCCTTTGAAATCTAGTGCACATGCTCTCAACATATCTTCTAGCGTTTGTATTGTTCTTTCAAATTGACCATCGATCCGAGGGTGATAAGTCGAACTGAACTTCAGCTTTGCACCCAAACCTTCATGTAATGCCTTCCAGAAACGGGATTGGAATCGTGTATCTTGGTCAGAGACAATGCTCTTAGGTACACCATGGAGTCTCATAATCTCGTTGATATAAATCTCCGCCAATCGTTATGGAGAGTAATGGATACTGATGGGAATGAAGTGTGCTGACTTGGTTAATCGGCCAACAATTACCCAGATCGTATCATGATTCCTGATCTTGGGTAAACCCACCACAAGATCCATGGTTATGTTCTCCCATTTCCATCCCGGCATTTCTAGTCCATGAAGAAGACCATGGGGTCGCCGATGTTCAATCTTTACTTTTTGGCAAGTCAAGCATCCGGCCACATACTGGGCTACATCTTTCTTCAACCCGGGCCACCAAAGTTCAGATTTCATATTCTGGTACATCTTAAATATGCTTAGATGTAGAGTATATTTACTCTTATGAGCCTCATCCAGTATCTTCCGTCTTAATTCATCAACTGGCGGTATGTAGATTCGCTTTTTGTATCTGACCAAACCACTAAGTGATAGGTCATGATCTTGGGTCTCACCCCGAGAGATCTTCTCCCGTATTGCAATAGCCCAATCATCTTGCTTCTGAGCTTCCTCGACTTCATCCCTCAGATCGTATTCCCCTTGACTCACAAGAAGAGTTGCAAGATAGGCATCATTTGGTGTGTTGAGACCCACGCAAATCTGATTTGATAGATTCAGATCTCTTAAATCTTCAAGTAGTTTCTGCTCTTGGATCATCATGTATGCCACCTGCACCGTCTTTCTACAGAGAGCATCTGCAACGACGTTTGCTTTACCCGGGTGATCCTTGATCTCCAGGTTGTAGTCTTTTATCAACTCCATCCAGCGACGTTGTCTCATGTTGAGTTCTTTATGATCAAACAGATATTTCAAACTCTTGTGGTCGCAGTATAATTCTACGGTTACACCGTATAGGTAACGACTCCATATCTTCAAAGCGAACACGATAGCCGCAAGTTCTAAATCATGCGTAGGATAGTTCGACTCGTGAGGCTTCAGCTGACGAGAGGCGTATGCCACCACTCTGCCCTGTTGCATCAGGACACATCCCAATCCATGCCCACTAGCATCACTATAGACAACAGAAGTCTCACTCGGATCTGGGATAATCAACACCGATGTTGTAGTCAACCTCTCCCTCAGTCTCTGAAATCTACCCTCACAGTCTTCACCCCATACAAAGGGTTGGTTTTTCCTCGTGAGCTTTGTCAATGGTAAGGCAAGACGTGAGAAATCTCGTACGAATCTGCGGTAATACCCCGCTAGACCCAGAAAACTACGTATCTCCATCACTGTCTCTGGTCTCTTCCAGTCCAGAACTGCTTCCACTTTGCCGGGATCAACAGAAACTCCGTCGCGTGATATGACATGGCCCAGAAATCTAACTTCCGGCAACCAAAATTCACATTTTCTTAACTTAGTAAAGAGTCGCTTATCCCTGAGTATGCTCAATACTAGTCGCAGATGTTCCTCGTGCTCTTCTCTACTTTTAGAATAGATAAGGATATCGTCTATGAACACTACCACGAACTAGTCTAGGTGTTGATGAAACATACGGTTCATGTAATCCATGAACACAACAGGTGCATTTGTCAAACCGAAAGGCATCACAAGGAATTTGTAATGCCCATACCTGGTTCTGAAAGTCGTCTTGGGAACATCACTATCTTTAACTCGTAGCTGATGATATCCCAAACGAAGATCGATTTTTGAAAAGACAGTAGAACCAGATAGCTGATCTAACAGATCATCAATCCAAGGAATTGGGTACTTGTTCTTGACAGTCAGTTTGTTTAGCTCGCAATAACATACATTTTAGGCACAATGACCATTTTGCCCCTGGCTTTACTAATTGACTAAATTTTGCCAGAGCTTCGCTACTTTGACTCTTATCTTCCAAAATTTTTCCATATCTCTAGCTCCATCATATTTTCAAAATAAATATCATATTTAACCCTAAAACATGATATCTAAGTTATACTTGGAAGATTAAAGATCACACTAACATTTCTATTATAACTACCAAACTAAAAAAACTAGAACTTGAAACTAGGGACCGAAGAATTTACCCAGAGCTTTGCTACTTTTCCTCAAGAGCTCTTCCTTCTCTCTAACCTCTCTCTAGATTCAAAATTCCTCTTGAATTTTGGTGTGAATATTATGCAAAGAGGTGATGACTATTTATAGGCAAAATTGTGCAATATTCATCACTTTTTCTTCTTGATTTTACACCCTTGGATTTAGGGTTTTTGAGATGGCTCAATCTCCACCCTTCATCCACCATGCCGACCTCCCCCTCCCCCTTTTTGCGAAAATTACATCATCAACATGATGTCACTCATTTGCTTTATGAACTTTTACCGATAAATCTTCTTGTTCGGTGTTCCAATCGTGTAATCTTAAATAATCTCAAATATTCCTTAGCATAACCTTGGAGGTCTAAGCTTCCTCTTAAGAAATATTTGGATTAACAAAAATTATGGTCCCATTAAGGGTATTTCCTAGCCTGTTAACCATTTTAGAAGAAACTCCGTCGGTTACGGAAATAACATCGGGAAACACCAACTTTGGGACAAAAATTCACTTATTCATAATATGTCCAGATGTTTAATACTTAATCCAAGGATTTCAAGATAGGATTTAATTTCTATCGGTTCTCATTTATCCTATTTGCTTTTTCAACAAATATATTCTTTTATATTATTTTATTTCCACTTGCATAAAAATCACAATTTCTCTCCATTTTTTCAAAAATTTCGGCTAGCTCTCCCCTTTATGATTTTTTATTTGTTTTTAATTAATTTATATTATATTTTAATTATCTTATATAATTAACAAAATTCTCCCATTGGTCCTTACATAAATACATGGATTTAGGCATTTTAAATTGTTAGAAATTTCATGGCCTTAGATCTTGCTTTAGGAGATTAAATACTAACCTTTTATTTTATGTTTGATTTGTTTAATTTGTCAAAGTTAATTAGAGCCCTAATCACCTGATTAGTAATCTCTTATGCTTTAGGGATTTTGTACATTTAATCTCATCCATTTTCCTTAATCATTTCTAATTAATTAGCATTTATATTTATGCTAATTTTGACCATTAACATTTAATTAGGGTTGTTCATATTTAACTTGGGACATTTCCCTTGATTCATGCTTAAATAATTAGCCATTAATTATTTATTTAATCACTTACTAATTGTTGATAATTTTCTTAATTAAGATTAATCATTTTCTCACAACTATTACCCTGACATTGGTAATGTATGTACCATGCATTATATTAAAAATCTTAGGTTTAATTATGGTTCCCAAAATAATATTTAATTTTTCCCCTTTTAAATTTCAAGGAAGTATTTTATTGAATTGCCAAAATTAGAGACAATATACTTTCCTATTTTTAATAAATATTTTATTGCCTCTTAAGATTTATCATGATATTCTCAGGGTATTTCATGACCCATAAATGTATTTTTGGCACTTATTTCCTTCTAATTTAAGAGAAATTATCTTAGAAAAATAAGATAAATACAATACACACTTTGAGACCATATATTCACCTATACGTTACCATTCATGATTTTAACTGTTCAATGTTGTACAAAATATTTCACAGTTATTATTCAACAACCATTAAATATGGTCACTATATTGAACAATAATTGTCTTGCAACCGTTAAATATGGTACCCTATACATAACAGTTACTTTTGAAAAAATTGTAAAATATAGTGTCCAATATTTAACGGTTATAAAGTAAGTACTGCAATTTGGACTATAAACGTTATCATCTATTTAGAAGTGGAGGAGTAGTAAGTATTCTATAATAGCTATTGTAATGTTTTAATTGCTCAAATTGGTTTCTTCTTGCTTTTCCTCATTACATTCTACACAAAAATAATGATATTTTAATTTCCGTTGATGAAATGGTGCAGTTTTGGAATATTTTATTATTTTGTTTGAAATTTTGCTGTGTTCATTTATTGTCGTCGAGATATTATAAAAAAAATTAAGGATACACCATTTTATCACTGTAAGATATTAAAATGTCACTCATTTTATATAAAATCTAATGATCAAAATAATCAAGAAAAAATTACATTAGAGGCCTTAAGTAACCCCCAATTGGATTGAGCAGGTACTGGGATGGGTTGATTAATATTTTGAAATTTTGCTGGGTTCACTTATTTTCTTTGGGAAATTATAAAAAGATTTAAGAATACACCACTTTATCACTAGAAGATATTAAAATGTCACTCATTTATTTTATGTAGAATCTAATTATCAAAATAAATAAGAAAGAATTATATTATAGGCCCTAAACCCCCACTTGGAGCGACCAGGTATTGGGATGAGTTGATTTTGATTGTTACTGAACGAGGAATATTTTATATCCAATATTAATTTGAATATTTTTTAGTGAATAATTTGATTAATTATTAATTATTGATATTCATCAGAGAGCATCAATTCTCACAATTTTAGTTAGATAAATATACAGAGTACTTTGTAAATCATTTAGTGCGATTTCTACGCATTTGTGCCAACTAGAATTAACCCTAGATTCAGTCCTATCCTTAACCTTTGGCTTTACCTAAAGGACTTTTTTCATTTTTTTGGAATAGCTCCAACTCACTCAAATTAAGTGTTTGAAGATGAAAGGCTAAAAAACATTCCAAAAACTATATTAGATTCACGAAGCTTTATTCTTGACATGTGATTCTGTCCGTGTGATTCTTCATTATTATTAACTGTTTTTGGGTAAAATGCTACATATAAATTTTGACATATGAATAAAATAGACTAAAAAAATAGTTTGACGAATATTGAGTGGAACCATCTTCATATTCTTTCTTTCGAGGGGTATATATTTCACCGAAAAGTCAACTATATATATAGTACTTCATTTATGTTTGTGAGAAAAGCAATTCATGAAGTAAGTCTTTAGATTGGTGGAGAATCATATCTAGAAAGTGATTCAATAATATTTAATTAGCACTATTTTAATTTGTTCTTAATATTCTGTAGGGTTGAAAAAATGAGATTCGATCTCTTAGTGAGTGTGATAATCTCTATATATAGAGCCACTAATAGTCTTGATTTCTCACAAGAGAACAAGTGAGATAACAAACTAACACTCAAGTTTTTGTCAAATTGTTTGATGACAGATGTTTCGAAATCTCATCATAGTCTTCCAATATTGTGGCTCTGCAATATTGGTTGATCAATAAGCAATGGTTTGTGTTGTTTTGTGTTAGTAAAGTGAAAGGAAGCTCATTGGACCGCAAACATGCATGGTGGTTGAAGTGGAGAAATCAATGGTTTGAGGTTTTTATACTCTTTCTAGTCCTAAATATAAGAGTTCGATAACTAAGAAGATTAATTTTGTTATTTTTTTTTTTAAATGTTGGTTTCCCTAAAGTATCCTTCTGAGAATCTGTATGGGAAACTACTCCCTTGATGAATACCTCTTTAATCTGCAATCAGTAGTTGGAATTTAGGGGGGAAATTAAATATAAAGTTGGAAAAGGGTGGATTGAGATCTTACATTAGGATTGGAAGAAGTGACATATTAATTAAGTGAGAGGAGAGGCATTTCCTATCCTACTGGTAAGGTAAGAAACAAACTACAAACCTTTAAGGAAACTAAATAAATTACTTAATCATAATATATATTGTATATCAGTTTATAAGTCATAAATATTAGTTTAGAGGAAAAACGATAAATATAAATACTTCAAAGTAATTTATTTGGCTTTCTTTATCCTTACGCACACACACGAAAAAGTCAAAAGACTAAACATGAAAGGCAAATGGCCTTCATAAGAATTTTGAGCAGATTCAATTCATTCCCCAAAGACATTCCCGTTGTGGCACGCAGATTCTGGAATGGACTCTTGGAAAAGAGCACTCGATTACGCTAAGAAGATCAGAGCTAAAAACTCTTGCAAGTCCTAGCTACTATATATATATTTACTTAACTTCCATTGTTAATGCCTCTTGTTTCTTTATTCACTGATGCAATGATAACAATCTAATTTTCCTAATGTTTTCTTATCATTTTAAGCATAAGGATTAACTTTAAGAATTTACATATCACAGTCATTGTAATACCCTAAAAATCACACTTAGGGTAAATATCATAAATTAGGAAATAATACCTATTAAAAATAGGTGAATATGTGGTCTCAAAGAATATGTCCAATTTATCTTATTTTCTAAAGGAAAATTTCTTGGAAATTAGGGAAAAATATAATAATGTGCCAAAATGACTAAAATGCCCCTATGGAGCATATAATGACTTAGGAAAATTATGAAAAATCCTAAAAGGCAGTGAAATAATTATTAAAATTGAGAGAATATATTGTCTCTAATTTTGGTAATTTAATAAATTATAAGATTGGAAGAATTGTAAAATAACAATTATAAAGTATTTGGAGATTATAACTAACTCCATAATTATTGATATTTTACATGGGAGATAAAATAGCAATGTTAGTTCAGATTTTGAGAGGAAGTAATTAGTTCTAGATAAGAAAATTATCAACAGATAATAAGTGGTTGATTAAATAATTATTTGATAATTATTTAAGCTTGAACAATGAAATAATTGTGATAAGATATGTAGAACCCTATAATTAGTGGTTTATGGCTAGAAAATTAGCATAAATATATTGGCTAATTAATTGAAAAATATTGAAAAAAATATTTGAGATTAAGTAATTTTGAGCCTAAATATAAGTATGGACCAATAGGAAAAAGTTATGAAAAATTATATAAAAATAATTATTAAATTATATAATAATTAATTAAAAAATAAAATAAAAATTATATATATATATATGTGAGGGCCGACATGAATTATGGGGGAAAATAAAAGAAAAATAAATTATTAATGGAGGAAGAGTGTTTAAATTAAACTCTTATATTTAAATTAATTAAAGTAAATAGTAAAAAGTAAATAATTATCTATAGAGATCGGATCCCATCTAGAGAATCAGGAACAGGATTTCTAAAGTCAGGATATAATATTGATCAGTGGAATTTTATCTTGAAGTGGTCTTTTCCGGAAGTTAATTCCGAGATCGGTAGAAGAAGTTAGTAATAAGACGAAATAGGGAAAATCTGATGAAAAGGAAGATAGTCATAAAATTAGGATTTGAACAAAATAAATTATAACTCAAAATTTGGAGATGAGTTTATGATTATCTGGACATATTTGGAATCAGTGAATTTTTGTCCAGAAGTTGTTGATTCCGGAATTCAATTCCGTAACCGTGCACGCTTTTCGAGGAACTTCAGACTGACTGTTGGAACCCTATATGGAATCAAAATTTAGGTTAACTTGGACATTTCTAATAAGTGAGAAAATGTCTTCAAAGTTGTAATTCCGAATTTTTGAGATTTTCCAAGATTACGCGATTCGGACATCGATTGGGAAATTTCTGTCGGATCAAGGGCATGTGACATCATCAAGATGATGTCAACTTTGTGCCACCTAAGGGCTCAAGGACGGTTTGGACAAGTGGCCCAGTGAGGATCTTGACATTTGGCAAAGTGCGATCCGACGGTCGATATCCGGTCTGATAAAGCATGAATAGTAACTTCCTAAAACCTATAAATACCCCCCCTTCATTCATTCTTCACACCACCTCTTGAAGAGCAAAACCGAAATCTAGAGAGAGGTTAGAGAGAAGGAGGAGCCGGGGAAAATTTGCAGCGAAGCTCTGAGTAAGTTTTTCGGTACTTATTCTTAAGCTTTCGGTAGTTTTAGTAGAATTGTTAGTTAGATCTAGGAAGTAGGAGATGGGATTCCTATTCTTGTTTTTAAGCCTCATTGCATTGAAAGATGCCTGACGAGGTAAAAACATAGTAGAGATTGAGTTTCTGAAAGTTGGGAGTTAAAGTAACGAAGTGCTGGCGAAATTCCGCCGATTAGGGGGTCAGGGGTAAAATAGTCATTTTTGACTAAAATGTGTCAAAATTTAATAAATGTGATATTATCCTTATAGGATATCTGTGAGCACGTACCGCTGTCGTAACGCTGTCAATTTTCCGTTTTCCGTCAGAAATACCGACGAACGTCAACGAAGGTACGTTCGCGTACTGTAACACTAACTCTGATATTTATGGTATGCGTGTATATTGTTAGGTGTATTGTATGAGTATAATTGTTATGCTGTTAGAGGATGATTGAACATATGCATGCACTGGGAGTGGTATAACTGATTCACTGGGAGTGGTATGTCCTGATTCACTGGGAATGGTATATCTGCATTCGCTGGGAGCGGTACATTTACATTGGTTGGGAGTGATTCATTTGTTGTGCTTATGTACTGTATATGTAAATATGAGGTTAACCGTTACCTGGGGTCCGATTGCAATGGACCTCAGCTCTTAATATAGCGTCAGGGTCAGGAGGACCGAGTGCCGAGGGGAGAGAAAAGCAGTCCGCATAGAAGATCCAGCTGAGGACTTCCTTTCGTTGTTCCGGCGGAAGCCTTTCTTTTGTCGTTATGTATTTTTAAAACACTCGGTTACTGTACCGTTGTTGTAATTAGCCAGACTTACGGCATTTTGAATTTATATATCAGTTACTCAATCGCTCCGGTGCTCTACTCTGATGAAAAAAAAAATATACTGCTTTTGAAAATGGGATGTTACAGTCATCATCAAGGAGAGGTTGAGTATAGAATCATTTCAAAAGGCCCTCTGTGATTTTGAATTCTGTCAACATTGTTTCAGTAAGTTGGTATTCTCAAAAGCTTATTTGTGTGCGTGTGTTTATTTGAACAGCAATAATTTTCTTTTCAAATACATAAATATAAGTAAAATCACTACTGGAAAAAGTCATATTTGCGGCGGAATTTGCGAGGGAAAGGTTCCCTCACAAAATATATGATTTTTGCGAGGGAACTTTTACTTCCCTCGCAAAATACCTTAAGTTTGCGAGGGAAACTTATGTTCCCTCGCAAAATACCTTAATTTTGCGAGGGAAAGTTATTTTCCCTCGCAAAATGATTTAATTTTGCGAGGGAAATTTTGTTCCGCCGCAAAATTAGTGATTTCATAACCCTAGTCCGCCACTTTCTCTCCTGTATGCCTCAGATCTGTTTCTCTCCCTCGGTCCGCCTCTTTCTCTCCTCGGGAAGCCTCGGATCCATCGTCGATCGTGCGCTTCTTCTCCTCGAGCCGCCACGAGTCCGTTCCTCAACAGTGAAGGCCTGATGGAGGAAAACGACAGATTGCAAAAACAGGTGTCGCAGCTGTTTACGAGAACAGCTTTTTCCGCCAACATCAGAATGTAATTCCATTTATTATTCCCCACACATTTTTATTAATTACTACAAATGAATTTTTTGTACATGTTTTAATGCGATTTGATTTACCCTTACAAAACGTATTCAAGTTTGGTTTAAATTGGTGTGAATTGCTGACAAGAGGTGGGGACTTTATGAACATAGATGCTTGTGGTTATGGTTTTTGGCAACTAATAGGTTTTTCTATGTATCTATTATAACAAATGTATTGTGTATTTCAGTTTTGCCTTATTTTGTTTTTTGGATTTGCAGCATTTTCTTTTGGTGTGTGCCTTCTAGTTCAGCAATAAGCTGAAAATGCATTTTTTTCCCTGTTCCCCTGTTCACAATCACCACAACTCCGCGGCTGCTCCATCTTTCTCACGAATCTGTAACCACAATCGAAATGAGGTGATCCAAAATTCTACATGATCTGTTGGACATCTCGTTGTATCATGGCTGGATAGTTGATCCTGAGGTAGGCTTTTTCTGTTTTGCCTATATATCTAGCAAGTTGCTTTATTGTTTTTCTCACAGCACCATTGATTAGATTGCTGTACTAATGTTCTAGATGCATTCTATTTATCCACATGTTATTCATGCCATTGGCTGGCACCTCACTATTCTCATGATTTCGGGGGCCTCTCATTGAGTTTGTCCTGTTCTTTATGGCAATATTTTTTTCGTGTTGCTATATATGAACTCAATAGAGTAGGATTTTGAAAAATACTTTTTTGAGCAATACTTCCATTCAGTTTTTAAATTATTCTTTGTTATTTAAAATTTTGTTATTTGGTCATCGTAGTTTTGAAAAATTAAATTTCGTTCATTAAGCTTTTGACAACCCTCTATTAAAATTTTGATGATAAGGTCATCACCTGTTATCTTAATATCTTGGGTATGAGTGTTTTTTTTTTTAAAAAAGAGTAAAAATATTATCTACATGTATGATGAGTGATGTAATACATGTTACAATACTTAGATGAAATAGTTACTATGATTTTGTGGGTTCTATGTGAGTTTTGAATTTTAAGCTTAGGGGAATCTACTATACTTACCACGATGTTGTGGATTCTATGTGAGTTTTGTGGTATGGAATGGGAAATCAAGGTCCATGAAACTTTTACAGCCCATCAGATTTTGGTTGAGCGTATTATGTAAAATGTTCAATTACGAATTGTTAGGATTTGTTTATTTGCTTCTCTTTCATTTCTGTTTCTTCTACATATAATTTTTTTTCATGTGGAATACTTTGTATGTGACTTCTTAGTGGCGTATTTGACATTCTTTGTATGTGACTATGTTCTTAATCTTAACTGACCTATTTAATATTAGGAAGTTGCACTTTTGGATTGAAGCTATTTGTTAGCTTACCTGGTTTTTTCACCTCCTTTGCGTTACAACTATACTTCTTTTTTTCTTACTTTGATGTCATAATTTATTTTATAAAACTCATTTATTTCTTCTTGATGTGTTGGTATGAATTTGATGCTAAAACCTTTGTATGCATGTGAACCAGGATAATACAGCTGATGCAATAGGGTCCAAGTCCTATAATGCTCTTATGGGCGAGCTTGTTGCTCTTGAAAGCCATATGGATGTCTCAGAAGGGGGTGGAAAGGTTCACAATCAACCCTCTGTGACCACTAATGATCATGGAACTGCTGATAAATCCCATGAACATGATCCCACAGGGCTATCATGCTTATCTACAACTGATAAAAATTCAGAATCATCTAGTGGCAGGGTTTAGCAAATTCGGGAGGCGTGGATCTTTGGTGTGCACTTCCGATTTTGGTCAAAATACACAGATACGATTCGATGCTTGTGGTAGTTGTAGTTTTTGTTCATATAAGTTGTACATATTCAAAATTTATCATGTTGAAGACATGTAAAGTGGCCTGAGCTTCATTTATATGCATATGACAGAATTACATCGGTTTTCATGTATGTAAAATAAGCTGTTTCTATGTAAACTCTTATGATTGTTATAATTTATTTTTATGATATATATATAAATCTTTTTATTTCTTAATTTTTAATATATTTTTTTGTAATTATTTTATTTTTTGATTTTTTATATTTTTTTTAAAAAATAAATTGAAATTTGCAAGGGAAAATTTTTCCCTCGCAAAATTCCAAGATTTGCGAGGGAATAAATTTTCCCTCGCAAATTCTGGATTTTTGCGAGGGAAACCTTTTTCCCTCGCAAATTCCAGATTTGCGAGGGAAAAAGGTTTCCCTCTCAAAAATCCAGAATTTGCGAGGGAAAATGGAATTTTTCCCTCGCAAAATGATTTGCGAGGACAATTTTTGCGACGGAACTTTTTCCGCCGCAAACAAATTTTGCGACGGAAAATAGCTTTTTTGCGAGGGAATTTTTCCGCCGCAAAAAACAGTTTTTTTAGTAGTGATAATCTAGTATTACTTGTAAGTTTTGTATCATTGAGCTTAAGCTTTTTCTTTTGTATATCCAATTTTCCAAAAACCATACAAGGTCCTAGCTAATCTTGATTAAGACAGCGGAACTATATGAGCATAAAACTCTCAACTATAACCTTTTTTCTAATATCTTCCAATTATGAAAGGCTAAATCAGATTAATAATAATAATAACAATGCAGAGGGGTTTGGATTTAAAAGCATCTAATTCCCCTTTATCGCTAAACCAGATACGCTTCATTAACCAAACTTTAATATTCAATATGAAGCTAGCTAGTTATAACCGAAACTAATTATAAATAATCCAATCCAAATACAAAATAGTTTATAGCAATAAAACCGAAAGAGAGTTTCCTGAGGAATTTGAGAGTACTATTGCAGTTCAAAATACGGAGATGGTGAAGTGGTTAGTCATATTTTCTCAAAACCAGATTTCACCAAAGCAGCTGTGTTATCATTTTCATCAGTGACTCAAAATGTGAGGATATTCAGGTTTTGTTTGGAGTTTGGAAGGAAGGGGAAGGAAAGGAATGTAAGGAGAATGGAGGGGAGGGGATGGAAGGGAAATGGAGGATATTTCCTCCCCTTGTTTGGGAGTTAAAAAAAATAGTAAGAAGGGAATATGGAAGATTAATGAGTTATTTTTACCATTTTCTTTAATAATTAATATAATTATTACACTTTGCAAATAAATTTAAATTTAAATTTTCTAAAAAAATTATTTATGTAATTTTTATATTCAAAAAATTATTTATGTGGTGGGGGCGGCGTGGGGATGGCGGTGGCGACGGTGGTGGCAGTGGTGGCGGCGGCAGTGGTGGTGGCGGTGGTGGGGTGGTGGTGAATAAGGGTAACAAAGTAATTAATCTATTTCCTCTCTTAAAAACCCCTCATATTGGGGAACTTTATTTTTTAAAAGGAGGAGGGTTTGGGAGGATTTGTAAAAATCTCTATTTCCCTCTCCTCTTATTTTTAAAACTCGCAAACAAGGGAAGGAACTACCAAAACCCTCTCTTTCGTTTCCTTTCCCTCCAAAATGAAACTCCTAAACAAAGCCTCATAGAATGAGTTCCTATATTGCTGGAATTAAGCCTATCAGAAGATTGTGATAAGAACAACCCCTTGGGAGAAAGACATCCCAAAAGACACTCATAAGACTGAAGAAGCATAAACAACATTCATAGTAATCTTTCAGCAAAAGATGCAGCAAGCAATTTTTACATTAATGAAGAAAAATTAAAACTTAGATCGCCTTGGTGTCTCTATCAACTTGAAATTGACATCGAAGTCCTCCCACATCTTATAGCAACTCGAGATTTTTGGAGTCTTGCAGGATGTGTCTATCAACAAGAAATTGACATTAAAGTCCTCCCACATCTTATAGCAACTCGAGAATTTTGGAGACTTGAAGAAGGGTGATGGAGAGGAGAGGGGGCTCTTCGCTTACAGACTCCAGTTCAAGTTCCGACTCCGAGTATTCTAGATCAATCTTGAGCTATAAGGAAATGAGCAATATCTAATCGAAAAAACAAAAGAAAATGCAAAACGCTACAGAAACAGGAGAAGCTACATGCTAACCTTGAGTTCAGTAGTAAATGCTGAATCTTCAGAAGAAAAAACCAGCTGATCCTCTGAAATTGTTCGAAGTACATATTTCTAAGAATGAGTGACTTAAGCTCCAAACAAAAACAATAAACAACAAAAAATATAGACTTCTTTAAGTGGTTTCCAAGAAAACTTGTAGGAGGTGAAGCTTTCTCACCATAAATTTAGGATATTTTGAGCTGTTCGTGTAAATAATTTCTTTAGTTTGCCCCTTTTTTTTCACGGCTTGTACTTTGTTCTCTGTCGGCTTGTAATCTTCCATCATCGTTGTTGTTGTTTTAACCATTTGACCTTTACTATGACATTCAATTTTCTTAAACTTTATTTATTGCTTCTCTTCTCTACTATTTGATTTATTTTATGTGGTGGAATGTTAGAATCCAATTGTAAGTTACTTGATTGTGATCTACATAGAAGTGTGAGATTCAGATTTGGGCTTTGTACGGATTTTCAGCCCTTTGACCTTGAGGACTAGCTCTTGGGGTGTGGGATTCTTAGAAGGGATACCCTAGTTAGAAATATTCCTATCATATGGTATATATGTAACTTTGTGTTGTAATATGATCCATTTGCTTATATCTAGCTTAAACCTTTGTAGTGGACTATATAAGTATTGTTAGGTCTTAGTAGGTTCATGGGTGAAAAGTAGTTTAGAATTGTTAGTAATACCAAGCTAATTCATTTTTGAATTTGTTGTGCTGAGATGTTAGTTGTTCAACTAACTTTTGTTTAAGTAGATACTACCATACCCCTCATCCTTGAGCTCAACTATTAAAGGGGTCGAACACTCTCACCAAAGGGAGAGGGTTCGATCCTAGAATTGGTCAAGATGTTGGGAGAGGCATCCTAGGTGATGTGAACTTTTGGAAACGCGCACTCTCAGTTCTGTATGCCTTGGGGAGCAAAGTCATAGCACCCTGCCCTTGGACTATGGGTAAACCCAACCCCTCTCCTAAAATTTTTATATCAAAAAAAAAAAGAAAAAAAGTAGATACTACCATTCTTTTTCCTATCACTTCTAGGATGGTAATAAAGTTTATGACTTTGTTCTTTAGTTCCAGTTAGATATTATCTTGGAATAGGTATCTGGGTAGGCCAATCAAAATATTATTTTTGTATCCTTAAGCTGCATTCCTTTAATGAAGATTGTAATTTTTAAATATTGAGGAGGTTTTTCAGTTATTGAAAGCTTGTTAATAGCACTAGACAAACTTGACAGCTTGTTGATAGCACTAGACAAACTTTATCAAGAATGAATTTTTTGACTTCTATGTAGTTTGCATTATCTTCCATGCTCCTTCTTAAACCATTTGTCATTCCTTTACTTCTCGAGAAACTTTCTACTTCCTTACTTTCAGCAAAGGTTTGTATTAATGGTTGGTGAGATAAAATTGTTTGGTAGTGCAAAGTAATCCTTTGGTGTTGTGTGTAATGCGTGTCATCTACTTGTGTTGCTGGGTGATTGAAGTAGTAATTATTTTACAGGTTAAGAAGAATATGCCGAAAAATGGAAAAAGGAAAGATAAAGACAGAGAAAGGCAGCCAAATGTGTCTAGGTACATATTGTTCACAAAAACAAAAGCGTATTACAAGAAAAAGAAGAAGAATAATGAAGAGAAGCCTTTTATAGAGAAGAACATACATGTGCAAAAGGTGTCGTCCATTGTAGCAAACAACTAACAAAGCAAGAGGAAGAAAGAAACCTTGGAGTAGTTATATTGTGAATATAGGAAACTAAAGTTCGAGCAAAAAAGTATAGGAAACTAATCATATGATGTAATTCGAATACTATAGACGAGCCTGATGTTATATACTATCAATTCAGAATACTATGTGGCCATGCAAGAACTCCAAGAATTGATCATAACTAGGAAGAAAGAGAGATGAAGAAATAGACTTGTGTATTTTGTAACTTAATTGTTAATCAACTTAATGATATTATTGTATTCACATAATTTTCGGTGGTTAATGAAGTTTTAAGACTCAATTCTTGTGTACTAAATTGAGTTTATTAAAATGAATGTATATATTGGTGATTATCGCATTTTGTATCACATGTGATTGACAGGTGTAGGAAAATGCACTGATGAGTGTAAGGGCATCCATTTGCATATCTGATTCTTGACTAAAGTGAACTTGATGGGGAGAGGCTATATGCAAGTGTGTGCTTTCAGTGATATGAGCTTAAATTTGTAGTTGTTTAAAAATAGCAAGCCCTCTCCATATTCCAGTTTTTGACAAGTCCATGTCCATTTGTTGATAAATTTATGTCTAAGTTTTGACAACTCCATCTCCATGTTTTGACAACTCCATCTTCATATTTTAAAAACTCTATCTCCACATTTTAACAACTCCTTCTCCACATTTTGACAACTCCATCTCTAAGTTTTGACAATTTCATCTCCATGTTTTAACAACTACATCTCCACATTTTCACAACTCTTTCTCTAAGTTTAAAACTCAATTCGCTAAGGGTTTTCACCAATTTTCATTTTCTCTAAAATGATTAAAATTAAATTAAAAGTCTAAAAAATATATAAACATTAATATCGATACAAGTCTTTTATTTTCTCGCTAATATCAATAAAAAAATTAAAAAAAAATTATTATTCATCAGTTATTTTATTATATATTTATGACTTATTTAATTATTTAGTGATGATTGTAATACCCTAAAAATCTGTATCATAATTGGTTAAATTTATACCTATAAAAAGTAGGTGAATATGAGGTGTCAAACACTGGGTTATGATTATCTTACTTCCTAAGGAAAAATCTCTAGGAAATTAGAGAGTTTAAGGGCCAAAGTGCCAAAATGATGAAAATGCCCCTATGGGTCATAAATAACTTAGGAAAATTATGAAAAATCTTAAAAGGTAGTAAAATGACCAAGTAAATTATGAGAGTATATTATCTCTAATTTTGGTAATTTAATAAATTATGAACTTGGAGGAATTGAATATGAATACTCAAAAAGTATTGAAATGACTAAATTACCCTTGTAAATTATAAAGTAATGCAGAAGACATGAAAATGAAAGTGTCAGAGCTAGAATTGTGAGACAAGGGGTATTCTAATTAAGAAAATTATCAACTTGTGATAATTAAGTAATTAAGTAATATTGGGCTAATTACTTAAGCATAAGCAAAGGAAATTCAGAGATAATTATGTAAAGCTAAAAAATAAGTAGAAAATGGTTGAAAATTAGTAAAAGTATATTTACTAATTAATTGGAAATTTTTGAGAAAAATAGTTGAGGTTAGGTATTTTTAAGCCTAAATGCAAGAATGGACCAATAGGAAAATTTTGTAAAAAAATTATGTAAAATTAATTAAATAATTAATCAAATAAAAAAATATAAATATTTATTAAATAAAAATGGGCCAGCCGAAATTGCCCAAAGAAAAAGGAAAATATATATATATATATATATATATATATATATATATGTATAAAAGAATTGTTGCAAGTTGCAATTATAATATAATATAATTAATTAAAGTGAAAAAATGTGAATAGTAATTTAGAAATTAGGAAACGGATCCTATCTAGAGATCTAGGAATGGGATTTCCAAAGTCAAGGAAAAATATTGATCAGTGAGTTATTATCTTCCGTTAGACTCTTAGGAAGAAAATTTAAGTCGTTTGTGCATTTCCTAATAAAACAAAATAGGGAAAAATGCATATAGGTATATTTTTGGATATAAAGAAAATAAATTCTAACTCAACATCTAGGAATGAGTTTGAATTTATTTTGACATATTTGGAGTCAGTGAATTTTTCTGAAGAAGTTGATAATTTCAGAAATGCGTTCTGAAACCGGACACGTTCGGACACGTTTTTCGAGAAAACTTCAACCGGACTGTTGGAGCCCTATATGAAATCAAAATTTAGGTTAACTTGGACATTTCTAGTAAGTGAGAACATGTCTTCAAAGTTGTAAATCCAGAATTTTGAAAGTTCTCCGAAATCACGCGAATCGGGTACCGATCGGGGAAATTCTATTAGACCGGGTTTAAAGCAACCCAATTCACCATTTTGGACCATTCCAAAGCAGCCACATCAGCTCCCCAAGACGTCCAAGATGCTCCCATGGTCATGAATTTTACACCATTTCATGCTTGAATTTCCAAGGTTGTAAACAATTTGGAAAATGCCATTTGTATCCTTAGGTTTTTCTATAAATAGGCATGCTTCCCTTCATATTTTCTTCACACCATCACTCCTTCATCTAGCCGAAATCTAGAGGGAGAAAATAGAGAGAGAAGCTCTGGGAAAATTTCTGCAGAAGTCTTCAACGGGTAAGTCTTTCGGGCTTTAGTTTTTAAGTTCGAGTTTTTAGTTCGGTAGTTAGTAGAGTTGTTAGTTAGATTTAGGAAGTAGGGGATGAAATTCCTATACTTGTTTTTAGGCCTCATTGCATTGAAAAATATGCTCGAAGAGGTAAAAACATAGTAGGGATCGAGTCTCCGAAAAGTTGAAGCTTTTGAAGTTCTTTCAAAAATAGGGGTTGTAATGCTAAAATAGTCTTTAATTTTTCAAGTATGATTGGATATCATATGGGAGGGATATTTTAGTCTTTATTTTTGAAAATCAAAATGGCGTCGAAGTTCTGGCGAAATTTTGGGAAGAAAAGTAGTCAGAGTAACGAAGTGCTGCGAAATTCCGCCAATTAGGGGTATAGGGGCAAAATGGTAATTTTTACCTAAAATGCCAGTTATTGTGTCAAATCACTAATGAAAGTGATATTATTCTTATAGGACATCAGAAACTATGATCTGCTGCCGTTACGCTGCCTTCGTGCCGCTGTTTCACGTTTTCCCGTAAAAGTACGTTTGTCCGCCAGAAGTACCTAACGTCGTCAACGAAGGTACGGACGCGTACTGTAACACTAATCTAGTGCTGCTCATATACATATATGTGATAGGTACATTCACGGATAGAGATTCTGTTAGGGGTCACCGAGATACATTCACGGTTAGAGACTCTGTTCAGGATTACCGATTATACATACAGTTTCACACGGGTTATAGACTTAATGATACCGTTAGAGTTTTTCCTAGCGCTGAGGACACGACCATACATCGTGGCACTGGTTTTTGTGCAGGCTATTATTGTGTAGGACTTTACGTACTGCTTTAATGCTTATGTTCTGTCTGTGTCACAATCATGCAATCATGCATCTGCTATATGCATAAGAGATATGCTGCTGTTATGTTTTGAATATCTGTCATCCGTATCTTGTTTTATTTGAGCATAAGGTTAACTGTTACACGAGATTCAATTCGATAAATTGAATCTCGGCTATAGCTTCGTGGTCGGGAGGACCACGGATCGAGATCGAGGCAAGCTGCACGAGTAGGCTCATGGTTGGAGGGCATGTAGCACGAGTGAGCTCTTAGACAGAGATGTCACTTTATCGTTTTCCGTAATTACCTATGAGAACAATAGGATGCTGTATCAATACTAAGTTACACTATGGTTCATGTTTGGTTATGATCAGTTACTCTTTCGCTCCATTGCTCTACTCTGATTGAAAAAAAAAAAAAAATTCGCTTTAGAAAATGGGATGTTACAATGATCTATTTCAGCCCAAAGAAAAAGAATTTTAATAATATTTTTACATTGAACTCAATTATTGTAAGATTTTTATTTTGTTAATAACATGAATTGACTTGAGAAAAAAAATTCCAAATGAAAAGCAGAAATTTGTAAAGTAGAATAGGTTTAAAATTCCATACCACGTGTGAGGCTGTGAAATCCAATGAATAGTAATGATACTTGTTTGTGCTGAACATCTGATTCCAACACGATTAAATTAAGGATAAACATAAAATTATAATACTACGTATCTTTTAAATTTGATTAGGGAAAGCTTGTAAATATTCTCAGTCATTAATTAATTAATTGTCAACTGCAGACAATAAAGCAGGCAAAAGACAAGACACATATTTCCATTTTGGTTACATTATTCTCACACCGTATTGAGATGAATTAATTTGAATTGTTAATGAATAAGGAAGATATTTTAGCCAATATTTAATTTGATTATTCTTTTAGCGAATAATTAAATCAATTATTGATTCTTGATATTCAGCGACCATCAATTCTCACAATTTAAAAAAAAAAAATTATATAATTAACTAATTATTTTTAAATATTTAATAGTGATAATTATTTAATATTTCAAAACATTGATGAATGGACACTTTTGTCAAATTAAGAAATTATAAAAGCAATAATGACTTTTTCACTTGATTACAGGATACATGCATCCCCATTCATCATTTCTAGCACTATAATCCTGATTACATCAAATAATATAATCATGATTACAAAATGTAATCCTCTTTATATTGAATGAACTCAACCAAACATTGTAATTGGTCTATTGCATCAGAATCAAGGTTATTAAACCCAGACGGGTTACTGAACTGGCCAAAGTACTAGGTCAAAGATCAATGGGTCAGAACGAAGTCAAATAAGAGCTAATCTAGAGCTAATTGGTCTGTTGCATCAGAGTGAATATTTTAGGTTATTAAAATTAAATTTTTAAAGAAAATAAAAAAATGATTTTTTTAAAAACAAAAAAAAAATCGGCTTGATGCCTAGACTATACCAGTTTGTCGGTTTCCAGGCCAAACCGGCCGGTTCGGTTCAGGTTTAATAACACTAATCAGGATTACATGTAATCATCTCCCATGGAATCATTAACAAAAAAAAAATTCTCCCATGGAATCAAACCAAACAGAATATAAGGGTCAATTTGGTTTTTAGCATCTGAAAATTCCCCCTCCCCTCCCCTATAGTCCCCCCCCCCAAAAAAAAAGGAGGGATTGGGAGGAGAGGGACAATATTTTACCATTTGTTGACTATTTATGAATGGGCACTTTGTCAAATTAAAAAAAATTATAATTGTAGTAGTTTCTTTTTCTTTTGATTATAATAGTATAATTATAATTATAAGTGAAAAGTTGTCCATATAAAAATGTTTTACCTCCCTCTCCTCCTGAACCAAACAAACAAGGTAATATTAAAATTTCTTCCCTCCCTTATCTTTTAATCAATCCAAGTGAGGTAAAATTAAAATCTCTGACATCCCCTCCATTAAAATCCCTCCCTTCCCCTCCCATTTGTTGAACCAAACAGACCTCATGCTCACTAGAAATAATCATAGATTCAATTCTATCCTTAACCTTTAGCCTTTCTTGCAGGACTGTTCAATTTTATTGAATAGTGCAAACTTTATCAAATGGAATAAGTTTTTGAAGATGAAAAAGTGGGGTAAAAGTCAAAAACAGGATTATATATTCACAAAGCTTTCTTCTTAGCATGTGATTCCGTCCCTGTTTGATTCTCCACTTTCTTTGCTGTTTTTCAGTGAAATGCTATATACAAATTTTGAAATATGAATAAAATAGACAAACAAAATGTTTCACAAAAATTGAGTAAAATCGTTGAATCATAAAGGCATCCTAGCTCCTAGGTGTTTAAGTTAACACCTGAGAGTAATAGACGGCTCACCCTGCCCAATATCGTTATCACCTAGGAGGAAGGGAGATTTCGCCCTACTCTTGGATCGTGGGTGAACCCAATCCTTTCCTAAAATTTTGTTATAAAAAAAAAAAAATCTTCATATTCTTTCTTTCAATGGGTATATATTTCACCGGAAAGTCAACTATACTTCATTCATATTTGTGACAAAAACAAAACATGGACATACACTTTAGATTGATGGAGAATCATATCTAGAAAGTGCTTCAATAATATTAGTTAGTAATTTTTTGTGGAGATGAAAAAGAGAGACTCGGTCTCTTAAGTGACTGTGATGGTCTCTATATATAGAGCCACACCGTTGGTCTTGTTTTCTCACAAAACAATGAGTGAGATATAACATATTAACATTGATTCTTTGTCGATTGATGAAAGGAAGATGTTTCCAAATATCATCAAAGTCTTCCAATATTGTGGCTCTACAATATTGGTTGACTGGGATGAAGTTTGAGAAGTTTATTATTAAGTGATTACTGAAGAGGTTAGCTTCTGATTCAGCTCCATAAGCAATAATGGTATGTTTTGTTGTGTTAGTAAAGTGAGAGGGAACCTAGCTAACCGTGGTTATTGTGTGAAAGGAAGCTCACTGGACGACTTGGTGGTTGAAGAGGAGAGATCCATGGTTAAAGTCTTGTGATACTTCCTTTGGTTCACAATTTAAGAATTAGATAACTAATTTAAAGATATTAAAAAAATTAGTTTAGGAAGTTATTTGTTAAAAAAATTTGTGTTAGCTCCCCTAAAGTGTCCCTTCTAAGTTTTACTCATTTGTTGGAAAACTCATTTCATGTGCAATCAATAAAAAAAGTCTAGAAAAATAATCATAAATTTGGAAGATAAAGTAGATCTGGAACTTATATTTAATATCAAAATATATCATCTACTAGCTCTTACATTTAGGATAGACACGTATGCAAACTTAATACCGTTAGTTTGACCCCTAAGTCTTTTTCAAATTGCAAGGACTAACTTTGTTAGATGGAGAAAACTTGAAGGACTAAAACCTCTTGTTTAAAACTTTAGAGACCAAAATCAAAATGAAACCAAACTATAAGGACCAAACATTATATTAACCCCTGAAAATTTCTTCACTAATGTTCCTGAATGTCAGCTCCTAGGCTGTCATAAAAATTCACAACATATTTTCAACTAGCACCACACATTTTTTCACACTAAAGTAACAATAAGGAATATTGTGTGTGTCTTGCATAAATCCACAGCTTTTCATAAAACTGATGATTAGCAACTTGTCATGTTTCTAATAGCAGCCAATAAATAAAACACCAGAGCAGCATCTTATAGGCTAAAATATCAGCACGTTCCATATTTTATAACCAGAGAAAGACACCAACCAAATGCTTCAGATTGAAAAACAGGCACCAAAGAAACAACTTGTTAGACCCATAGACAGTCGGTGATAATTTGATGAGTATGCGACACGTCACCTTAGCCAATGTACCCAAAAAATCTCGGCATTGAAAAAAAATATTCATCTAGAACAATGAAATCTCTTAGTGAGTATCTCATTAATCAATTTGCACATACATTCATCTCTATAAGCATGACATTTATACAGACCGTCCAATCACGCATGAAAAGACCCCTAATCTCTCCGAGAACATCTCTTCCTCCTGAGGTTCAAGGCTTCAACTGAATCACTGTCGCTATCTTCCATAAGTTCAGTACAAGTTCTATGAGGGCTCCCAATTTTCCTATAAAGACCATGAATACATTGTACAATTTCAGTCACAGTTACAGATAGAAACTAGCATCTAAAGGTCACTTCATACTGAGACGCAGAGAATTATTACAACACTACTCAACGTTGTTATCTTAAGAGGAAGACAAGGCGTCATCAAATTTGAGACAACAGCTAGAAATTACGCAAGAACACTTGGAACTATGAAGCGTAAGTATTCCTAAGAGATGTTGTACATGGCACAGCCTCCATCATAAAGCATATTAATTTATTAAGGTTCAAACAACAAGGCTTGAATTAAGTGAGGAACTTGTAATATTAACCAAAAGATACAATACAAAGCGCTTATTCATCATATCTTCATGTATTAACTTAGCCATAGCTGAAGAATTAATTTTCTACTAGCTATCCAGAAGCCAATCACGTGAAAAAATCTGCTTCAACCATAAGGTCTACTTCTATCTCCACTTTGCATCAAAGCGAACCTATTTTGGTTGCTGCAAACTCAACTTGAAGCAGAACCAAATGGTGCATCCCAGTGATCAAAATCCAAATACAAAAAGCTAAGATCGAAATCCCAGTGACTATAACGGGGTAAAATCCAAATGCAGTAAGAAAATAGCAAATTTGAAAAAGAAAAGTAGCCCAAGCTCAGACTTTATGAAATTACAAAACAGAAAATATTTTTCAGAGAAATATAAAAAGGATGGTAGCTAGATATATGAGAACTGAAGTTAGATGTAGTATGCCTTCAAGAACCTTCTAATTTTAGAAAACAAGTAACCCAAACGCAATAAACTCTACAGGCAGCAGCAGCAGGATTCTTCTCTCTTGAAGTTACAAACTCTGGTGGAGGATGAAACTCCATCGGCTTAAGAAGAAGGATCAGGTAGGTATGTGGGTAGAAAATCAACAGACCGTAGAGGACGGATTTGAGAGGGGAAAGATGGCCTTTTTACTTCACCGTCGAGAAATGACTCATTCCATCAAGTGGAGGGAAGGCAGATTCCTACAACTGTAAGGAAGTCCAATTTTTCCATGTACACCAAACGCAGCCTAAGGAAACCAAATGGCCAAATCATAGTCAAATGCTTGATATCAAAAATTAATTAATAATAAAGTGAAACTGCCCTCATATACATAATACTGTAGTAGCATAGAACAACAATAATATTAGTTAAATTTTTTAAAACAAGGCCACTGATGTTGGACCAATAGAAGAAACTGCAAGGGAATGAGAGAAATAGGAAGATGATCGAATAGATGGAAAGAGGAAGATAGGGAATCTAAGAAAATACTAAAATTTTATTCCCCATGCTCCCTAAAAAGTTACAGCCAAACACACATGCAGAAAACAATAAAGGAAGAGGTAATAAATTAGAATATCCGTAATTAAACAGAAGGATTAATTTGTAATTTACAAATGATTACCTGTGCCACCATTGACCATGCCACTCCAAATTCTCTTTTTCCTTCCTCTATCATTCACCATTAGGAAAAATAATGATCTTTGTCTTGCTTGACAAATAAAATCAGGTAGTAGAACAAAGAGCACAAACCTGGTAAGTGGCACATCCAAATGCAATGGAGAACTGGAAAAGCCCCAGTCAACCAGCATATATTCCTCCTGAGGCCCCCCATTATCAAATGGCCATACTGATTTAGCTCTTTAAATCAGCTACAAAGCTATAGATTTAGCCCATAGTCCCAAAAATGTTAGGAAGCAACTCGCAATGTACAATATAATGTACCGATTCCCTACTATTACCGCGGTCACCTTCAGCACCGATTCCCTCTTCGCCGTCAAGTTTCAGCGGACGGCAACGTTGGAGCACCGATTCCCCTCATCCTTGGCTTTGCCATCTGTTCTAGCCTATAGGAAGGACAGCGAAAGGACACAACAGAAAATCCCTAGGAACTGATTACTGATTTTTTTTTAAAGACTGATTTTATTGTTAATTTATTAAATAATAGTAACAACTAGAACAGTAAATTAAGTAAACATTTTTACTGAACTAATCATGAAATTAAAACAAATAAAATAATTATAGAGTAAAATACTCTTACCTTTTTTACACTTTGCCTTAATTACACGAGTCTTTCCTCTATTTTGAAAATGAGTTTATTGTTTACCACCATGGGCCTAGTAGCTCAGTGGTATGCCTACTCCCCATAGTTGGGGAGGTTGTGGGTTCGATCCTGCCTTTGTAATGTAAAAAAAAATAAAAAATGAATTTATCGTTTATCATGTCACTTGACATAAGATTTTGTCAAATCACCTCAAAACTACGTCGTTTTGGGAGTTAGAAGAATTAATGAAGCGTCTTTTGATAAAATTTATATAATGAATACAAAAACAAAAATACCAAAACGCCATTCATTAATTCTCCTAACTCCCAAAACGATAGTTTCAGGGTTAGGGAAATTAATGAACTCCCGAAACGATGTAGTTTTGGAGTGACTTGACAAAAGTTTATGTCAAGTGACATGACAAACGATAAACCAATTGAAAATATACACTTAAGGCAAATAAACTTGTTTGTTCAGTCAAGAATTTTTATTTTTAATTAAAATTTATATTAAAATGATTTTATTTATTAATTTTCCAGCACTAGAAACAAGTGAACGTGCACGAAACGAAATGCCGACTGTGCTGAATTAGTAGAAACAACTCAACTCATTCTCACAACACAACCTTTGAAGCAAAGAACCGGCCTACACAACCGAGAATGAAGGCTCAACGTTGAAGAACAAAGCACGACCAGAACCTAATGACCGAGGACAACAAACCTGAACCACCTTTAAGTTTGAAGCACTTCATATCAGATTGAGATAAGCTTGAAGCAAAGATCCCTTGTTCTTGTCATTTGAGATAAGCTTGAAGCTATTGGTTTTGTCCTCGCAATGATTCTTTCTCAATCTTATATAATTTTGCACCTGCACACGAAGTTGACAAATGTCAACTTGGTCCTTGAATTTGACAAATATGTGGGACCCAAAAACCATTAAGTCCAGAATGGTGACATCTTACAACAAATTTTCAACATGTGGACCCTACAAAAAACTTAACTACTCCAAACCTATTCAATATATCATTGAACTTGGCAGAACTGCAATCAAACCTGTTCAAACACCGACATAGAGCTCTACAGATTGAACCACGGTAGACATGGAGAATGAAACAGCTGCAACGTCGCGGAAACACACATGACCATCTCCGACCTCTATCTCACTCTCTCCACCAGTCGACAACTTCATATCAGATTGAGAAAGAAGCAGCGCCGGGAACAAAACCTGAACCACCTTCATCACTTCCACCAAAGACGTCGGTGACATCCTTCCTTTCTCATGGAAACACCACCGACATCTTCTCACTGTAACCAATGGAAACTTGAGCTAATGCCTTGGAGGCGACTTCAAACGGTGTCCCAGAGAAGAATATTTTGGACGAGACAAAAGGAAAAGAGGCCTCATCGACACACACACTCATTGCTCACTCGCTCTTTCCCAACCACTATCACTTTGTTCACGAACAGTACTATTCATCTATGATGGCAGTGGCCACCGAAAAAATCAAATTGGCCAAGAACTAACCTAATGCTCTGATGCTATGTAATGAAATGAATCAGAAAGTTGTGTATTATTCATGATAAACATATGGGTATTTATACAAGAGGGAGGAGCCTATACATAATGGCTCATAATGATGATTATATGTGTAATCCCTAATTATATGATATCTGATTACAATCCCATAATTTCAGACATAAACATTAATACAAATATATTATTTCCTAACATGGGTGTAGGTATAATGTTAACAATATTTTATACGAGAATCATCTAACACTTAAGTTTTGTAGGGTGCTAAAATATATAATAAAAAAAAACATTATAAATGGACAAATTTATTAGAGCAAACACATGCTAGTGGGTCCCACATGATGAATTTTTTTTTAAAAAAGTTGCGTCTTCCTCCTGCTCTCTCTCTCCCCCCGTTCACTACCGACATACTTGGTGGTTACCTAACCACACAGTTGATGACTTTTTATTTTTGCAAATACTTATCAGTTAAATTTTTGGGAAAATCACAATGAAGTCCTAAGATACAAAAATAATCATAAAAAATTCCTATACCAAATTTCCCTAGAGACTTTTTTGTGATTAGCTGTAAATAAACTACTAAATTCCCCTCAAAAAAAAATTGGAATATTATATTTCAATAAATAATACCTATTAGAAATAGGTGAATATGTGGTGTCAAATCTGTAGGGAAAAATCTCTTGAAAATTAGAGTGCCAAAATTACGAAAATGCCCTTGTGAGGTATTAAATGGCTTAAAGATGCATTTTTAGGATCATAAAATATCCTAACAATATTATGATAAATTCTTAAGGGCAATAAAATAATTATTGGTTGATTAGTTAAGAGATATTCAAGTAATTATGTAAGGAACAATAGGGAATTTTGTAAAACAACTATTATAAGATAGTTGATATAATATAAAGTAATTAAAAAAAAAGAAACAGAAAATAAGAGTGCTAGCCGAAATTGTGGACAATTGGGAGCAAAAGAGATTTTGTGCAAGTTGTAATATAATATCTAGATATTGGTAATATAATATCTAGATATTTATGGTGAATATTAATATAAAATCAGAGAATTTTGGGGAATAAATATAAGATAATTAGAATATTAACTAATTATAAAACAGATTTTTAACCCAAAAAGGGGTGTTGGCCGAATAGTTGGACTTTGGGGAGGAAGGAAATTGTGGAAAAATATCATGATCTTTAGCATTAAAATGGTAATAAAAGAGAGGATATTTTGTTGGAAATTAAAATTGATTATAGTATAAATATGTATGCAGCCGAATTGGTTGATTGAGGGAATCAAATTGATTGTGTTTGTGGGTGTATAAACCAAAAATGTAGAAAGAAAAGAATAAGGAAACTTTGTTGGGAAGTTGTTGAAAAGTCAACAATAAGCACAAACCAATAGGAACACTTGCACATGGGATATTTAGGCAAGTGGATGGAGCATCTTTCCTTAGCCAAGAAGGAAGCTTTGTTCGAAAATGAGAAGGAGGAAAGGAAAGAGAAATTGATGGCAAGTGTGAAAGCAAAATGAAGAAAGAAGTTAATATCAAGATATTATGTTGCAACTTGTATTTAAATAATTATTTAATTAATCCCCCTCTAATTGTTGAAAATTTTATTATTTAAAACTAACCATGTAATACCCGGATATTTATTATCTGGAAAATTATAAATAAATTGGATATTTCTGATAAGTGAAATAAAGGTCTCAAGACTTGTGTTATTATAGCCTATTGTTTATAAGTTAAGTTCTGTAGGAAATTAGAGGAATTAAGTGCCAAAGCGCAAAAATGACGAAAATGCCTCGAGGTCATTGATAACTTAGAAAAATTGTGAAAAATCCTAAAAGGCAGTAAAATAATTATTAAAATTTAGAGAGTAGTTTATCTCTAATTTTGGTAATTTAATAAAGTATAAACTTGGAAAAATTGAGAAGGAATGTTCAAAAGTATTGTAATGACCTAAATACCCTCATAAATTATAATATAATGAAAGAGACATGAAAACACAAATGTCAATGTAAAAGTTATGAGGTAATGAGTTGTTCTAATGAAGAAAATTATCAACTATTGATAAGAAGGTAATTAAGTATTTATTGGCTAATTACTTAAGCATAAGTAAAGGAAATTCAGGAATAAATATGTAAAACCCTAAAATTAGTGGTTTTTGGCTAAAAATTAGTAAAAACATATTTGTTAATTAATTTGAAATTTTGGAGAAAAATAGTTGAGTTTAGATATTTTTAAGCCTAAATACAAGAATGAGCCAATTAGGGATTTTTGTGAAATTTTTGAGAAAATTTAAATAAGTAAATAATTAAATAATTAATTAAATAAAAAATAAATATTTATTAAATAATAAAAATGGTCCAGCCGAAAATTTAGGAAAAAAAAGAGAATAAGAATAAAAAAATGAATGAAAACTTAGTTGGTAAGTTATATTATTATATAATATAATTTAATATAGTGAATAGTGATGGAATAAATAGGAAACGGATCCTATCTAGAGTACCAGGAATAGGTTTTCCAAAGTCAAGGTAAAATATTGATTAGTGGATTTTTATCTTCCGTTAGACTTTCGGTAGAGCATTTTCCTAATAAAACAAAATAGGGAAAAATGCAGATAGGCACATTTTTAGGATTGAAGAAAATAAATTCTAACTCAACATCTGGAAATGAGTTTGAAATTATCTGGACATATTTGGAATCAGTGAATTTTTGTCCAGAAGTTGATGATTCCAGAAATTCGTTCCGTAACCGGGCACACATTACGTGGAACTTCAGACTGACTGTTGGAGCCCTATATGGAATAAAAATTTAGGTTAACTTGGACATTTCTAATGAGTGAAAGAATGTCTTCAAAGTTGTAAATCCATAATTTTGAGATTTTTCTGAAATTACGTGAATCGGGTGCCGATCGGGAAAATTCTATCGGTACAGTCATAAAGCAAGCATGAGTCACCACTTTTTGACCAATCATTTGCTGCCACCACAGCCATGTATGTCGACCAAGGAGCATGGAGGGCCAAGACCTTGCCTTCTTCAACAAGTTGCATCCAATGGTTAAGAACAAATTGGAAATCCCCTTTATGTCCTTACTTTCTTCTATAAATAGCCTTGTTTCCTCTTCAAAAATTCACACCATTTCTCAAGTTCCTTGGCCGAATCTAGAGAGAGAGAAGAGAGAAGGAGGAGCAGGGAATTTTGAAGCGAAGCTCTGTGTAAGTTTTCGATGCAGGAGCTTTAAGCTTAGTAGTTCTTTCGATAGTTAGAGTAGTAATGTTAGATTAGTATTTAATCTTCCAAGTATGATTAGATATCATATGATAGGGGTATTTTGGTCCTAAGTTTCGAAAATCATGATTGGGTCGAAGTTCTGGCGAAATTTTGGAAAAAATCGGAGCCAAAGTAACGAAGTGCTGGCGAAATTCCGCCAATTAGGGGTATAGGGGAAAAATGGTAATTTTTACCTAAAATGCTAGTTATAATGTCAAATCACTAATGAAAGTTATATTACTCTTATAGGACTTCAGAAACTCTGATCTGCTTCCGTTACTCTGCCCGACGTGCCGTTGTTTCACGTTTTTCCGTAAAAGTACGTTTTCCGCCAGAAGTACCTAACGTCGTCAAAAAAGGTACGTTCGCGTACTGTAACACTAACGATGATGATTATTGAATGCATATATGTGATGATATGTTGTGTGAATAGTTTGGTGCCGAAGGCAAGGCTAGTCTATGTGGGTATGCCATCGAGTCGCCGTATAAGTCGGTGAGGCCCCCATGATAGACACTTACCTGGCCATTCTATTCAGTGCTATATGCACCGTGTCTATGGAACCGTACTTAGATGCACCGTGTCTATGGAACCGTACTTAGATGCATCGTGTCTATGGAACCGTACTTAGATGCACTGTGTCTATGGAACCGTACTTAGATGCACTGTGTCTATGGAACCGTACTTAGATGCACTGTGACCAAGGAACCGTACTTGGATCACTATTACAGTTTTATGGGTTATTGTTATGATAATGCTGTATTGTTTTCCGCTGTTGTATCCAGCCAGACTTACGGCATTTTATATATACATATCAGTTACTCAATCGCTCCGATGCTCTACTCTGATTATTTAAAATGATGTTTTGATGGAAAAAAAATTATACTGCTTTTGGAAAATGGGATGTTACAAACCATTATCTCACAACTATTGGACTGACATTAGTATTTTATGATCTACATAAAATATTAAAATCACGGGTCAATTATGGCCTCCCGAATACTTTTAAATTTTTCTTTCTATTATTTCCAAAGGAAATAATTTAATAAATTTTCTAAATTAAGGACAATATTCTTCCTAATTTTTAATAATTATTTTACTTCCCTTTAGAATTTATCATAATATTTTCAGGGCATTTATGACCCTAAAAATACATTTTTAAGCCATTTTATACTTCACAAGGGCATTTTAGTCATTTTGGCCCTTTAATTCCTCTAACTTCATTAGAAAATTACCTTAGAAAATAAGATAATTATAACTTATTATTTGAAACCTCATATTCACCTATTTTTAATAGGTATATTTTACTAATTTATGATATTTAACCTAAGTCAAATTTTAGGGTATTACAGACAACCCCGAGTAAGACCGATACCTGAACTCGAGCAAAACCAAGTACCGAACCAACCAGGACAGAATGAGATACAAGAGATGAGGAGAACCTGCAGGAGCAGAGGACTCTCATTGTTGAACTCTGGAAGAAAGCGGGAAAGACAAGATCGAGAAGGCGAGGAAGAGCAAAATGCTGAGGAAGAAGAAGAAAACGAGCAAAGTGTCACCTCCTCGACGAGGGAGAGTTGTACAGACCACACAACACTGGGTCGCTCAGTTTTGCAAGCTCAAGCCACCCGCTTTCCGTGGAAAGAACGATTTGGCTGAGGATTGGTTGTTGAGTCTGGACAAAATTTTTGAAGTCATGGAATGCCCGGATAATCAGAAGGCGCAACTTGCAATTTATAAGCTCAAAGGAGATGCGCATAGATGGTGGAAAAGCGTTGCTACGACATTGCGAACACGTTATTGCCCTGTCACTTGGGAGAAGTTCCTAGAAAAATTCAATGAACAGTATTTTCCTCCCTCTACTCAAGTGATTAAGGAGGCGGAATTTCTTCACATCCAACAAAGTTCTGAGGAATCCTTTGATGACTACTTTGCCTAATTCACCATACTGACACGGTATTCATCATATTTGAAGCGTGAAGATGACGAGAGCTGGAAGGCGAATAGATTGATATACGGGCTAAAGTACGAGATAAGGGAAAGGCTGGTATCTCAACAGTTTCCTGACATGGCTCAAGCAGTTGAATCTTGCCGATTGATTGAGCGGAATTTGAAAGAGCTGCGTGGATCCCGGAATTTCAACACTAGCAGTGTAGGTCTTGACGAGGTCAGCCGTGGAAATTCCTCACGGAAGAGAGAGGCACCATGGAGTGACTCCCAAAGAGAGAACAAGATGCCATTCCGGTCTAGGCAGTAGAACGACCCACGAATGCCGGAATCCCAACCATGTCCAAATTGCGGGAAGTATCATCCTGGTGAATGTATTAGTAGACGGGTTTGCTTCGGATGTCGGAAGCCGGGACACATTATTTTGAACTGTCCTGAGAAAACTGTGGAGAGACGGGTTTGCTACAGATGTCAAAAGCCTGGACACATCAGTGTGCACTGTCCTGAGAAAGCTGCGGGGTTAAGGCCACAGAACCCGGGCCGAATGTACGCACTA
Organism: Acacia pycnantha; assembly: GCA_025563575.1. NCBI lineage: Eukaryota > Viridiplantae > Streptophyta > Magnoliopsida > Fabales > Fabaceae > Acacia > Acacia pycnantha. The sequence goes on along the minus strand of JAMWYP010000004.1, from coordinate 10,370,951 downwards.
ACCGATACAGTAGACAGAGAACTTCCGGAGATGGTCCAAGGTACTATCTCTCTTAGAAGGAATCTTCTCTAGACAATATATGAATTAGATGTTAGACACGTGTTCCATGTTTCCTAGTTATTACACTCCGACCGCGATCATGTCATTGAGTATGAGGTATCTTGTGTTGTCATGGTGTTTGGGCACCATGGAGACATTTAAGGTATCTTGTGTCGCCATGGTGTATGGGCGCCATGGAGACATTTATGATATTTGGTGTTGCCGCGGTGTATGGGCGCCACAGAAACACTATATATCAGAGTACGACATGACAAGATTCTTGTAGTCGGGCCAGAGCAAATTCTCGATCAAACGGCTTGGAAATGTTCTGATAGGGTAAAGATCCGGCGTATGGTCCGGACTTTAGTTAGTGCAAAGACTAGGTGGTATAGAGTAAATTTCGAGGGCGAAATTTTATTTAATGGGGGAAGAAATGTAATACCCTAAAATCTGACTTATGATAAGTATCATAACTTAGTAAATAATACCTATTGGAAATAGGTGAATATGTGGTTTCAAACCTTGTATGAGATTTATCTTGTTTTTCTAGGGTGATTTCTATTGAAATTAGAAGAAATAAAGTACCAAAATCCCTAAGTGAAATTATGGGTCATAAAATACCCTAAGAATATTATGATAAATCCTAAGAGACAATTAAATATTTATTAAAAATAGGAAAGTATGTTGTCTCTAATTTAGATAATTTATGGGATTATTTTCCTTGGAAAATAATGAGGCAAAATTAAATATTATTTTGGGGGACATAAGTTGCCCCATGATTTTTTAATATAATACATGGAGCATATATGACCAATGTCAATAAAATAGTTGTGAGAAAATGATTAATCCTAATTAAGAAAATTATCAACAATTAGTAATTGATTAAATAAATAATTAATGGCTAATTGTTTAAGCATGAATAAAGGAATGTTTGAAGTTAATTATGTGCAAAGCCTAATTAAAGATTAGTGACCAATAAAGAATTAAAATTAGCATACGAATAATTGCTAATTAATTTGGCAAAATTAAGAAAGGTATATGATGAACTACACTTAATCCCTAAAAGCTTAATTAAACAACAAAGGATTAAGCAATAAGATAATTACCTAATTAAATACTTTAAGCATGGATTAACTAAATAAAGCAAAGTTGAAAAAGTCAAAATATGGGGAAGGGGGGAGCCGGAATAAAGAATGAAGAAGGAAGGGTTGATGTAGTAAACTTAGTTAAGAAGTTGTTGAAAAATCAAAGATTGCAACTAGCCAATAAGAACACATGAATATAGGATATTTGTGCAAGTGGGAAGCAACATCTTTTGTCAAAAAGCAAGCCTTGAATTCAAAAATGAAGAGGAAAGGAAAGAGAAAAGGTGTATGTTGAGTTGTGTGTGAAAGCATATGCAAGTTGGAAGAAAAATGGGAAAAAGTAGAAAGATATTTTGATAAAAGCATATAGGATAAATGAGAACCGATAGAAATTAAATCCTATCTTGAAATCATTGGATTAAGTAGTAAACAACTGGACATATTATGAATCAGTGAATTTTTGTCCCGAAGTTGGTGTTACCCATAGTCATTTCCGTAACCGACGGCGGTTATCTGAAAATGTTCAGCAGGCTAGGAAATACCTTTAATGGGATCAAAAATTTTGCTAACCTAGATAGTTTTAAAGAGGAAGTTTAGACCTTCAAGGAGTTGCTAAGGAAAATTCAAGATTTTCTAAGATTACGCGATTAGAACACCGAACAGGGGACTTTATCAGTAGAAACTCATAAAGTGAATGGATGACATCATGTTGGTGACATGGGATGACATCCTTTTTGTTGAAAAATGGGGAGGGGAGGTTGGCCAAAGGGTGTGTATGGTGAGGATTTGGAGTTGAGAAAAAACCTAGATCTAAGGGTCATTATTCAAGATGGAAAGTTGTGAATAGTGCCATGAAATTGCCTATAAATAGCCTTCAACTCCATGCATAATTATCACACCAAATCCTCTCAAGAACTTTGAATCTAGAGAGAAGGAGGAGCTTTGGAGAAAGTTGTAGCGAAGTGCTGGGTAATTTCTTCGGTCTCTAGTTTCAAGTTCTAAGTTTTAGTTCAGTAGTTATAGTAGAAATGTTAGTTTGATCTTTAATCTTCCAAGAATGATTTTAATATCATGTTGTAGGGTTAAATATGATATATATTTCGAAAATTATGATGGAGATAGAGATATGTCAAAATTTTGGAAGATTAGAGTCAAAGTAAAGAAGTTCTGGCGAAATTCCGCCGATTAGTAAAGTCAGGGGTAAAATGGTCATTTATGACTAAAATGACTGTTATGATGTTGGTCATTGACAAATACGTTATTATCCTTATAGGATACCTGTGATTACGTTCTGACCGACAGTCATATCGTATATCGTCAACGGAGGTACGTTCGCGTACTGTAAAACTAATTTTTTTTTTTTTCAATTTTAAAACATCAGAGTAGAGCATCGGAGCAAATAGAGTATTGAGTAACTGATACAACAGTAACTGTGGCGTAACAGCCAGTTTAAAGCAATACATTATCTGTTCATATCTATGTACTGTTATAATGTAACATCCCATTTTCAAAAGAAGTATAATTTTTTTTCATCAGAGTAGAGCATCGGAGCGTAAGAGTAACTGATTTATATTCAAAATAACAACCGTAGTGTAACATTATAACAGTACATTCCTCCGAGTTTCAAAAGTAAATACATAGTCAAACAACAATCTCCAGCCGGTGCCTCAAGCGTGCTGCTTTCCCCTCGCTCCCAGCATTACAGATGTATCGCTCCCAAAGATGCATACGCTTATCTTCTAACACCCATATGCACTCAATAAACATAACATCTATACGCATACAATACACATAATACATATATGCACACAATAACCATCAGAGTTAGTGTTACGATGCGCGAACGTACCTCCGTTGACGATATACGAGTACGACTGTTGGTCAGAGCGTAATCACAGATATCCTATGAGGACAATAGCGTATTTATCATTAATCAACATTATCACAGTCATTTTAGTCATAAATGACCATTTTACCCCTGACCCCACTAATCGGCGAAATTTCGCCAGAACTTCGTTACTTTGACTCTAATCTTCCAAAATTTTTCCATATCTCCATCTCCATCATAATTTTCGAAATATATATCATATTTAATCCTAAAACATGATATTAAAATCATACTTGGAAGATTAAAGATCAAAACAACATCTACCCTAGAACTTCAAGAACTACCGAACTAAAAACTAAGAACCGAAGAACTTACCCTTGAAGAACTTCCTTCAACCTTCTTGCTCTCACTTCTCTCTAGCTTCCCTCTCCTCTTTCTAAGAGTGATTTTGGTGTGAGAATTATGAGAAGAGTTCATGGCTATTTATAGGCAAACCTTGGGGGCAAAATTGCACTTTTCCAACTTTCTCTTCGTCAATTGTAGCCATTGGATCAAGGGCATTTTGAAGCTTAAATCTCCTCCATACACCCATGCTTGCCGACCTCCCCTCCCCAATTTCAACAAAGTGATGTCATCCCCCTTATGTCATCCCTTCACTTTATGAACTTACTCGATAAAATCCCCTGTTCGGTGTTCTAATCGCGTAATCTTAACTAATCTCAAAAATTCAACAACGTAGTCTTGGAAGTCTATTTTCCTCTTGAGAAATATTTGGATTAACCAAATTTTTGATCCCATTAAGGGTATTTCCTAACCAGCTGATCATTTTAGGACAAACGTCGTCGGTTACGGAAATGACTTCGGGTAACATCAACTTCGGGACAAAAATTCACTGATTCATAATATGTCCAGATGTTTACTACTTAATCCAAGGATTTCAAGTTAGGATTTAATTTCTATCGGTTCTCATTTATCCTATATACTTTTTCCTCAAATATCTCATTTTGCCCCAAAATATCATGATATTTCCATCCACTTGCACAACCCCTTTCATACTACACAATCAACATTTTCTCTTTCCTTCTTGCTTCCAAATTTCCGTCCCCCCTCCCCTATTGACTTGTCAACCTTGAT